>JBAMHX010000011.1:21912570-21929542 GCA_037177515.1 Pseudomugil tenellus
CTATTTCATGGTCATATATTTATTTCAAAATGTTGTATTCATTTATTTAATTATGAATCATACGGGTCTCCATATCAATCAGCATGTTTAGATAATTGAATTTGCATGTAAGGACATATTTCGTCAATTTATTTTGCATTCAGTATATTTGGGGCAAGGTAAAAAGAGATTCCCATGCTGTGCTTATAGATATTGTGTTTCAGTATGATAAGTTGGAGTGATGTTTGTGGTTAAAATCTGAAATGAATTACAGCTTGTGGCATCAATGTTTATTTTATGACCTGACTAAACAAATTAGAGAGAAAAAATTAAATTACACTATAAAAAAAGTGCCAAAAAACTTTTAGCATAATCAAATAGCGGTTAGAGTTTTTGATCTGTGTCCAGAATAATATTACTTTTCCACTAAGATCATATGTTTCACATTTACTTGTTCCATACCAACAGTTAATTCCTAGCATCCAACCAAAAATGTGAGCATTGTTTTGACAAGGCTGACATAAATCCTGAACTCTTTAGATCACATGTATGAACAGCCTTTGGACACAGTTGTTATTATAAGTGAAATAATTTAACATTTCTCTAAAATACATAGTAAATGTGCTTAAACATAAAGATTATAAGATGTCTTTGCTTGAACAATATTATTTCCTTTTTTACTGCGTCCCTTAACAGGAACTTCGGCCAACAGCTCAACTTTTTATATTTAATGCCTCTTGTATACGTATGTACACAAACACTGTGGCCTGGTGGCGGTCCTGCTTTTTCCCAGTGAGACATGAATTCACACAGACTCACTGGGGAGTTACATGCTTGCTTAAATGCAAAGCTAAAAAAAGATGATTGACTGTCGCCAAGAAAAACAACTAATGTCTCGAGAGCTAGAAACAATTACCTATGTTGTTCTGCCAGGTCAGTGCCTGTGGTCAGGGAATGAAGACAAATAGCTCTGCTAATGCACTTGGTCCTGGGGAGATGGAGGGATTTGATAATAGTGTACTCTACAGGGCACCTGGGTGTTGCTAAATGCCTCATTAGGGGTGGTCTCCTTGTGAAAATGCCCACAGCCAAAGCACTTCTTCACCATCTGCTGCTTTCTCATGTCTGCTGGCAACTTTTGGCACAAATTTTGTGCCTTCACAATGAACTTTTTCATCTTCAAACACTACAAATGTCTTTATAAACCATCCCAGCTTCCAGATTATGTACCTCATCAGTAATTTATGGAAACTAATGAGGTTATGCTTTATGTCATATAAACATTGCAATTGTTTGATGTCGAGCCCAAACTAGAACAGCCAGTTTATTTTAGTGACTGAAAAGATGCTAAATTTTAGTGTGAGATCAGAAGCAGCAGCTCTTGGCTGCTAACTTTAAATCTGTCACCATCTCTATCAGGATTGCTTCCCATCACCCCCCGCACCGTGTGTTAACCATGCTGCCAAAGACAACAGGGACTCTAGCCGCCAGGAAATAGGGGTGTTAGCTTAACCCACATGGCACATGCTGTGAGTTTCACCTCTTTTCCACCTATTCTTCACTTTTTTCTTCATCCATTTTTTAATCTACATTGTTTACATTTTCCAAAGTATTATTTTCCCCACTATGTGTCATTTTGTCTGTTGATAAAGCTCCTCCAAAACATGCTTTTCCTCTTTGCTAACTGGGGATTCTTGCAGAGGGTGGCTGCACAGGACCACACTATTGAAAGATGTGGGCACTCAAGCTGTAAAGAGAAATACATTGCTCAAATGTTTCCCACTTGGGTGAAATTATGTTGCTGCTCTCTTGGAGACATTGTAGGAAGTGTGATCCCTCCTATCAGCACTATCACTGTCGCTCAAAGTGCTGTGGACCACATGGATTTAAATCTCACTTTGTCACACTCTTATTGCTCATCCATCACACAGAGCTCTGTATCTGTATTTCTAACCCCAAAGGTGTGACAGTACCACAATTTATCATCTTAAATAAGCAGCATTTTGTTTATCATTGTGTAATCCTAGTGGTTTTAAAGCTGCAGGGCCTTGGGTGTCCAGCATGTTCCAGTTCTCTATACTAACTGCAGTTTTGAAAAATGAACATAAAAAATAAAATAAATATGTGCTCAATATGCTCAATATGTCTGCAGAGATAATTTCCTATGTGCTTCATACATAATAACTTCAACCGCTGGCATCCTGTCTTTAAAAGCAACACTCTCTATGTCAGCACAAGAACTTTTGGTGCACATGCTGCTTCATCATCTGATCTATTAATTTATCTTGACATTGTTTGCAATGTCATTTGACAAGTTGATGTGCATTGTTTGCAATGGGGATGGAAAGAAAATAATGAGGGCAGAAATAATGTCTGAGGGAGAGACATTCATTACTTTTTTCATCTAATGCTGGGTTAATTAGTAGCCCAGTGAATGTGAAAAATGCTGGAATGCATATGCGAATCTGCTTGTGGTAAAAAGTTATTTTAAAATGACCAGATACACACATTGTCATTTAAGTAATGGTATCCTGAAGTTACTGTGTATTATTAAGTATGCTAAACCTCCAAAAGGCTTATTTGAAAGTCAGTCTTTAAAGGTTGGTGCTTGTTTTTTTCTTATTTCATAAAAATAATATACATATAAGCATTAGACTGCTTGACATATATGTAATTTGTGCCTAGTTTCTAGTTAACATAAATACAAATGTTCCACAGCTGTATTAAAATTTATTTTATTCAGTTCAATTCAATTCAATTCAATAATGCAAATTTCTCCAATGTTGAATGAATGAATGTTTATTTTGAATATGTTAAGATATTATGTAGAATTATTAAATATTACTACATGAAACATAGGTAGCACATTTGAAATTGTGTCAAAAGTTAACATTCCCTCAGACAGCTCATTTCTCAGTGTGTGAATGTCTATCCCACAGGCCTCCTTAATTTCCAAATACAACATGATTCATTTTTTTTCTTTTATATATAAAAGAAGAGGTGACAGTCTCATCAGCCAATGTCGAAATTATAGACTTCCATTATTTAAGCCAAGAATTAAATAAGATATCCATGTGAAATGGAAATGAAGGAGTGGGAGAACCGGACAGGGTAATGCCCAGCGGAAAGATAGCAGAATGCAGCTGTTTTGTTAGTGTGACCTTTGTTTTGGGCAAACAGATTTAAAAGCAACACAAAAGGAAAGCCAGCAGCATGCAACAGCTGATGTAGGGTAGGCAAAGGAAGGGGGACATGCCTCTAAGGCTCCATGGAGAAACAGCTGAATGGTCACAGCAGATATAAATGTACAAGTCCTCTGTGAAAGTCAGATGAGAATGCACACACCCTCATGCAAGCTCACTTGCTCCTCCCTTGCCTGACTCTTTACACTGGTCTCTCTTCAGGTTTACAGAGAAGAGTGACATCAGAGCAAGACTACTACACACACCATGAAGAAAGAAGACTATGAAAATAAGAGTCTGGATGAAGCCAGGGTTATGCTCTGTTGGTCTGGCTGTAATTATACAGGCAAAGGGAAGAGGACCTTGGTTCTCTCCCATTTAGAGGTCCCATTACTGGGGCTGATTTTGTTGGCCATCTTCCCTTTTGGAGCAAGCATCAAACATAGTGTGCCCAGGGTGAAACTCAGCCACAGAGGTAAGATCTGGAATGCTTTTATGTGTTTGATTATTTCAAATTTTCAGTTTAATTTTGCATTTTTATTCAGGTTCAGAGCTAATTTATTTAAGATTATGTAAAAACATTTTTTCATCTTGTCTGTGGCATTTTTTTTATTTTGTCTAACATTTTTTGCCATAAAATGTGAACAGGCAGCTTAGATTTTTTTAGAGCCCTTATGTTCACTTAAGCATTATTTTAAAATCGCAGCAAAGCATAATTAAATATTTAAAACTCACTCAGTGGGTACGGTTTCATGATGGTTTTAATTGGGAATTAATTATTCTGAATTAACTAATTCTGAATTAAATTAATGAAGCTTTGAGTTTACATGGAAATTTTAATTCTGAATAAAAGTTTTACATGACATCACATTGATTCTCATCTCTTAATTCCAACTTGATGGTGGAAATGACGTAATAATGCAGCAACTCTCTGTTGTTAGCCTTAGCGGCTAAATGAAAAACGGTCTGATTTAAACCATTTTAGCTTCAATTTTGATTCAATTTTTGAAGTATTAGCTTGTCAAGTATACAACTTCACTTTTTCTTTGCAGCACCTGAGGAGGAGAAGAAAAATAGATGGAACTTTATTACGTTTACCCAAAGAACAAGACAGGAGGCAGAAGACTGTCTGTTTAAAGTGGAATTAACTTTTATGCGGAATTATAAGTCCCATGTAAACAGGGCCAGTGATCCGTTGTCCCTTTCCAATCCCATGCTTGTCACTTTAGTTAATTTTTTTGTGAAAAATTAACCAAATCCTTTAATACCGTAATAGTACAAATTCTTTTCATCCAAAGACCAAAATCCATTTTTTAGATAAAAAAATGTGACTATAGTCTGAAAATGCAAATGTTAGACTTTGTATCAACTGCATTGTTACAGTTTTGTCCCCTTCACTACAGAGCTCCTATTTTATTTAAACTGCTGCATGTGTATTATTTCTGCGCTTTGCTTTACCTCAGCTAAGTCTGATTGATTTGCACCACCAGGGGACAAAAACATTATTGCACACTTAAAACCCACTCTAAATTCCAGTGCAAAATTTACTTCAAAGTCCTCATACCTCGTGTAGCGTACGAACCACAAGAAACCATGCAAATGAACTTCAGTCTTTCTCCATAAAACTGAATCCCCACTGTGAACCAAAAGTAAAATGCTCTCTTTTGGGAAAAGCTTCCAAAGCCGAGCTTGAAAGAGATATACACGTGTGTTCTTAGTGTCCAACATAAATATGTTCAAGTAGCTGCAGGAATGATTATGTGGGTTTGGTGTTTACTCAGCAATCAGGGTAACATTTAGCTCTGTGTTTGTCTCATTTTATGTTAGTTCCAACATAAAGTAGTTTATATATGATTGCATTTTAATTGGACTACGTGTGTGGAACATCTTTTTTGTACTCCACCAGGGTGTGCCCCTTGGTTTTGGCTACGATCACAGCTAATCAAACTCTGCTGTTCATTCACGCAAATGGTCATCTGACTAGAGTGTTTTCCTCTGAACCACAGCGCAACAACAGCAGACCAATGTCCATATTTGGCTCTCTTACTCAGGATGACTGAGGCAGAAAGACATCCATCAAAAGCGAATCTTCAACCCAGTGCACACATCTCGTCATCATCTCGTCAGTGCACACTGTTCAAAAGCAACAGCAACCAGCAGTGACCACTCTTCAAACATAACCCCCTCCTGTGAAAGCACAGCCTCACTGAGTGAAGGCTGAAATGATCAAAGTAAAATTATCCCAGATTAAGTTAACACCCTCCAAACTCCAAAGTACCCTTGACTGCATGATCTTTATGTTAAAATTTTATGTTGAATGATAAGTTAAATTCAGACTCAAAGCCAAGGTGGTGGTGTGGCCGTCTGCCAATGAAAAGAAAGTATGTGACCAGATCCAACTACATATAGTATTTTCACATGCTGCATGGTCAAACTGCCTTTAGATTGATATAAAGCAAAAATACAGACACACTCCTTGTCTTCCTATGTCTTATATTATCAAAAAATGTTCATTATCATATTAGTTGCTACATAACTAAACATATATTCATAGGAACTACTCAAGAAGCTTAGGTGATCTAAATAGCAAGTACATTTAAGGCTACTGTTGCCTTAAAGTACATATGGCAGATTAGTATCACTGATAAAATACTGGCCTACATCTCTAAAAGAACAAAATATCATAGCACTTTTAAATATTACCTGTAATTCAAGCTGCTTAAATACCATTTTGAGATAATCGGCCAATCGTAACTCATTTTTCTTTTAGGCTGATGTACAAAAAACAAATGCAGACATCTGCTTTGTGAGAAGTCTGATCAAAGTGACTGTTGCGTAACATTCTTGGGGAAAACCATTAAATGTTTTTCTTCGAAAGCAGAAAAGACTGACTAGTTGCTACAAACAACAACAGCAGGATAGAAATTATTTTTTTCAAATATTCTCTCAAAAAAGACCAAATCAGGTTGTCCTCTGGTGTCTGTGTATTTGACAGAAGCTTTGGAGTTCAGGGGAGCTAATCAACAGCTATTTAAGATATTGAGGATTCTCCCCTTTTTTAAGTAAAGGTGTGGAGCACAATACTGAGCAACAGCATCCGAGCACACTATTTCAATGGACTTATAGTACTGTGTACCAAGCAGATTACTGTTATCCAGAGGCTGGAGGGGCTAATCTCCCTGTGAGGTTTTGTCTACATGGGGCATGATGTGTATGTAAGAGTGAGAGATATCGGCATGTGGGGGTTCTGTGTGTGAAAGCATGAGGAGGTATTAAACAAGATTGTGTGGTGTGGAGGGGTCACAGAAGTTCAAATATTGAAGGTTGCTAACCTCTCCAATCCTTCACACCAAGGGGGTAATCACAATGTCAATCCTTTCAGAGTGACTCCCACAGGACTCTCCTGCTCCAAGCCAGTGTTTACTCAAGACATGGTGCTACACTGGTGCACTGAAAAGAGCCTGCTGATGGAAAAGATTTCCTCAGATCAAGGAAATCAAGGACGCAATACTGAACTGAGAATGTAGTTACATTCAGCTCCAGAAAACATTCTTTGATATGATTGCTAGACATAGGGTTGAAAACCAGCTGGTCAAAAGAAGCTACATATGTCAGTTCTTTGCATACAGTAGTTTGAGGAGTACTACAAGCGTAAATCCAAGTGTAGAGCAAACTACCATCATGAAGTGAAATTAATTTAAATACCTGATTTATTTAAAGAAAATATGCAAGTTGAGTTCACAATTATCCGTGGTCTTCCACCTTCACATTACACGCAATACACCAGGAATTGCCTAAACCCTCATAATCTAACCTCATGTTTATGCTCATGGCATACACTGCTCCCAGAGTTCATGTTTGCAATGATATTCAGTCATCCGCAAATGAGGTTCATGTGGGTTAGTAAAGCGACCGACAGCAAGGATATAACAAAAAGAAAAAAAGCCTTTTTCTGCCCTAAAACAGAACTTTTGAAATTTGAGACATTCATGATATCAATGCAAGATACTTAAAGATGACGAAGTTCCAATGAATATACCCTGATACAGACATCTGATAGTGCACTTATGTGGGTATAATGCTGTCCAAATCATTGCTACTGTAACTCTTCTCTATCAGCAAGTGTCAGTGAGGTGTTGAACCACTGGGGATTAAGTCAGTTCTAGTTAAGCCAAGATGTACTGTGTTTTTCTCTACAGCGGGCAACCTTGTACTTGTCAGAAGAACAGGATCCTACCAAAATGTGTAATACCATTTGACAAGATGGGTTTTTTTATGTAAGCTATTTTCTTACAGAGTTCTGTAGAGTGTTTGATTCTGTTCCTTACTTTTGTTTTCTGCAGAATTGCTGCAAGCTGGAAGTTTATCTCTGTATTTGGATCCTTCTGATGGCCTGCACTCTCACTCGCTGCTGTTGGATGAGGAGAGGGGTCGCCTTTTATTGGGTGCCAGGGATTACATCTATCTTTTTGATGGTGACAACCTGGCAAAAGCCCCCAGAAAGGTAAAGTTAAGCAGTGTGTAAGTGACGTACAGAGTGAGAAAGTATGGTATGATTTTGCAGGAAAACTAAACTAATGTAATGTAGTGAATACAAACTCATGATTAGACTCATGCCCAGAGACACTTAACCTCAGTAATTCACTGTGAATGGTCCATTGTGGAGTGCACCGTCATTTAACTTCATCTCATGACACTTATACCTGTCCTGCCATTAAGAGGGGTGACGTAAGGTGTTTTTTTCCATTACCGTCTTCCTGAAAGGCACTTAGGGATGTTTTGTTTTAGAGAAGCTCGTACCTCTCAGTCACCAGCAGTCTGAAGCTGTCTGTCTGCGTAGGTCAGGGTCATCGTGTTGGAGGGCACATGCACACATACTCTTGCACATAAACATTTGTAGAGTATGCTCACTCACCTTTCCACGTTTACACAAACACATGCGTTTGGATGGATGCCATATGTTAAAGTTTGTAGATGTGAGTGTGTGTTTATGTAGCTGAAGTTGATCCATCAGTGGGAAGACTGTTTATTTGATCTTTATCTAGTTGTTTTAACTCATAGTCTTGCTCAAAGTGTTGCCTTTCTGTTGCCTCTTGGGTCATTGATACTGATCTAAAGAAGATATGCATAGAAATTGTAACTCTGTGAGCCTTTTGGGACCAGTCCTGACAGTGAATCTGATCCCCACATGCAGACCAGAGCGCCTGTACTACAAAGCTGGATTTTTGCTTATTGGGTTAACTTCAGGAATTACTTCTGGATTTTCTGTACTACGAAGCTGCCTTACTTTTGATCGAGCTGTAGGTTATGTTCTGAGATAAGAGAACAGCTAGTAGAAAAGCACCACCTCCTGACCAATCAGATCTCATAAGATAAATGTCCTGCCCATTTTTATAAGGTTTCGATGATGCTGCTGCACGAATAGTGAGAGTGCTTCATGGACAGATCCAACATGTTAGACTTTTCATTAAGACATTATGTACCAAGAGTAGTCTCCAGATTTTCGTCCGATGAGCTGAGATATCGGGTGTTTAGTGTCCCACAGACAATGTGCATTGAGATTTCATTTATACAACAGATGCAGTAATAAAAGCTTGTTGTTCTGAATTATGTTTTTATATTTGTTCTTTACTTGCTCTCAAATCCTTTTAGCTCCACTAGGGTTGCATCTGAAATGAAGGTTTATGATGGGGGTACACGTTAACACATGACTTAAATACATTACATTGAGTTATGGAAGAAATATCTATGCATTCATGGTGGAGGAATTGATATATATATAACGCTCTGACATGGGAACGGATCCTTTAAAGAACTAGAAAATATGACATAGATGAAGCATTCTCAGAAAAGATTGTGCTGTAATACAGTGATAAGAGTGCTGTGACTTTATATTGTCCCATTATTTAATATTAAATGATCTGACAAACTTCCGCATTAACAGAGTCGACAGTTTTCTGTCAGCGTTCCTTCCTGGCTTTTGCTGCAGCAACAGTGTTGCTTTCGGCCAGAATTATATTTTTAAATTCCTCTTATTGTCGGAGAATGATAGTCTGCTCCTTCACAGTGAAATACTCTGCTCTGGGTTTTTACATGTTTATGACTAGTCAGAGCACCACCTCTTTTATGTGAACGCGCCCTCATCCTAAGGGGAAAGGTCTGGGTTGAGTTAGCGAGTTGATAACCAGCTTCGTAGTACAGCTTACCCCAGTTCCTCAATGTTTGGCTGAGTCAATCCAGAGAACAGAGATAAGGCGGGGCTGTATTAATTACACTTCATAGTGCAGGCCTCTGATGTTTACAAGTTAGAGAAGAGGCATACCTGGGTTTGGACCAATATCTATTAAAATAGAGACAAACACTATGCTCAATAGAATTCCAGGTGTTGCAACCACAATTATTTAGGAAATAGTTGCTTTTCATACAAGCATGTCACCCATTTCAAATTCAGTGATTCATAACCTGTTTAATCCTTTACATGGACACGCTGTACTAAGTCAACACATCACATTGTGACGTGCTGTTTTTCTGCATGAATTCCTCATCCATGAATAAGTTTTGGTGATAGCTCTCCTTGGCAGGGTTTTGGAGATGTAACATGTTAAGCACATAAGCCTGTTATTACACATGTATGAACATGATTGGGGGTAGTGAAGGAACTCTAGATATGTGATCTCTCGTACCAGCACCTGGAATCAGTAATCCTCGTATAAACTGACATCAGTCACTTAGAAATCGATAGAAATGGGAAGCACAAATCTGTTTTTTTTTTTTTTTCTTTTTCAACATTTACTTTATGCACTAAAAATAAACTGAAAAAAGCAAACAAACAAAAAAACAAGGAATATAAAAGAAAATAAAACAAATTTAAACAAGACCCAAAAAAGTGCAAATGAAATGATTTTTAGACAATTGTAACCAATAAAACAGGAAATGAAATTAGAATAACAAAGAACTGACTTTTTGTGCTCTGTTTGCAGACGAACAGTTAATACTCAATAACAAGGAGTTGGATTCTGGCTGTTAACTTCTGTTGCATAGCATACCCCATTTTTTTCTGCCTGCTGTCCTCACTCAGATGTTTCACACACACACACACACACACACACACACACACACACACACACACACACACACACAGATGCAAGATCGTGTGAGACTTCAAACTGTCTGGTTGTTGATTCCAGAGGCTCTACTCTAGTTTTCAACCTTAAAAAGGCCGTAAAAATGTTTCTGAAGATGCTTGTCCTGCACTAATATCAGGTTGTGGGGTCAAGATTTTATACAGTAGTATCTTTTAATAAGATCTATAAAACCTTTTATGTTTCAATGCACAAGATGAAAAATAAACACATTCTTTTCAGATGTAATCTGTTTTGCATTCAGTCTTTATAAACCAGTTCTGTTCCTTTTAGTGGTTTAAACAAATCTACAGGGCTTTAAAAATGAAACTAACACAGATAAGAATATAAAAAGACAAATCATGTTGACTAAAATTCTCCTTTATTTGAAAGACTTGTTTAAATGAATCTTATAAATGTTGGGACATGAAATGTGAAATATTTACAGTTTTTTTCTGTTATTAGATCCACTGGCCTGCTCCTAAAGAAAAAGTTGAAACATGCAAACTGGCTGGGAAAAATGCGAATGTAAGTCTTTCTGAGAAAAATTCACCTAATCCATGGATTCTAATGTGTCTGCATACCATAACAATTCCCCGGCCTGGTTAATCAGATCTTCCATCATAGTTCATCCTTACTCTATTTCTGTCCCTACTTGTCCCAGCTGGAATGTGCTAACTTTGTCAGAGTCCTCCACAATTACAACCGAACACATGTCTATGCCTGTGGGACAGGAGCCTTCTACCCCATCTGTGCTTTCATTGAAATCACAGGCCACAGAGAGGTAAAATACATATGAGTAAAAATATCAGCGTAATTTAAAAAAGAGCAAAAAATTGTTAGGGTTCATAAATGGATCTAAATATTTAGACATAAATTCTTCTTTTCATCCTGCAGGGTGGTGTGTTCCAACTCCTGTTGAACACAGTTGATTCAGGCAGGTTGAAATGTCCCTTTGATCCTCTGCAGCCATTCACCTCAGTTCTCACAGGTAAGATGACATATAGATACATTTGTCGGAATATCACTGTAGCACACTTCCTGGAATTAAAGGCCTCCCAACTCTGTTATTCTGTTTAAATTTTCATGTATAAATTTTTTTCCGCCTAAAACCTCCCCTCTTGAATTTTTTATTAATAATTAAATAGCCTTCATTTCTCAGATAACAACACAGATAACAGGAAGCAAGCATTTTAAAACCTATTTGCCATATGCTGCCTATGCTAAATGAAGCATTACATTTTCTGCATTTTTAGTTCACTGACATCATGAAGAGATCAAAAATATTATTTAAGCAAAGGTGAACTAATGGAACTAATGTTTTTAGTCATTCTGGACTACCCTTCTCCATCTTGCCTAGTAACTAGATAAAGTCCAGTTCCCCCATTACCCCAAACTGGAATAAGCAGTATAGATCCATCCATTTTCTACTGCTTATTCGCGGGGGGGCTGGAGCCAATCCCAGCAGACAATGGGTGAGAGGCAGGGTACACCCTGGACAGGTCGCCAGCCAATCACAGGGCCACACAAATAGACGTACAACCATGCAGACACATACTCACACCTATGGACAATTTAGAATCTCCAATCAGCCTATCCCCAAGGTGCACGTCTTTGGACGGAGGAAGCTGGAGAACCCAGAGAGAACCCTTGCCAACACGGGGAGAACATGCAAACTCCACATATATGGGCCACCACCCGAGCCAGGGATCAAACCGGCAACCTGCTTGCTGTGAGGCTACAGTGCTAACCACCTCCCCACCGTGCAGCCTAAGCAGTATAAATATATTAAATTGATAGATGGATGGATGGATCTTAAAGTCTAGAAACATAACATGGTAATAGCAATAATGATGTGTGTTCTATTTTCATTTTCATTTTTGCAGATCAGTACTTGTATGCGGGTACATCTTCAGACTTCCTGGGAAAAGATACAACATTCACACGCTCCCTAGGCCCCCCTCCTGACCAGCACTACATTCGCACAGACATCTCTGAAGACTACTGGATCAATGGTACAAACATGCTTGCATGTATTCACATTAACACGCTGAGTGCACTCAAAACTTGTTATTGCTTTTTCACAAAACTTCCAGCCTCTGCTGATACAAAGAGCCTCTCTGTGCCCTCGGGATGGTTATTGGCATTCCAGAGGGAAGGAAACAGTCCACTTATTCATTTAGCAGGAACTTTTATATGAATGCCATAGCCGAACAGGGACCACACCTACAAGGGAATTTACAGTGCACCACAAAGTTTGCAGTCTTAGTCACAGTGCCAGATGCATACATTTACACACAAACACACACACATACACAGAACCATGTGATCTAATCAAGGAGGAGGGAGCCTGCAAGCATCTTCAGCCTCGATTGTTTTACAGCCACTGACGGGCTGTTGTGCATCAACAGTTGTCTCCAGGATCTAAGTCCTTACACATGGTCTTCACATTTCACAACCACACAGTCAGAGATGTTTGGAGTAATTATGTCTCTCTCTGTCTCCCTGTCTCTTGGTGTGTGTAAACAGGGTGTGTAGGTGCAGGGCATGAAAGAGAAGAGCACGGCATCTCTCTCACTGTTTCTTTTCCCGTGAGCCTGTGGAACGTCTTTTTACTGCTACATAACAATGACCTTCTGTTGAGCACTGTGGTTTATTAAGCTGTTCCAGTTGGGGAATCACCTTCTGGTGTTTGGCTCGGCTTTTAGGGCTTGAGCTAATGTTGATGTAATGTCACTGCAACATTGAAGCTTTTGGACTTGTTCCTCCTTGAATCAGGACACTCGATGCAATGCTTTTATTCTGGCTTCCTTCTCATCTCTGCTATTTTCTTACATCATGTTCTGTGTTTGCTTCTGTTGTTGGAACTTTATATAGATATAAATTATATTAGAAAAACCATGTGTGTTAAGCAAAATTAGAGAGGAAAATATATGATTTACTGCAATCATTAAGCAGGTTTTGATTACAATGTTTTGTAGACTAGATTTTTGAGTGCAAACAAAGGGTATATGAAGGTCTAATCGGATTTAATCAAACAGCTATCACATTTGATATTCCCCAGTTTATCCCTATATTAAGATAATTATGTTATTTATATTGTTTTCCCCAGAGGCCCCTGATTATATTAGTGAAAAATTGAATTGCATTGGCTCAGTGTAAAAAATCCTGGGATGAGATTAATGAAAACTAAATGGAAGCCACAATATATTGCATCTGTTGTTGGGTTGTACTCACTCACTATATAATAATTATACATTTAATCTTTTAAAAACTTTTATGAAATTATTTTTATTTTAGAGACATTAAGGAACAGCCTTGCATTCAAAACCTTTTTTGTTACACACCAGGCACAACCAAATGTAGAACAGTTTCCCACACAACAAAAGAACATAATCTATAATAACAAAGAAGTAAAATAAATAAGGACATAAATATATTAGCTTAAAGAATAAAGTGAAATAAAGTAAAAAAAGAATACAACAAAATCAATAGAGATGTAGCAAATGAATTTTATATTCAGAGCATGTGAAAGGTTTTTACTACAACAGAACAGTAAAATCATAGCCCATGTTGACCTATCAATGAACATGTTCCTTTGTAGTCTTAAAGAATATATTACTTGTTTCATGCATGTGATATTTATAGCAGGGCTTTAATCACCTCTTTGAAATATATCTGCTCATTATAGTATATAGCAACACAGCTAACAGAGCTAGCAAAGCTACTGTTGGAGTCATTGTCATCTTTTAATCAAATACTTCTTTAATGGTCTCAAGCACATTGTCACAATCCAGATGGTAGGCGTTGATAAAAATTGTTCATACTGCAAAAATATATTTATTAAAGAAATAGAGCTTTGTAATCAAAATACAAGTGTAAAGTGTGTAAAAGTAGATGGCCAGTGGTGTAAAGTAGTTGCAAGCCAGGGTCTGAATAAATCAAGCTTCGGAGAAGAGCAAGAGTTAGTTGGAGGACGTTCTTGTAGCCATGTGCTCTGATAAATTAGAGCTGTCCATGGCAGTAAACAGAACAAACGTTAGTAATTCAAGGTCAAGCTATCACAGCATCTTTTCAGAATTTTTCTCATTTTTCTCATTGCCAGACAATGTGTGTCTGGATGTCAAAATGTGGCCTAGAAGTGTCCTGGATTACATTCTATGGTGGCAGAAACTATACATCTAATTTGATAAAATTTATTTTTATATTTAATGGGTCATAACTAAAAAAAATCTGATTCTTCTAAATTATCTGAATTGAGCCTTATATCCTGCTGCCTGAATGTAGCAAGTGCTCCGTCTCTAGTGTCAGCCAGACTATTTTTTATCATTTTGGTCGTCTAAGAAGAAACCTGGTCAACAACACTAGCCACAAATGTGAAATCCACAGCTTACCTGATATAAAGTCTTAACTGCATATTGTTCTACTATGTCTACTTGCCCTTTTGTTTTTGTGGTTTTTTTTCTCAATCAACCATGGTATGTGTTCAGAATGGCCACTGTGTTGACATTGGTTGGTGACATGGTGCTTTAAAGCGAGACGCAGCTGTCACATGATGCCCCAGGCTTGAAAAGAAGTTGTACATGTCATGTATACATGTCAGCGTACTATTAAAATGTGTGAGAGGCCTGGAGTTTTTATGTCTGAAGTCTGTTATGATTGCTCTAAATACAAACGACGTGGTTATTGGTAAGGTGTGTTTTTTTGTGTTGAAATATCAAGCAGCATGAAAAAAAACGTAGATTTTGTATGTAATCCTTGATATAGTTAGAATTTCTTGCACAAAGTATGAAAATGAAATTAAAAGTTTTAGGTTTACTTTTTTTCACTATTGTTTCATTTCCATTTTTTTTTATTCTCCGCTGACTGTTGACTCCACTTTGAATTTCATTTTAATGAAAGAGTTATATGTTTAATTCCAATGGTAATGTTCTCTGTGCCACACTTCCATATCATAAATGTGTAATATGTAAACAAAGCTGATTCTAAGTAATTTAAATGTCGTGGCAATCATTGCATCAGCTCATGTCGCAAACTGTAGGGCAGTTTGAAGATTTATGTGCAGTCCAACTAAGTTTTTACTTAGAGAAATGTAGCAGTAATTAATCACAGATCCCCATTGAAGACAGTAAAAAAAACAACAACAACAACAAAAAAAAAACACTTGTTGAGTGAAGCGTTAATGCTACCACAAGACTGTTGTTCATGCTAAAGCCATTACGTACATTTTCTAAGTGCTACTTTCTTTTTTTTCTCTTTTTGTCTTCAGAGGCCAGGTTTATTTCTGCCCATTCAATTGCTGACACATACAATCCAGATGATGATAAGATATACTTTTTCTTCCGTGAGGTGTCGTGGGAGGGTAATGACAAGAGCATCCTCTCCCGAGTGGCTCGTGTGTGCAAGGTGAGATATTACAGTGTGAGAAATGTGCAGTGTGGGGCATACAGAAGCACTAAGGGAAGATATTGCCATTCCGGGAGGAGGAAGAGGACCATGTACATGCATATTTTTAGTAAACATAAAATCATGACTCCTGCATGATCTGATGAACGTACGACATTAAGGATCATCCTTGTCATTTTCTCAAGTAGCAAAGAGTAAATTTCAAAGTCAAACACTAAAAATAACACTATTAGAATGCTATCATATAGATTCAATTACACACGCATAGAATTTGTGTGCATGATTGCTGGCATGTTTTGCATTTCCATTTTGAGATGTGGCTTTAGAAATGCCGATATAATGTCAATATTTATTTTCCTTTTTTGTCCATGCAGTGCTCTTGCTCCATTGTCAAGTTTATCTATGTTGTGACTAAACTCTCACACAGTAGGATTCAGACTGGCTCAAATAACTTGAGCCTCCTTATCTGTAGATATAAATTATGCTTTGTATAATAAAACAGTGTTTCCCCCAAATAGAGACAGCTGAGCTGTCATTTGATGCTCCACTTCTCATTAGTTCTCACCACAGTTAAGATAGATGCAGACGGAGAGTAGATTTGTGAACGGAGAACCCCTGTATACGCCATTTTGCCATTGTTTATGTGAAATGGGATTAGCTGACACAGCAGGTTGCTATCGGCATTCAGGGATCTATTGCTAAACTTTCAGCTTGTTTGTGACTTGGCAGTAAGTTGCAAGGCAGCCTGAAAGGAAACTCCATAGCATCAGCGACCTCTTGTGTCTTTCTTCTTTTTTATCATCTTTCTCTCTCTTGAGTGCACTTTCTTGTTTTTCCTTCATGTTCATTATCGATGAGTGTGCTTTCCCCTCATGTAAAAGGATAGAGAGCACTTCAGATCAGTCGCCTTTGAAGATCGTCACAACGTGGAACCATGTCATTAAGTGCTTACATTTTTTAGGGTACGCTTAAACACAATTGTGTTTTTGTGTGAGTTTAACCCCAGCAGCCTTTTTCTACGACACTCATATATATCAGCTACATTCGTCAAGGGGCTTTTGTTCCAAAGGCATTACAAAGAGATCCACTTGAACACTCTTGACATAGCTCAGTTGAAGGTTATAATTTAAAGAAGCTTTCATAAGCTAAGGTCAAGCTTCAGTGGCCACACAGGAACCGAAACGTGCTGAAATTTAGTTTTTTTTTGTTTTTGTTTTTTTGGGGGGGGGGGGGGGGGGGGGGGGGGGGGGGGGGGGGGGGGGGGGGGGGGGGGGGGGGGGGGGG
>JBAMHX010000011.1:21947608-21958483 GCA_037177515.1 Pseudomugil tenellus
TTCCGATGAAAGAATTGATGTTGTGCATCTGTCTGAAAGATTTTGACCTGTTATTGTCAATAGGTCAGAGCTCAAAAAGACACTAGAAGGCTTTGATGTACTCACAGTTGAGGTCTGTAAGTATCAAGATATCTCCTTCAGATTCAATCAATAGTAAAGGCAAGTTCAGAGATCTATACAGGAGCCACAATAATGGTTTTTATCAGTGTCTCGAGCATAATCATTTCCATATACATGGCTATCCTTCATCTCAGTGCGAGTTTTTTGTGTGGGTTATGCTCATTTTAATCCTTTTTCTACTGGAACATGGAAAAAATTCCTCAATTTAAGTGACATAAAAATATCAGCCACACAAACCAAGCCAGGCATTTTCAGTGTAGGGAGAAAATCCTTTATTTTAACTACCAAGTGTATTTTCTTTAGTTTACAATGCAGCATTATGATGACATCATCTCTGCTGATGCTATTGTCACTGTAGTTGTTTTTTCTTGAAGAAGTTTTTTCCTCGTATAAACAGCATTCCTCATTATCAGTTGAAGTCTAAAAATGAAAATGAATCAGTAATTTGGTTTACAGATGCAGACAGTTATTTATGTACACAGACTGTGTTATTACATGCTAAATCTTTAGAATGTTCAAATTGTTTGTATTTTTTGTGCTTAGCTAACAAAACATTTTGGCAAAACAAATAGAGGCTTCCAGTAGAATCGATCAGTATGAATTAAGAATGAGTAATGAAAGAGTGCAAAGAAAACAAACTGGCTTATACATGTTTAATTACATGATGATTCAACAATCAGTCCGCACTGACCACTAATCCTCCTTGATTTAGCTACTAAAATGTAACTTAGTTTATATCTAAATAAACAAGAAAAACAGCTGATGTGTAGAGTCAATTTTAAACTCAACATGTTTGCGAAAAACCTAATACTGCTTCAGTTTTGTTTAAAAAAAAGTTGCATTTAATAAAATCAAAACAAAAATATTGTATCTGGAAAATGATCTAACTTCCTAAATTTAACAGGAAAAACATCTTTGTATTTACTTGAAACTAGTTTTTATCAGAGCTGTTGATGTAATAAAAAAGTGGAACAACACTTTCCTGTTTCCTCAGGGTGAATACCCAATTTTCAAAGAAAGTCTGGTTTATATAAGCTCTGTTGGCTACCATCGTTCCACAAGTGAACTTTGAACTGTGCTCAGTAACCTCTTGGCCTTTTCATCTTCTCCTCTTTTATCTCTGGTTTCCATAGTTACATTGATGTTTTCCATAATTCTGTGTACTAAAATCTGAAAAGTGCAGAAGTATCATATACTCTGTTTTGTCATTTATAAGACAGGAGATACAAAAAGAGCGGAGAAAGAGGAGCATAAATGTAAAAGGACATATTGCAGAATGAAGACATATTACAGAATGATGAAGTGAACACATGACTAGCGTTAACTCTTGTGGCTCTGCTATATAGTGGAAACCCAAAACCACAAGGGAGAACAATGTGCCATGAAGGTTAATGAGCTCAATAAACATGGAAATCTTCCAGAACTGTGTGGTCCAGAGAGGATGTTCAGACATTTTCCAAGCTCGGGTGTGAAGAAAACATTCAAATTTCAAGTCTGATTTGAAAGATCAGCACACCAATTTTCCACCGTGTTTTCTTGAAATATCCGTTACAAACAGCTTCCAGGCCTGTCCTCCTGCCAGTCTGACTGTGTTATAGAGTTCTGTGAAAATAATGTCAGCATGTGTGCATAGTTTGAGATTCTTTTCATTTTTGCTAAGTACACTTTAACACATTCCAACATAATATTCCAGTCTGCTGTAATTTTGCATTAGATTAGATTTTACACACACGTTACCCTTCAGGCTGTGAAAACAGAGAACTGAATGAGACCGAGAGGTTCACTAATTTACTGTCTAACTTAAAGAAATGAAGTTTAAGTATATCTGCTATGTTAAGGTTTAGCACTTTGAACATTCAAACCATACTTCATCAAAAATGTTTACCTTATATTTATATTTTACAATGCATCTGACTTTCCTGTAGGTGAAGTTTGGCTTTCAACATATTTATTATACTATTTCACACATTAATAAAAGTTTTTATGTTAACTCCATATAGCTGAAATCTCCAGCTTTTTAAAGTCATTTCTTCAAAACTATCATACATTGTGACTTTTAAGCTACAAAAACTGGGATAAAAATAGCAGAGAAACCCAATTCAGAGACCTGTTGAAAATATTAATGAGGACTGAATGTGTCTGCTGATGTCAGATTCCTCTGTTGTATCACATCTGAAATCCTAGATGAGGATAAGTGGGCGCAGTGATTTGCAGGCAACACTAATTCTACAGTTAAATTTGCATGCTTAGTGTATTAACAGATGTCTGCTTCAGCATAAGGTTTATTGAATTTAGGGCTGCAGTAAGTTAGAATCGCTGTGTGTATGCAACATAAGGATAAACTGCATTCCCAACTGTGCGTGTATGGGAATGTGAGTTTGCGTGTCTGTGTACATGCGCGTGTGTGTATCTCATATTACTGCCGGCATCTGCAGATCTCAGGGGTAAACAGAGCATGGAATAGATACGTCTTTCAGTACAGTTTGATACCACACCTCATTGACCTTTAGCCTTTTAATCTTCTTTTCCAATTGGTCAGATAGCTGTATTTTATCCATGTTTTGCTGTGTAGCCGACTCCCCTGATCTCATTTGGAAAATATCTCCCTAATTTATATAAAAGTAAGCACAAGAATGAAAGGCTGACTCTAAAATTCTCAGTCAACCCATATATCCTTTTATTAAGTATTTTTAAAAACATATTATCATAACTGTGTTCAGCTTTGATAATATTTTATTCTAATCATTCATAGTCTAGTACTGTGGTTACCATGGTGGGATTAAAACATCAATGTCTGTCTGCTGCTATTAAAGATATCCAAACAAATACAAAAAAAAATATTAAACAAAACACGCTTATGTAACTTGGATGCATTTTAATGTGAAAAACAATAATCAAATGGATGCTGAATGAACAGGAAAATAAAATGGATAAATGGATAGTCTAGTGAGACTTTTTTCCACATATTGATCTTGGAGACTGAGTAGGATACTTGGCAAGTGGTCAAAGCTATCAGGTGTTAGGATGGAGAGGAAGAAGTAGAGCAGAGAAAAAAAGAAAGAAAAAGGTGGAAACAAATAACCATCTCTGGTCTGTCTGGCGGCATGTGATTGCAGCTCCTCCATCATCAATCATATCTCATCACAGCACTAAGAATCTGACAGGTGAAACGAAACACCCTGGGATGCTGCCTCTGTTTGACTCAGAGGTGAGAAATCCATTTTGTTGCTTTTTTTCTGGAATAACCAAAACCGCATGACACAATGTGTTCCATAATGCAACTCAAAAGTGTCAAATGATATTTAAACTCCAAGTTGCAATGATGGAAATGTGATACCCGAGATAGGCGAATATGTGTTTTTTTTCTGTTTCTGGTGCAATGTTTTGAGTTCAGATGCATTAGGCTTGCTCAAGATGAGCCACACCTCCCTTGGAAAAGATGCAAACTGGTAGCAGCAATAGCAGGCTGACATGGAAAGGCATTCATTACAGTTGGAAAGTTCCCAATCAAACGTTCAAGAAATTGTATTCAGTTACTGATGTCCAGTCACATCTAAGAAATAAATTTATGATGCCTACATATTAGCTTGTATGGAAAATACAACAGTTTCAAATAAGATTGATTAACCTCATTTGATCAAATTGAATTAATGCAATTGAAATAGAAGATTGATCCATTTAGTAAATCAGAACAGACTGATCTAAAAAAACACAGTAATTGTTCCTCCACTGAGAAGAGAAACAGTTGTTATTGTTATATGAGATATTTGGACTTACTGAGTTTCACATCTGAACATTCATTTCATGAGGCTATGAAGTTTGGGGAGAGCAGTTGGCTCTAAAAGTTGCAGCTGCCTCCAACATCTGAGAATTTATTTATTTATTGTGGATGCTTGCATAATACCAGAACAAGTTGAATTCTAACTTTTATGCACTATGTAGTGTTGCTGTAATTATGGATTCTAAGTGGATCCAGCTCATCTCAAATAAAACATCTGAAAGAGAGAGACATGTCAATTAAACAAAACAGTAAAAAATAAATAAATAAATAAAACCACTATGTAATTTCTGTTAATAACTCTTTGTTTTCTTGAATGACTGTGATGCATGAATAAAAAAATCAGAATTAGAAACAGTTTCTCATGGTTTTATTAACTTAATTGTTGGTTATTTTTTACTTACTACTGGACCCCTGTGAAGAGTAACAGAGTTAAAGAATTTATAAATAAATAAAGACTGTTTGAACTGAGTTCATTCAACTATTCAAACCTAATTTGTATGGTATTAGTTTTGAATCTAAAAGCAAACCAACAAACAAAAGTATTGTTATGACTTTTAATGATCCCACTTTTTATGGGACAATTGGTTTTATCAGCTATAATTTGTAACTCAAACTAAAGAACGAGCACTTTAGTGGTAACATCCAGACAGAGTTTAAACGTTATGTTTAACACATTATCCAAACAGGTATGTGTGTAACCGTTGGTGTAACCATACATTTGCACACTTGGTATTTTTCAGAGGTGTGAAAGGGGATGAGCTGCCAGCATCAGGAGATCAAAAGCCCTGATAAATGCCTGTCATGGTAACAGCTGCAGTGCTGTGGACTTCCACTTACAAACTGCTAGACGCAGTGAAGACTGCAGGCACATCAGTATGTCTCTTTTAAATGAATATGAACTTAAGGTGTTTGTTTACTTTAATAAAAAAACATTTGCTTTGGAACTTATTAAGACACGTTTGCATGTTTACCTCCATTCATCGCTTTTATGAGGCTCACACTGGAACACTTCGGAGACGCTGTTGCTCTTATGCAACAACACTCACAATGTTCCTCTGTTTCACAATGGATGAGTTCCAAACAGAGCTGTTTTATTGAAACCAAGGGATATTTAATTTAACTCCCCAGGTGCTGAGACAAATTCGCAAAAACATTGTATGAGACTAAATCTGGCCATAGTTTACTTCATGTAGTAGTAATAAAATGGAAAACAGCCGGCGGCATAAAGACAGACATCAGGCTATCAAACAAGATAGCCATTATTATGTAGACATCTATGTTCAGATCTAAATATGTCTGTACAGCTGCTAATAGACTTTGTTGCTGGTGCAGCTGCTCTGCAGTGTTAAAACTGTAAGAATTGGCACTCTTCATATTAATCGATTTCAGTTGTATGTCATAAAGATAAACGAGGGCCACTTTCTTTTCCTTTTTCTTTTCTTTTCTTTTGGCGAATTCCTTTCGAGGCAGCCGGACAATGAAAAAAGATCAGAGGAAAAATCAATTTTACAAGGTGTGTTGTGTGCAGCTGTAATGGAAAAAATGACATCCAAGACTCTTCAAGCCATGAGTAAGTTCATTATTCAAAAAGGCAATGCCATGAGGATTACAGTGAGACTTCGTGCTTACTGTCTTTGCCTTCCCTTTCACCCTTCTTACTCTTTTGTTGTCAAACAAATTTTTATGACAGATGATTCAGTGCTTTTATGAAGGACAAGCTGACAGTGCTTCTCTGAGTGCGATAAGCCCCGTCTCTTTGCATTTATCTTAACAAGCTCTTTCCAGATTCACTGCAAGCTAATTACTTTCTGTAATCATCACCAGACATATTGTAGCCTATTAGAAAAAGTTATTTATATAAGATGGCATTATGGACTTTGTTCTTCTTCTTTTACCTTGCGTTTTTCTTTCCTGTGGTTTCAGAAACCCGCCCATATGGCTTCGTCTTTGATGTCTTTCTGAAAGCCATGTGCACGTCGGTTGTCATGTTGTTTCATGGCAGGCACATTCTTGCATTCCCGCATGAGGGCTTCCCAACTAAAACACACACAGACACACTCTCATTCCACTGAGGTAAATATAGCTGTCTTAGATTTTATTCAAGTTATCATTTTATCAAATTAAATGAATTACAAAAGATACAGATGCCAACTTAATTCACACACAAACAACATTTGTACAACATAGATCACAAATGTATTTTTTTATTTTATTGTTTTCTTCTTCTTAAGAGGTGAAAGAGGTACACCAGCGTGGCAGTTTTGGCAAGCATGAAGGCCACAGCTTTCGTCAGGGCAGAGGATGATCTGTGGCCTTCTGCAAGTGACAGATGATTTAACTGACTACTGTTTTATGGCTTCTTCTGCCATGCTTAAAGTTAAAATATGAGAAGGAGCAAGTAGGGAATATATTTTGCACCAGAAATTGAGGTCACATTCAGACTGCTGTGAATTTTATGGTTGTTCAGATTCCACCTGACTATATTTTATAGGAGTTCATGCGTAGACATACATTAGTGTTGAGGAGAAAGAGGGAATGGGAAAAGAAGATGACATAAAAGTCACAATCTTCTTGATTTATTGGATAACAATCTTAGTGGAAACTGTCATTTCTTAAGATTCACGATTTTTAGGCCAGTCAGTCGTTTAGCTCTAGTGTTGAATTGAAGGCTCCCCTCTAAGTTGTGTCAGATATCTATGTATGGAAAATAGTCACTAGAATTTTACACTAGTAAAATGTAATGTAGTATTACTGCGGCTATATAATAGTAAAGGATCCTATCAACATGGTGCAAGAGAAAAGGATTGCTGTTCTATCACAAGATAACTGCTGATGACAGTAAATAAACCTAACATTCCTGAACTGGACTGTGGTACAAAATAAAACAAGCTCCACTCACAAGGCAAAGTCACAAACTGTCTCAGATAAAATGCAAATGCTACAAAGTTGTGTTACACTTTTGTATAATAAATGCATATGATATAAAGGGCCCATATAAAAGATTTAATGCCAGAGTGATACATTTGGTGCAATGATTATGTGACTTGATCATATTTTACATGCACAAATGTCTCCAGTGACCTTTAAACTGCCTTTGTTTATGCAAAGTGTATGGTAATGGTAATTTCATCTTGTGTGCCACTGCAAGAGTGTGTGCGAGAGATAAAAAGAGGGAGATTCATCACAGAGAGGTGCTATTCCACTGTGGCTCTTGTAAGGGAAAAAAGTATTATGCAGATGAGCAGGTTAGATGTAGTTGGACACCAAACAGCATGTCATTAATTCTGTAATGAAAGAGAGACCTCAACGTTAGACCCATACTTTACAGTTCTGCAGTGCTAAAAATGGATGTATATATTAGTCTTTCTTTAATAATAAAAAAACAAAAGCTGTTTTGTGGGCTTTCTCCCATATACTTGCCATGAGGCTTGTTATCAAATCTTAACTCAATTCTAATGCTAATTACCTCTGGCTCATCCTTTTATGCCTCTGGACAGCTAGTGTGGATGACATAAATATATGGGCTCATAACTGTTTGAAATGAAAAGCTTAGCACAGCTCTACAGTTAAATCCATTACTCCAATTACCCAATTATCTCAAATGATGGGTGATTATCAGGTATCCTCGTAAGTACTGCTGTGAGACCACATCTAGTGTAGCTGCTTTCCTGGGCTGAGAGCCATGCATGTCTACACTACTTCATGTCAACACAGAGCCACATTTCAGTCACATGCACATGGTTACATTTAATACTTAGCTTAATATGTCTATTTTGATAGGTCATTCAGTGCCGTGTTTCCTTTTTTGAACCATTCAAGGGATCCTAGATTAACCTCATGTGCTTTGAGGGAAAGGAAATAGACCTGTTAGTGCCTGCTCGGGTCACAACCTCTCACCTGATATGTGAGAAGGCTGTGTGTGTGTGAGATGTGAGAAGCACTGATCACAGACATCCACAAATATATGTTCTTTTGTAGCTCCTCCATGTCTCTCCATCATGTATCTATCCTTAAGTCCAGACCTCCAAAATGTTGTGTAAACAGAGTGTTATCTGTTTGTCATAGAACTGAATATGCGATCTAAGTAACCGCAGGAACTATGTAGTGCCAAAGACTAATGGTGAATCCCATTTCCCCACTTGGCCCTACCCCTACGTTTTGCGCGTTCACGTGTAGGGGTGTCCCAATTCCTATGAGGACAGAGGGGAAGGGGTAAGTGATATGGCTTTATAACCTTCAAACAAAGATTTTTCAGGAGCACACTTCAAACCAAGGGGTATGAAAAATTTACAATAATGCCTTGCGATTTACCGACGTGATGGCTACTGCCGACTCTAAAGAACTTCACAAATGTAAGTATTTTCTCCATTGAAAAGTTTTTTTAAATTATGACAAACGTTGATTTGTATAGTTTAACATCATTTTAATATGTAGTAGTCAATCTCTGAATAAAATGCACACGGAAAAAAGTCGCTAGCTCCAGTTGAAGCTTATTGAACGTTAGCGGTGCTCTTTAGCAAGACATGCTTATCTACTCTGGTAATGTTATTACTTTTGTTTTTGCAACTTCGCCACTGGCCGTGAAGGGGTGTCCCAAATCGTAGGGCTAACTTTTCAGCCCTACCACTTGTAGCTCCGTTTGAAGGGTTGAGGGGCAAGGGGTAAGAATGAGAAATGTGATTGGGCCTTAATCTCTGTCTTTTAATCAGCAATAATAACAGGCCTGGGTCTTTATTAATCTAAAGTAAAAATGCCTAAGCACTCCTCCAGTCCTAAATCCAGGTGATCATTCATCTCCTCCTTCACTTATTTATCTCTGACATCCACCTTCCAAAGTTTATGGGGTGTCACCCAGTGATGATGGACATCTTAAGCACGGCTCTCTATTCCCTCTGAAAATAAAAGGTTTCTTTCTGCTTCTTCAGAAGCTTCTACATATCTAACATTCAAGGTTCAAAAACAATTTATATTTGCTGGTGCACGCTTGTTTTGGAAAAGTATTAGGGGTGAGTGGTCAGGTCATGTGTATATATCTATGTCAAGTAAAATAGATGTCCAGTGAAGGACGATAGCTCCTGAACTACTCATCATCTCCCATGAGGAATACCGTCATTTGCCCTTTTTTCTTCCTCCCCCAACCATACCCATCTACCACCCCCCAACTGGCGGTAATTCAGCCAGTACTATTCTTGGCTTTAGTGTTAACCATGTCTCTGGGGAGTGGTCAAAAGAGTTCTGTTACATTACACACATGAAAGCATGCACACACACACACTCACAGGCACACAGAGGTGTCTTGAGACACATTTATATTTTATCTTAATTAAGTGCAGTAAGCCTATTAGCCCTAATTGATGAACAGCTCTAAGTTTAACTTAATGTTCCACAATTGAAATCTTAATTAGTTGAGTTTTCGACATGAAGTCTCAGGCTGACTGCACTTGATGTGTAACTGGTAACAACTTCATCCTTAAATGCATTTAAAATACATTTATAATGAAACTTTTCATTATAACTTTTCAAAGTTTACCTGAAGAGGTTTGTGAAATGTCCCACAATAATTCTGAGCCAAGTATAAATATCTCTTTTTATCCCAGCAGACTCAGAGAACAAAGAGCTAATGAGCAGACCACACGCTAAAATGGAGCCCAGCAAAATTCTCAGGGAGGGCAGAAAATTCTGTCAATCCATCTCTGTGTGTGGCCCAAGGCAGGACAAAAGGACAAAGGTCTGATTTGTTCCTCATTTAAGCTGCTGTTAGCAATGAGAAAGCTACACAGTTCTGTACTCCATCAACGTGAACACTTCGTCATTCTACTAATGGGTTCTGATGAGTTTTGCAAAGAAAAATGTCAAAGTACTGCTAGACCCTTGTACTGCCTCACAATACACAATTAAAGATATAGCAGGTCACAAAACTATATAATACATACATTAGATTAGTCTAGTTTCAAGTATCACCATATAGATGCAGCCTTTTATCAAACTTCTGGCTCTAGAAAACCAATATTATGATGACAAAAGCTAAACTGCAAATTTCAAAACGGTACCTGCAAACCAATGGTGCAACATCATGTCACAGATACAATGTTTGCAGCTGATTAAGTTGCAGCTACTAAAACATATGAGCATGCTAATACTCAGATCATGCTAATAAAATTATTTATTTCAAAATGGACACAGCTTAAGTGCTCAATAGTCACTGTTCCTCAGCGTTGGTTGATTAAAGTCAGCTGATTGGTTATGAGAAAGACTCTGGAGTCCTTTGCAATGCTCTGGAATAGTAATGGAGTCTTTCTGGCCTCCTACGAGCCTGCTCCTGTTTTCTGGGCAGCTTTTGGGAAGGAAGGGAAGAAGTGATGATGCTTGAGGGAACAGGGAGAAAAGAAGCTCATAGAAAAATAAAAGTGAAATGAAAAAGTTTTTAGAGGACATTTGGAATAAAGTAGTTTTGGAAGATGCTGTAACATACGATCGGGATTAAGGAATTAATCATAAAATAAACAACAACAACAACAAAAACAAAAGAAAAAAACAGGGTATTGAGAGGCAGGTACTTTGATGTAAATCTTGTCGTGAGACAACCGAGAGACCTGCAGCTAGTTTGATTACCACATCTAAATGACACATGCATCCAAAAACATAGTCAATCATGAGCACAAATAAAAGCAAAAAGAAAACAACTCAGGCAAGACATACTTTTACACATGCGAAGGCTATTTATTTCACATGGACTGTGTGTGTGGTGGGTGCTCTATGTGGCCTTCAGTGCACAGGGGTCAAGAATTAAGTTCAAGGTCAAATTCACACCCATTAATCATGAACATAGCTGCAGAAGGATATAAAGCTTCAGTTTCTCTTCCATCAAACAGTATTCTATTCAGGAAATTTGAGATTTATATATATAGATATATATAGATAGATAGATAGATAGATAGATAGATAGATAGATAGATAGATAGATAGATAGATAG
>JBAMHX010000011.1:21978776-21991764 GCA_037177515.1 Pseudomugil tenellus
TATATATATCAATTTACTAAGAAGTTAAAAAAATTGAAAAAACATAAAATGAAACTCCTGGCTGTCTAATGCAACATTTCTTAACGTGTGCTTCCATAGGTCATTTACCTCCATTGCACTGTGGGACATTGTAAAAAGTGCTGACAGGAGCTCAAGCTGATCCAAATACTGTAACATTTGAGGCACATGATCCTATACATACAGACACATGCAGTTAGGGAGAGATACAGTACAAACGAGCAACAAGCGAGCAACGGGGGCGGCCGGGGGGTGGGGTTAGTCCCCTTAACTATAATATGGGCAAGCAATTGCGAACTAATATCAAGAATAAAGGAAAATTATGGTGGAGAAAACAACAAATAAAAGCCATATGCTGAATGTGATGCTGAACATGAGTGAATTGTGAAGGTGACAAAGCAAGGGTACATTATCAGTGTCCCAGATCCTGCAAAGCTGCAAGCTGTTTTGTGGGATTCACAAATTGCTGAGCTCATCATAATTTGGTCAGCTTGAACTGAAAAAGCATTTTATTGTGAAATTTGGTCTAATCTTTTCCTCTCACATGGTCATCCGTTGCAAAACCAGAACCTTGAACATGTTTTTGGTATTAAGATTTGGTAGTAATATTTCCTGTTACATAATCTTCAGCAGAGGGGTAACTGATCTTAGAACTGGCACAAATGACACGTACTCCTAGTTTACTACCTTCACAGTCTGTAAATGAATATTCAAAGAATAACACTGGTTAACTCAATGATACCTGTTTATTCAAAGATAATGCATCTTTTAGTGGGACAGTGAAAATGGCTGCATGGAAGCAAAGACAAATATCGTTCCTGGTTTTAACCCTTTAATGTTCTGTAGAGGTAAATTTGCAGTGACTGTGATGACTGTAAAAATACACCTTCATACGCCATCTCTACCACTCTTTTTGGTATGCAAAACCCAAAGTAACTATTTGTTTTAACACCACTGTTTCACATTTCCACCAGTTCACAGTCAAAATATTATGATTACCTTGTATCTGTTTTAAAAAGACATTTATTCAGATTTTTTTTTTCCCAAAATCAAAGAGAAATGCACAAAAAGATTTTGTTCAGCCTTTTTCTTAATGTTAAAGGTTTAAATAGCAGTTGGGGCTTTTCTGCAGACTTTGCACATTTCTCTGCAAACATAGCCTCTCTTGGGGTACTCTAGTCCAAAAATGAGCAGTCCAAAAATGAGCATAATATGCTAATTTGTAGTTTTAGATAAACCCCAAGTGTGAGTGGTTTATAAATTAATCACTGCAAATGCTAAACTGTATCTAACAGTCCCTCAACAAACTTGATATACCTTCTTTCTCGACGAAACACAGATATAACCAGTTCTAAAAATAGCGGTAATGCTGATATTAACTATGAGTCTCATTTTATATTGATCATATACTGTAGAAAATGTTAGAAAACAATAATATAGCCTATTGTGTAAGTGCCAGGCCCAAATGGTGAATTTCAGTATTTTGCAACTAGTTTGCCTTCCAAGAAAGAAAGAAAATCATGTTAACAGAGTCTGCCTGGTACTATTCATAATAAGAACTTAAGAAAAACTATGAGATTTGTGCTATTCTCTTCTTATTTGGTACTGTTGTAGGTAAGATATTGCTAAATACATGTAGTGGTGTCTTTATTATGCATTCAATCATAATGATTTCCATTGTGTAAACTAAACAAAAACAATTAACCAATAATAAAAAAAACCCTGTTTTTCTTAAGTTTATCACGGTTTGCTCAGCCTTATTAACATGAACACTGTTTTTGACACTATTGTTGAGGTTTTAGAGGCCCATTGAGGGCATGATTATGCATATTGTCCTGATAATTGTGTTATTTATTTAATTTTGGTAGGTCCAAACATTCAAAACCCTTAAGGTTTAATAGAAAAAAGCAGAAAGTTGAGTATGAAAACATGACCCCCTTTTTTTCATGTTATTTTCATAATATATCTTAATTGTGTTTTTGACCGTATCTAATTCAAAATTCCAAAGTCTATCCTAAAAACAATTCTCCAGCTATCTGAGATTTCCTTTGAATGCACCTCAAATAATGGATCTGTGTCAAACTGTAGGCAACACAATAGTTTTTCTTTTACATCAGCCTTGTTTGCTTTCCAAACAGAGTCAAGAGATATACAGCTGCACTTACTAAACTGCCTTGGAATTAGTTTCACCTCTGCATTTCTGTATCTCCATATGATTCTCCTTTACATCTCCCATCTAAAGACTTTATATCTGTCCTGTACAATAACTTTCTCCATACTCTGGTCTGAACTCTCTCCTTTTACATTCCTTCCTTTATCACCTAGTCATGCACTTATTTATTTTTTTTATGTTAGTATTGCCATCTTCCCAACTTAAATCTGCGTGTTGCTGCAATGCTTGTTAACCCATTAGGTGAGCCACACTACTCTACCGGATGCTTCCTTTTGTAAACAGTGATAAAGTATCAGCTTTACTCTTCTCTGTGGGTGCTGCCAGCATGGAGGAACAGGGATGTATGGGGATGTTTTATGTGCAAAATACCTCACTTCACAGTATTTTCTCACACACATGTAGATCCTTGTACATGCTTTTGCACAAACACATATTCAAGGAAGACCAAGGGAGTGATATTCTGTATTTTTATGTAATTATTCTGAAGAAAAAGTAGCAAATGACCCTGAAAGAGAAATCATCATAAGATTAACTAAAGTGCTTGGTTGGCAAGTTTCTCCAGGGCACATAATGATGATATGCAGTCTGTTTCAGTCACACAAAAATCTTAATTATCTGAATACATCATTAATTTTAGAGTAGTGTTATTAAGATAAAGTTAATGAAGGTAAGACTAATTAAGGGATGATGGACTGACGTGTCAGCTACACACATTACTGTCTCCAAATTATCAGCTTGTTCTGTAGAATGATTCCTTGGAATTAAACATCAGAGTATCGTTCAAGAGTTTTATCTTTCACACTGAGGCAACAGCATATATGAAACTTTGTTTTATCAGCACAAATGCAAAGATTTCTGTAGATCCGTGCTTAATGTGTAAAGTGAGAGGTCCCAGAACATGACATAGATGGTGAGGTTGTGGGTTCAGGCAACTCAAAATGAAGGGGTGGAGGGTGTTCAATATGATAGAACCAACACACGCATGCACACACACACAGAAACACACACACACAAATACACAGGTGAGGTAAAACATCTTCAGGTAAATCCAAACATCACTAAGCAGACATCAGTGTCAGAGTTAGACGCTGGGATTGGCACAGAAGCAGGCTCAAGAGGCAGATAAACAGGGGTATTCATTTACTTGCAGTTACAATGGGAGACCACAACAGCAAGAAGATGAACCAGCAAACTCAATAGAAATCTAGGAAGTATAAATATTCAAGGAACAAAACTAGAAACAGGTGAACATGATAACTTAATCAAAAGCAGGGGTACTCGTTAATGGGAAGTAAAGCAGAAAAAGATAACAAGGAAAAAATACAAAATAAATCAGGAAACCAAGATCAGTTTAACACACAGAGTCTAAACCACAAAAATCTGGGCAATATTAATTTTCATTTAATCTGACAATAACAAAAATAAAATAAAATAAAAAAAAAACCACCACATCAACATTTTCATAGCACTGTGTAGCGTTCTCGTGCATGGACACCATTAATGTGTAAAGGATTAAAACGGTTTAATTGAATTACTATGACAATATTAATATGAAAAATTAATATTAACAATTAGTAATCAATGCTTGCCTTGAGGCACCACCTTCTATTTTCCAGTTTACTTTGGTAACACTATAGGTATAGAAGGAAACCTTATTAGATGATGAGTTGATAACTCAAAGGATAAAATAATTAATTTGAATTGACTTGAATCATGACCACAGGAAATCAAGACAAACAACGACCAGATGGTAAAAGGGGTATTTATTATCTAATCTACAGGTTTTACATGGCTAAATATGGCAAATAATAAAACATATAACGAACAAGACAGACTAGACAAACATAACATAAATAAGTGTTGCTGTGAGCTTTGATGATAAACCGAAGTTCTATAGAAAAGAAACTATGTGTGTGGGATTAAACATGTATTAAGTAACTGTGATGTTCCTTGATCATGTCTAAGATTGAATCAGTTCTAAGGCCTAGATGAGATAGTTTCCGAACTCGCCATCCATCATCAAAGACCAATAGTTCCTCGCTGAGGAAATGGGGTTCGTTCAGAACCGCAGTTTATGACCAGTGACCTGGGCTTGGGTCCGGATCTGTTCTGGGGCGCCAAGACGTGTCGGTATAGCACCGTTGGAATCCGGGAGAAGCCTGTAGTTGAGGTTCGCAGCTTTCAGTTTCCCTTCACCTTCTCCAAACAGATCGTCTGCGCCTGCACCCAGTATTGTGAACAAAGCACCTTCAAATACTTGACTGGTTTGTTGTATTCTGTTTGGGCTTTTCCTTGTAAAAAACGCATTTCTTCAGATTTATAGCAAATCTGAAGAAGGTACATGAAGGGCCCCTTCATGCAGTTTTCTTCAACCCTTTGCCGGCTCTGTAGGCTGTGTCGATTGAGCCACTCAGAATGCAACAAGTATTTAGCAGGAAGAGACTCCACCAAATCTGGCCTTGTGCTTCACAGCTTACTATATTAAAGCGTTGGAGAGATACAAGCCAATAAACAATAACAGTAGACACCACTTATTCAGAAGCTAGTTAGAAGCATTTGTCTTAATTTAGCTGTTTCTGTGAAAAGCATATTTTACCATTGAATTTGTGCTTGTTATTTTAGAACAATGTCGGGTGCCATATTTAAATAATTGTGGTCTAATCCAAAGGACTTTAGAAATCTGTGATAGGCTTTTTAAATCCACCGATACAGTAGCTCCAACAACTGGCTCTAGTTTAATTCTATTGGCTCTAAAATTGACTAATATATTGGAAAGTTACAGGCCTGCATTTTCACATGCAGCCAGATGGCTTCACTCAGACCATCACAGAGAAGAGATTTGAGGACTTTTTTCTAAGAATTTGGTGTATATTTTTATAGAAACTTAAAAAAAATGTTGAAGAGAGATTGTCCAAGGTGTACTCTGCCTCTTGCCCGATGACTGCTGGGATAGGCTTCAGCTCACCTTGAATTGCATAAAGTGGTTATGAAAATGGATGGATGAATGAATGCGGATTACCTTCTCTTTTGGACCTCGACCCGTATTTGGATTACCCTTGTTCTGTCACACTTGTTTGGATCCCTGCCTAACTTCGTTGGCTCCCTTGGCTTGACTTCCTGGCTCCGACCCTAGACTGTCTCTCGGTGGCAATAGGACACCTGAACTAGATTTCCCTTCATGTTTGGCTTAAATAAACAACACTAACAGTTCCTTTAGTCTCCTGGTATCCATTATTAAATAATACATACATACATTTTTAAGCAAATGCTTAAACTGTCATTGTATCCATATGGTATATGTAAAAAAAAAAAAAGTAAATAAATACATATTACAAGTCCAGCTCTTCTCCCAGCCCGTTCACAAACCTTTCTGACCACTACATTTGAATAAAGGCAATTACCATATAAACTTTAATTCAGAATAATTATTTCCATGTAAAAGCAAAGAATACTTTACTAGTACTGAGTACTGAGTTTCATTTAGCTTTGAGAGCATACTTTAGATGTTAATTAATTCTCCTTCCCATTTAAATCATTTACCTCCAGCCCTATAGAGCACGAAGTAGGAAGGAGTTAAAATGAGCCTGTCTGTGCGAATGATGGCATTCAAGAGGTCACTTTGGTGTCGGAAAGCTCAAATAATAATCCTATCTATAGTAAATGTACTTGCAGGGTACAGTCAGGGATACAGATGACAAAAGCAATGAGAAAAGAAACCTCATGTGAGCACTGTGTGATGACATATTAAAAAAGTAATAACTTTATATCATAACTTAGATATAAGTTCAGGCGCTTTTGTTCATAACATTGATATTTCTCCCTTGTGTCATATGATGCAGAGTGTCTCGTAAGCCATATATTTCATAAGATTATTTGCACCAAATGCTGATACAACAAGATATGAAAGTTCATGACACACTGGATGTAAGAACGATTTTGAGCAAAGGTTAATAAGCTGCTCTGTTTTGTTAATTACTAGTTCTCACTTTATTAATGTAGCAAACATTGTCTTATGAGTTTAAATTATTATTACTATTATTATTTAAAATAATGTTTCTTGGTTCCATTGGGAAAAAAGCAGAACAGCAAGTTGTGACTGAAAGTTTGGACTGGTTTGAAATGGATCTCCAAAGAGCAATTGTTGTTTTCTTCACAACATTACAAATCTAAGTAGGTTCCTTTTAAAATACATTTATAGCAGGGATTATCTTCCCTTCTTAATGTATCCACTTTCTTACAGACCTGCATATTTCTCTAAAAAAGAACAAAAAAAAAACATAGCTGCACAGTTGCAAGAAACCATACACATGTATGTTAACCGTTTCAGTGTCCAACTGATGTTTCAGCATTGTCAAATACTCACTACACAAAAATCAACAAAAAAAACTTTGAAACAATAATTTAAACATAATAATGATTAAAAACAAAGCAACGTTTCCCAAATGAGCAGACATATTAAAGACATAGAGCACTGTGGGATAATTGGAGATGGCAGCTTGGATGCCGTGATCCCTGGCAGTTGGGCAGAGATTCATTGGAAGTTGCGGCCACGGGGACACAGGCAGGAATAGAGTAACAGTGCATGTTAAGATGATTTTATTTATTGTTTGTTTGCAATAAACTGCTTTTCCAGAATGTGTCCGCTCACTGTAACAGTGGCTGTGTTCTTCTTTGTTCTGTCATGATTCATTTCAGGCTATATATAACTTTGAACCATGAAACTGCACCCAAGCAGAATAACATGAGGTTTGGATGGGGATGAGATACAAGGATTAGGGAAAGGAAGGGTGGATAAATGATTTTAGACTTGGCAGTGTTGTCTTTGATGCCTTGGCAGACACTGGTGCCTGGCTAATGTGGTGTGATATACTGGGTACTGAAAGCAGGGCCAAGGGCCAAGGGTTCTTTCCTTGGCATCTGTATCTGGGTTGAAGCTTAATTGGACAGCTGGAACCTTTTCCTTGCATATTTTCACGAAAGAGGATGCTGTAAGCTTCTTTTTCTTCCTCTCTCTTCAACGAATACTGAATACCTTTTACTATTTTTCTCAAAGTGGTGACTTTGCTTTAGTGCAGGGATAGCCTCAGCTATCACTGGTGTAATCAGAGATGGATATGTCGTCTGTTTTTCCCAGCCTTTTAACAGCCTTTCTCACTGAACTGTGACAAACTCAAAGGGGGTCATATCATAATACCCTCTTCTCAGTCAACTAGTGCAGTATATTAACTTGCACCAATCTAGGATTTATGCTGAAAATGTTGAAGCTATACAGATAACCTTTTCATGACAACATGTCTTTGTGTGCAAAGGCACACATTTTTCTAAACAATTTTCTGTGACTAGAAATTGGATCTGTTCAACAAGGTTTTGTACATGTGAGTGATTATGTAGTAACAAAGGTAATGTATTATTTCAGATACAGGGGTTAAAAATTAAATACAGTTATAGCTCGTCTTAAAGTATGGAAGAATATTAGGGATACAAACTTTAATCTCAAAATTCAGATTTTTTTTTCTCAGATTTATGACTATTTTCTCAGAATTTTCATATTTTACTGAGAATTGTGAGTTCAATCTGAGAATTTGGATTTTTCTTAGAATTTTGATATTTATTTTTTGTTGGAATTTTGACTTTTTTCTTAGAATTCCAACTTTTGTTCAGATTTCTAACTTTGTGGCTGGGTTCTTTGCTCCCCAATAAACAATGGCAAGCCGCTCTTGAGTTTGTGGTTATTTTATTGTGCTCACCAGTGTAATAATGTCCATATCCCAGTCTAGGTGACTATTTACATATATACAAAAAAGAATTAACAGACTTCTGTTGTCTCTCCTAGACGCGATCCAAGGGTTTAGATTACTTATTGAGACACCAGCTACTGACCCAAACAAGTTGAAATAATAGCTCTGTCTTACTTCATCGCAGAGGGATCGTCGCAGAGTGCGTTAGATGGTCCGGCAGAATCAGAACCAAAGTGTTCCCACTCGGTTCCCTTTCTCGACCCCCAGCACTGCAGCTTCATCCGGAACACAGGTTCAGCAACACAGGTTCAGCAACACAGGTTCAGCGTCTGAAGGAACAGCCGTGTGTGGGCCACAGTCTTCCGGGCCAGCTGAATCGGCACCGGTCTAGTGGTGGCAGCCTTTGTGGGTGTTCCAAAGCAGATTAGTTTAACAGTACGGCATGTGGTTCCTGGCTTGCACGAGGAGTCGAGTTAAAAATTACACTAATAACGACTTACTAGAACTAACACAAATACGCCAGTAATCTAATCTACTGTTTTACTGTTGAACTTTCCCTTTATTGTGTGTGTGTGTGTGTTTTTCTACAAAGAGAAAAAATAGAGAATATAATAAATAAAGAGAATGAAATAAATATACTTATTATACATATTGGTCTGCATTAAACTTCTCCTGGTCAGTACAACTAAAAATGTCCACAAAGGAATCATTACCATGTGACTAAAAACTTACCACCAGACCAATTAACTATGCAATGTACATAAATAATAATTATTGCTATCAGTACTTAACTTAACACAAGCACAATTGACACAAAACACTGTAGCAAGGTATTTTGGATATAAAATAAAGGCATCTCTGTGTCATTCTTCCGAGAGCCACGTTGTATACAGCAGATTATAAAGCAGTGCTTCCGGGTGGCCACCTGGTGGCGGAACATAAGCACTACAAACAAACCCTGAACTAAATGTACTATGGAGGCTGAACAGTTAAATAACACTCTTTTATACAGTTGTGATATATGTTGCTGATTCCAATTCAGCAGGTCGTCAATCCTGGGCATAGGATAGGATAGAATTCTGAAACAGCGTTCAGTTTCCTGAAGTCAATGCAGGGTCGCAGTGAACCATCCTTTTTGGTTAAGAGGATCATGGGACTACACTACTCGGATTCTGATGGCTCAATCACTTTTAACTCCAGCATGCTTGAGATCTCCTCCTTTCAGTTTCCCAACCAGCTGCTGATGCACACAGTATTATCATTGTCTGATGGGTTGTTTTTCCTTTAACCGGATAACATGTTGCGTGACAGACGTTCTGCCTGGCTTTGCTTCCAACAGGGACGGTACGTCATGGAACACCTGTGGAAGCTTGCTTAGGTGGGAGATGGGAAAGCACTGGTTGGCGTTCTGGGTTAAGGTGTCCCAACTTGGATTTTCCTTGTTGAACTCCTCTTCCCTCACCACCAGGCCCACTGTCATAATCTGATTCTGAGGTTCTTTCCATTTGTGGCAGGGTTCTTTCCAGTGTTTTAGTAGATTGACATGATAAGTCTGTCTCTGTTTCTTCTTTTCCGGATGATGGATTTCGTATGTCTCAGGGGCCATCTTCTGGGTAATGACATAGGGTACCTGCCATTTTGCCAGCAGCTTACTGGTGGAGGAAGGCAGAAGAAGAAGCACCTTCTGACCTGGATTAAACTCCCGCTGTTGTGCCTGCTGGTCATCCCATATTTTTTGTGTTTGTTGTGCCTCTTGTAAGTTCCTGTAAGCCTCTTCCTTGTATTGTGCCAGACGTTCTATCATCTTCCCAGCCTTTCCAGCCTTTGCATAGTAGGTCAAGGGGTCCTTGGAAATCCCAGCCATATAACAGCTCAAATGGTGAGAAGCCAGTGGAAGCTTGAGGAACCTCCCAGTAGGCGAAGAGAAGGAAGGGTAGCCAGCGATGCCACTCCTTGCCCGTGTCCGACACAAATTTCTTAAGCATCTGCTTCAGAGTGTGGTTGAACCTTTCAACCAGTCCATCAGTCTGTGGATGGTAAGGGGTGGTTTTAATTAGCTGGGTGCCCAGGTGCTGGTGGAATTGTTGCATTAGTGTGGAGCAGAAGTTGGTTCCCTGGTCTGTCAATATCTCATCTGGGATCCCCGCTCTGAAACAGCTTAACCAATGCATGGATGATGGCAGAAGAAGTGATGGTGCGCAGGGGAAATGCTTCGGGATACCGGGTGGCGTAGTCACAGATGACAAAGATATACTGATGTCCCTGGCTGCTCTTGACTAGCAGTCCCACAATGTCCATGGCAATTCTTCGGAAACGGGTGGGAAGTGGTTGAGGCAAGAACGTTCTGACCTGCGAGGAGTACTGTTTTTCTGACAAATTCGGCATCTCATGCAGTAGGCTTGAATGTATCTGTACATACCAGGCCAATAAAACCGTGAGCTAGAGCATATGTACGTTTTATGACGTCCTAGGTGCCCTGCCCATGGAACTGTATGAGCCAAGTACATGATTAAAGGTCTGCAGCAAACTGGGATTACGAGGCGTTTGTGATTATCACTGCTGATATACAAAATATCCTTTTCAATAAGGAAGATATAATTTCCCACAGAATTAAGATTAGCAACATTTGTCACCTTAGCAAACAGGGGTCTCAAGGTAGGATCTTGTTTTTGCAATTCAGTTATGTTTTCCGGTACATTCCACATTTTTTCTTGTACATTGTGTTCAGTTATATTAAGTTGTTTTTCAAAACGTTTCTGTCTTCTAGACTTTCTTGGGCCTTTAGTGCCACCCTCACAAAGACTACCATCCAAGTCTGGAAGAGGCATGACACCAGTCTTTGCCTGAGCACAAGTAACCACGGGACAAGAAACATATTTCTGGTTGTAAACATTACTAGTGCAGGTTTTAGCTTTATCATTAGCACTTTCAACACATTCATCACATTCTTTTTCTTGTAGCAAACCTATTAAAACTGGGAAGTCCCTCCCCAAAAGAAGGTCCACAGGTAAATTTCTTTTATCACTTAAGTCAATAAGGCTGCTCATTTATTTATACAATTATTTCAGTCTGTGTGTAAGCATGGTTATCACCATGATACACACACACAATGTCTGCGGTGGCACTGTAGTCCATACTACCTACTGGCACAAGACGTCTGTTGAGTGATGAGTGAGGTGAAGCTACCACTACCAAGTAGTGCTGTTACAGAGTTTCCATTTAATTTCACAGTCTTGTAAGCGCTTTTCCTCATTTCATCATGTTCTGTTAACTCCGGCTCATTTCTGGGCATATAACATGCACCAGAGAATTTTGTTTTTTAGTGGATAGACTGAAGCTTTGTGCCCGGGCTTCTGAAAATAGTAGCAAATCAATGTCTTAGCGGTTGCTTCTTGGTCAGTCAATGTGATGGTGGTACCTGGAGGATGTCGTGCTGGAGGTCTCTGTTATGCCCAGACATGCGATGTTGTTGCAGCTGGAAGCCGTGCGTTCGTGGTGGATCGAGTCACGGTGGAGGTACGTGCAGATGGTCCTCCTCTGCTAGCGTTGAGGTACTGCAGAGCCAGTTTTGCTGCTGTCAATCCATCTGCTGGTTTTTGCTCCTTCACTCACGTTCTGACATCTGGCGGCAGGACACGAAGAAGTTGCTCCAGGATGATGTCTTCACCAATCTGCTCCTTGATCCATTGCTCAGGCTGAATCCAGCAGCGTTAGAGTCCTTTCAAGCGGTGATATGTCTCAGTGGGTGTTTCTCCAGAAGGTACTGCAAGACTGCAAAATTTCTGTCTGTAGGTCTCAGGTGATATGTTGACCTGTGTTAACAGTGCTTCTTTCAGGTCTTGGTAAAAGTGAGCTCTGTCGTCATCCATTGAGGTATATGCATCCAGAGCTTTTCCTGAGAGAAGCGGAACCAGTCTGCAGGCCCATTCAGTCTCTGGCCACTTCCAGGTTCTGGCAATACATTCAAAACGTAAAAGATAATTTTCAATGTCCTCTCCCTCCTGGTAGGTTGGAATCTTCGGTTGTGTGTGATACATAGAGTCCGGTTGGTGATGGTCTGATCCGGTTCCGGGATCACTTGATGGAGTGAAGGAAGCCCCGTCTAATCGGCGTGTGGCCGGTTGTGGGCAGCACCAGTTTTGGGATGCTAGCATTTGATGTGCCGGGGTTTGATGTCACTGGTCCAGAAGCTGGAGCTTGAGCTTTAGGTTGTGGAGGAGCAGCCGGTCGGAGTGTCACCCGAAGGTCACGCAGCTCCTGCAGTAAACCTTCCTCCCTTTTCTGCTGGGCATTCAAGAAAGTCTTCATCATGGTGAGCAGGTCCGATGACCTCCCTGATGGTCCAGGAACCGTCATCTCCTCTTCTCCAGAAGTAAGCTCTGTGTCCCAGCCAGTTTCCTCACCGCCTGCTGCACCGGCTTTCTGGTCCAGTTCCTCCTTTGCCTGTGAGCGTAATCCAGTTCGTCTTGGAAGGCGAGCTGTCTTCTTCCTACGGCTTGCCATCCCACTTCTGACACCGCTTGTGGCAGGGTTCTTTGCTCCCCAATAAACAATGGCAAGCCGCTCTTGAGTTTGTGGTTATTTTATTGTGCTCACCAGTTTAATAATGTCCATATCCAAGGCCAGGTGACTATTTACACATATACAAAAAAGAATTAACAGACTTCTGTTGTCTCCCTTCAGACTCACCACAGGAGGAAGTTTTCTAAAAGTTTTTCTCAGTTGCCAGCAATGCAACAATCCTACACGTTTCCACAGTCAGGAATGCCCTCTCCCCACCATAATTCTCATGCCTCCGTTAAATAATACAAGGCTCTCCCCTTGGACTCTTCCATTCCAGATTAGGGCTGCCACAATTAGTCGACTAGTCAAGATTATGTCAACTATTTTAATAGTCGACAACTAATTTAATAGTTGAAGCTTTGTTATTTTAAAAAGAAACCTGCAGCGGCATTTTCCACTGCCGCCTCTGCGTTTCTGTACATGGCACACATGCGCAGTAGAGGTAATCGGGGTCAGACGTGATGTCACCGGAAGTAAAACCAGACAGGCTTTTGTA
>JBAMHX010000011.1:21991864-22010626 GCA_037177515.1 Pseudomugil tenellus
TTTTCACGCATGGTTGTAGTATTCAATTAAATACAAAAAGGTTAATGAACAGGAAATATGATTGTACACTACTACATCTGTGAAACAAACAAATAAATAAATAAAAAATAAAATCCCTGCTCAGGGATGCACAGTATCTATCTCCATGGATGACCCTCATTTTCCTCAGTTTGCTTTGTCAACATTGGCTAAACTACCATCTCTGTTTTAATTTAAACAAGCAAATCAAGCTTTTTATTGATTGAGGTTTATGTAAAGTTGTGTTTCTTTGTAGAGGCTTCATCTCTGACAGCAAGAACAACCTCCAGATGAGAGGACTAGTCGTCCTGCTGCTGTCTAAAGCAGCCGGGCCCAGCCATGCAGCCTCCGACCTCCTTGCCCAGGACATGGTCAGTGGCATCTACCCCAGGTAAGTTACTATCATACTGATTTTGTTGTTTAAGCAGGATTTTACTACTTCCAGTAACATTTACCACTAATTTTTCATTAAGCTGCCTCACATTTCTCCCCATCTGCCACACTTCCTGCGTGCTTAGCTCTGCAGCTCTGGATGGTGCTCTAGTTAACACCAGCAGGATGCCCTAATGAATCAACAAAAAGCATGCGGGTGTCTTCCTGCTTTAATCACAGTTGCATAGCGTTATCTTGGTAATGATGTGCGTCCAGCGGTTTCTGCGGTTAAATAAATTCCAACCAAGCTGCTAATTCAAATAACTGGTTTGTGTCTGTAACCCCACTGGCAGCCAGTCTATCTGGCTTCTGCACATTTCATTGTTTATGCATGTGCTGGTTGGGAGAAAACACTGGGCAGCGAACATCTGTGGCATTGTAGTGCAGAACCATAAATGGGTGCTTTTCTCTGTTACATGGCTGCTGAGGGATAAATGGAGAAATGAGATCCTTGTGTCAAGTAATTCTATCTTGTGGGTGTTGTTCATATCGGTTCCTGTAAGCGAAGCACCACATATTCTGGTGGATATGATGAGTATTGGGACAATGCAACCAAGGTTGTTAGATGTGAAACTTTTTATTGCTCAGTTAAAGTGTAAGACAGTTTTACAGCATGGTGTTTATCAGGGCAGGTGTGTGTTTAATTAAATACTTGCTTGTGTTAGGAACGCAATAGCTTAATGCATTTGTTTTACATGTTTTTACGTCGTGTTTAAAAGTTATCCACTACCTGCCTCACCTTGCAGAAGTTTAATATTATGTACTGTAAGACAGTATTACAGTTACATCTGGCTCTTTGAGGATAACCAATATGCTGATGTGGCCCTCAGTGAAAATAAGTTTGACACCCCTGGCTTACACCATTCCCGCTGCTGCAGCAGCACTAGGCAGCTCTGCAGAGGGATTACGACTCCTCAGCATGTTTAGTCAAAAACTTTATACTTGATTCCCTTACAAGAAACAGGAATCTAATAAATTCACCTGCTCTGTCCGGTATGCAGGTATTTATGACAATCACACTGGTTGAATTTCATGGTTGATGAAATAAGTTGAAAGAAATACTTAATCTATTTCAAGTCACTTAATCGTTTCGGAATGTATCGTTCTAAATGAACCTTTATCGTTCATGAATGGAATCGACAACCATGAATCGTGATCTGAATCGAATCGTTATTAAAACAAATCGTTACACCCCTATTAAATACACTGAGGTGCTGCCATGTGATCAGATATTTGTGTTAACAATCCAACATTTATACCGAATAAAATGGAACTTGATTGTCTATTTTTGGGGGTTAGCTTAAAATGCCTTTTAAAATCCTTATGAAATTATAATTAATGTTTAAATCTCCCAAGATTAAAAGCTGCAAACTTGACTTTTATTGTGAAAGAAAATTGCTAATTCAAATTTTCTATAACATCTGCAGCATGGATAATTTTATTATGATATAAATATGAATGCAGTACTTCTGAAATGCTTCAGATATCACCGTGAGGACCTCGCAGGCTTCCTCACACACATCAGCTTCCAACATGAAGCCTAAAACTGGGATGTGGGTGTGCGCCAAGTGGTTTCCAGAAGAGACTGCTGTGTTTGGCGTGACTGTGCGCTGGGAGCCTGAAAGACTTCTTTCTTACTGTGAGCTGGCACAAAGCTTGTAGTTTGAGCAGAAACATCCTAATATTAGAAGTAATCTGAATAATCTGGGCATCTGTTCAGTCAGCCAGGCCGAGCGGAGCATCTATATGATGAAGCTTACCCCCCCCCCCCCCGATGGATCAATCAAGTCTCTCTTTCCATCTGACATCCCTGCTTTTGACAACAACAATTAATCCATTTTTGAATATCAGGACAAATAGGCTTCACTGAAACTGCTGATGTACATGGTTGTAGGCTGACTATGGCAAGAAAAGAGATCACACCCAAACCCATTACAACAACATTCAACCCAACTGCAGAACCATGCTGTCATAATAACCTTAAACATATATTCATACCTATAAAAACAACGAACAAAATACTCTTGTGGCAGGATTGAGCAAAAAAAATTTTTAAAAGATGTAACTTGATTAAAAGGTATTTTTATTTCTAGTTGTTTTACAGTAATCTAAAGACTCAAACTTAACCTTGAGTAAAAAAAAATCTTAGTTCACACTTTTCTGAAAAAAGTGCTAGTTGGGAGATTAATCCTGTTTTTTTGTTAGTAGTTGTTAATTCCACCTACCCTCACTATGACCCAGCAAACTGTAAGTTTGTCCACTAAGTTTACCTATGTAAAAGTAAACATAATACTAGAGAAGAAACTTACTTACAACAGACTTATTTTTGTTCTGCATTTATCAAAACCATTAGAAAACTGAGTAAAGAAAGTGAGTAAAGATGTTTCCGTTCAGAGAATATTGTATCAGCAGGTAGAAACTGGAGTAACAGTAGCTCTTGTGTGCTTCACTAACCACTTTGCCAGTGGCAATACCCGCAACGTGAGGGGAAAAATGTGGGTTTAGCCAGTCATAAGCATTTTTACCTTGAAGAAGTTTTTGTTATGTCTGCCTTCAGAAGGTATACCATTACATACTGGGCTATAGTTTAGTGCCTTATTTGTCTTTTTTTTTGTTTTTTTTTTTGTCTCTCCCTATTTCTAAATGTTTTCAGTTTGTCATTGCATGCTATGTTAAATTTTCTATGTCGAATGCCAGGAGTGTAAGTGTGTGTGAGTATCTGCTAAGTTTGTTATAGTGTGGAGGCTGTCACTCTGAGCAGAGTCAATAAACAGCATCGGTGATCAGTATCATCTCGCCTGTCTGCATCATCCAAACAGTTGCGTAAACATTCACATATATTACAAATAACTCTGTTCTTCTTTTATTTTTTGCCCCCCTGAACCTTTTTTTTCCAATTGGGAAAAGAAACGCAACACTTGTCTCTGACATACCAGTTTAAGCATTTCAGCTCAAGTATTCTTTTCAAACATGATTTATTACTTGTCTTTTGTAAATGTGCAAAACTTACTCACTTACTCAAGTCTATCAAAATATAAAATATCTGTGACAGATGCTAGATTAATAGTTGGCTTAAAATGGCTTAAACATAGCAAGTTGTATGCCTTCCAGAACAGACTGTTTCATGTTTATACTGCATATTATTCCCAGTTGTTCTATTACTTAGTCACTATTTGCTGACTCAAAAAAGTCCTTATTTCTTTGAAAACTTTGACTGGGATTAACTTGGTGTGATAACTTTGAATTTGTTGATATATTTAAACAAAACCACAAAGCCACAAAAAAGTCAAATTTCTTAAATATTTGCTTGTGTTTTTCCTACAGAATTCAGGATCTTTGTGTCAGGAACAGAACTGATAACCATCAGTGCTGCTTAGTCAGGGGAAAGGTTTACAGTTTCCAAACTATGTTTAGGAAAGGAGATTTTGGAAAGAAATACAAATCAGATAGTCAGATGGTGGGTTGTGTGCATGAGGTTTCCCTTAGGAAGCAATAGCAATAATATTATTCTACAGTTAATGCACTGATATAGAGTTAAGACAAAAATGATGCATTATTCACACACTGCACAGCACGTCTGGTTTGTATCTTCTAAACAAATGCTTGGGTGGGACAAACACAATTTAGAACAGAGTGTTTCACCATGATGCCAGATCTAGACACACAGTCTCATCCTAGAATGTGGAAACTAGATGCACAAGTGGAAATGTTGAGATGTTAAAAATGTTTGTCTGAAGACATGATAAATAGATCTCTGAAATGTTGGAGTATAAATTGCTTAAAAAGGCTAACAGTATGCTAAAACTCTCTTTTTGCTCCAGTTATTACACTGCTAACTTAGCTCTTTGACTGTTGTGCAAAAGTACCAACATGTGATAAAGCTTTTAACATCTCTATTTTATTTCGCATCACAAAAAAAAAGGCCATAAGTGGCTAATGAGCTACATAATTCTGCAGTAGACATTGTCTTTATTTGGCTGTCTTGTGGAATCTAAATCAAGATAGCTGAAGCTATTCAGCCAGAGAATCAACCCACTCACTTGTAGGTTGGCAGACGACTGTTCTTACCCCCTAAGCTACAGCCTTACAGACCTCACAGCCTCACGTATCCTAAGGCTTACAACTACTCATAATTCAACTCGTTAAGTTGCATTGTTTACTATGAGCTAGTATAACGGACAGAAGAACTCTCCCTTAATTACTTTTATATGACGGTGACTATTTGCTGGTAACATTGTTTTCTTAGTCTAGTCTTTGTGTGTGTAACTGGTAGTGAGGGAAGGGATACATGCTATGCAGACTGTATGTTTTTGTTTTCTCAGTGGATGTAAGATGCAGGTAGCCCAGAAGGCTTAAATATTGATGGATGATGATAAATTTATGTTGCTAGTGAACTGGTGAAGCACATCCAAACATCTAACACTGCATACACTGCATCCTCTTATCTCACTGTTAATACCCAGCTGGGTAACACTGGACTGAAGCTATGCTGTTAATTATTTGTTGTAAACGTCACATAAAGTGTTGTCACTGTTTACACTTTAGTTGCCACAGTGAGGGTGCGGTTGGCTTTGTGTGATACACTGTTACCAGTAATTTATTCATAGCTCTGAGTTTTTTGCCTATATTTCATAAATTTTTTACAAAGAAAAATAAATCACCATCAGCATGTGGCTTACTTAGTCATAAATAGTGCATTGCATACCCTGTCTATTTGTGCCATACTCCCATGGGTCTCTTTACACAAACTCAGACAGAAAAATAGTTTTCTACACTTTGTGTGATCACAGCCATGCTCGAGAATAATATCCCTCCAAGTCAACTTGCATTTTAAACTGTACCATTACTGTTCAGTCATTGTTGGATTAAATGAGCTTTTCTTGTACTATATATTGTATTCAAGATGCCCCTGGGGGGAAAGTTGGTAAGCCTCCACTATACTAGGACCAGAGTTTCACCTCATACCAAGGCTCAAACTCATACATGCTCAAACAGCTGGCTTCCTTCACTGCATGTTTATATGAGGGTGTATGACTGTGTTAACCAAAATATCAATACCTCAGGTCTGTCAAGTGCAGCAATTCTATATTCGTGTCAAAGGGGCAAAACTGTATTACTGTATCATCACAGTGACTTTTCCCCTGGAACTATACTTACCCCTTTGAAGCTATTCATGTCATATTTGATGCATACAGTTTCTTAGACATTTTACATAACTTAATGGTAATCACCTTGCTTCAAAGGGGCTATATTATGTTATATTTACCATTTCACAGTATACCGTTTCACATCATATTATGCATTTTGCAACATTCACTGAACTATAGTTTTACCATACCACTCATTTGTTGCTGAGAGATTTTTAGGCGGAACAGTGAAATCCTGGGTGTGTATCTCTCCTGCTTCCTCTGTGTCTCTGCTGCTCCCCTGTCCCGCCAACACTGAGCAGCCAGAGACGTGCCCTGTGTAGTCTGCGTGCAGGGAGCGTGTATGTTGACGAGAGCACAGCAGCCACATGCACACTTCCTGGAGGAGATGGCGCACTGAAGTTTTCAAGTAGGGGAGTGGGGAGTCTTTACCATGCTGTGTCAGAGCGGTGGTGTTAGGCATTTAGTCCGCTTAAGCTGCACTCTTCTTTTTAAAGCGATAAAACTACAAAAACACATGGATGAAAGATAAAACTATTTCCGGGATCATTTTAAGGTACAATTAACACTTATACAAGGTTAAAAGCTCATAAAAGTCCATTTTGCATAATATGGCCACTTTAAACCCTGTTAAACATAATCCTAAACTTGACTTCTGCTTACAGCAGATACAGCAGAAGCTGAAGATTACACAAACAATAATAATTTTGACATCACATGGTAAAAAAATTGTAAATATTCTTTAAATAGAGTTACATTTTTAGTTTCATCTAAGCCAAATGAAGACCTCATATTGAGGAAATTTGACTTTTCTTATGATATTTTTATGAGTCAGGCTTTGAAAATTTGTGAAACTCTGGAAATTACATTAAGTTTATTTTATTTGGGTTGTGTTTTTGCATACTGCCTGTTCCAGTCCCTGTTGTGAAGCTAATGTTGATGTCCAGTAGGTAGATCTAAGGGTGATCTTTGCATGGCAGTATTGTAAAGGGTAGGTAGGTTGCAAATGTGCTTAGTTTGCTTGTGTTAGACTTGTGGTTTTTGCAGAGCCTAATCCTGTCATTTACTTGACTGAATTCACAGGTTTTAGGAATGCAGGTGGAGGTCAGAGAGGATGAGACAGAGAATTGTGAAATTGGTGGGTGGTGGGCAGGGTAGAGAATACTTGTTTAGTGTATGGGTGAAAAGAAGAGCAGATGGGCATCAGTACATGTATTCATGTAGACTGGAAAGAGGTCATACTGAGACACAAGCAGAAGAAGAAAGCAACTGGAAAATGGAAAGATCTGAGGGTTGGGGGTGTACTTTGTAAGCAGGAGGTATAGTGAAGTGTAGACACATTATTTAGAGAGAGCTAAGTGAACTTTGATGGTGGGGGCTTCAGCTTAGAGGGGTATCAATATGTGCACTGGTGTACCCACTTCATGGAATCTTCATCAGCCCCATTTTCGAACATACCACGCCCCTTGACAAGTTAAAGAAGACCCCCTCCTTTGGTGTACTCACACATATAAGCTGATGTACTCTGAGATGGCCAAAGTGCTCGGGGTCTTAGTGAATAGAAGAGCTTAAACAAAGCTGAGTTGGTGCTTCAGAGAGGCACATTCTCCTTTAAGAACAGAACATCTTTAGACTCTAGAAAAATGCATGCATAGTCAAGGATGTGTTCCACTTTCTTTATTTCAGTGGGTTTGTACTGAGATAAACCATAGCTAGGTGGTCAGCGGAAGGCAAAAGACACAATTAGATGATTATTATTTCGTTAATAATAATATTAATGCACACTTAATATTATTAGTATTAATTAATATTAATGTAATATTTCAGGCAAGCCAGAAATGCTGCAAATTTGAATTAATACCCATGTAGAATAAAATCCCTGATTCAATCATAGTGGGTCCCAAACAATCCCTTTTACAGCTATTTGCAATGACAAATGATCCAGTATGTCAGAGCCACATAGCAATGCTCTTGCCTTGTTTACGATGGAGTCTTCTTATTAGAAACTAAACTAGCGCTAGTTTACATTAGCATAACCGTGAGGCCCATCCCTTCTCTACGGGATTAGTTCTGCTCTCCTCCCACTGTCTGATGGCTCTTTATCTAGATCGACACAGCCTGTTAGAGGTCTTAACCACACCATTACCACTTGAGTCATTATCATTCTCCACGAGCAGGAATCAGCTCATGGAAGCTGTGCTCTTTAGCATGAGACTGACATCTCATTTGGGATGGTTTCAAAGAGGAAACTCCCCTTCAGACAATGACAGAATAACCAGAAAAAACTCTACCAATCAATCTTTGTGCTAAAGTGAACATTTTTGAGTTGCTTCACTGTGTTTTCTTTTGGTACTTTAACACATTGTAGTTTATATGCAGACCATCATGATAAACTGTTGTGAGACATAGAAAGAGGTAGCTACAGTTGTTAATAGACATGGGTACATGGTCATGGTGTTTTTATATTTAATGCATATTTAAATTGACTTTATTTCATCTCTGGGAATAGTGCTCATCACTTAGATATTCAGGGTTATATATTCCACAATTTAATCCATAACACAGATGTTTTCCCTTTAAAATGAGATTAAGCGTTGAGATTAACAATAATTGCATTCTAGAAACTAGCAGACAGATGGACCTGACAAGATGGGTTTATTGATGCAGAAAGTTCTATGCAAAATAAGATTTGCAGCTCTGCAATGTCACTTTCCCAATTTACTCATCAGACTCTGCTAAGCTAAACACACAAGTACGGAAGCCTAGGGCAGCTGTACTCGATTATCATTATTTTTTAAAACTTTATCTGGAGATAACAAAGACCCCTTTCTTAAGATATGGGTTAAAATGTCATTATCTCTGTATTTGTTTTCTCAAAATAATGAGATAATAATTAAGGTGGGCTCAAAAAGACGCCATGTTGCACCTGATTTGAGAAAAGGGGGGGGGGGGGGGGGGGGTTAGGGTTAAGTTCTGTAAAATCTTTCAATCTTTTCACTAACCTTTCAGTACAAGTAGAAGTATTGATCAGTGATATAAGCTTGCATCTCTTCCGACACCATCCCAGTACAGAGCTGTTCTACAATGGGATGGTGCAGGAAAGTTAAAGAGCTCTAAAAAGCTCTAAAAAGCTCTCATAAATGTTGCATGGGATTCTCCATCCCCACTATCAACAAAAAGAGACAAAATATGACAGAAATACACTCCTGTTGCAAATCTGTCTTGTTGTACTGTCAGTAATTCTGAAAATGTTACATGACTTTTTAAAACAAGTCAATGTATTTTTAAATATTACAAACTGAAAGAAATAAAATACACAATAACCAACAGTTTTCTCTAAAACTGAGTTCTTCACTGTCTTTCACTTTGATATTCTTCTGTTTTCCTTTTTCACACTCTTTCTAACCTATTGACTTGACCTAACCTTTTCGTTCCAACACAACTCACTTTCTCCTGTGCTCTCTTTGCTTGCTCTTGTTCTTTCTCTCGCCTACACCAGACTAACTATATTTCCCAATTCCCCTCTCTCCCTCTCTCTATCTCTCTCACTCTCCCTCTTCCCCCATCTCTCATGCTCTGACTGTGCTGTCTGCCTCAGCTGTTCTCAGTTGCAGAGTGCCTTGTGCAGTGGGGACATAGTAGAGCTGCACTGAGTGGGGCTGAACTAGTTCAGAAGAGTGTTAAGTAGAACCAGAGAGACAGACAGAAACACAGCCAGAAGGGATTGTGCTTACCAAGCAGACGGGATGAACAGCTGAAAAAATCTGGACTTTTTTTCCTTTCGTTAAAGGTGCGACTTAAAGACAATGCGGATTGATGTTTACTTAGAGTTACATGCTGGTTAGAAAAAAAAACATACGGCAAACATATCAACTTCTTGTTTGTATTTATTATGGAGACAAGCTCCCATTTATGTTTAGTTTGGTTATATTTACCTTGGACTGGTATAGGACGCTTGCTTGCAGAGACACTGATTCCTAACCCCCAACTCTGCTTTGCAGGTTCTGTCTCCTCTTCAGTTGGACTCTAATTTTGGCTTTTGACCTCTGGAACAGAAAAGGGTTTTTAATCTGGAACTGGTGAAACCTGCTGTGAGCCAGCCTGAAGTGACCTACCAACATTTTGATCATAATTAAAGGACAACAGGACTATTTCTCAAGCTACCACTTTTTTTTTCTCTGCTAAACCAGATCTGAGACTATTCTGCACAGGAGTTGTTTATTTAAAGGACACTTCTGGTCTCTTTTGTCCCAAGACCATGGGTTTCCTCTGGGGCGGCATTATGCTGTGGTGTGGGGTGACTCTGTTAAGGATGGAGATCAGCAGAGCTCAACAGACCAAAAACAACGTCCCCCGACTTAAGCTCTCCTATAAAGGTGTGTTTGTTACTTTGCATTATCCTTTTTCAACACTAAGTCAACTTCTCATTAATTTGCTAATGTTAAAGTTGATATATAAAATGCACTTTTAGCTTACACAATTTGAAACCCTAAAGCGCTCATAATATATGTAATAGATCTCATCATAAGAAAGTGAAAATATGAATCATATAAACCTATTTCTAACAATTACATTTACAGGGTAGTTTTGCTTTTTAGGTTTTAGGTCCTGCTTCATCTTATATCCTGTTTTATATGAATTCAAGACATTTAATTTCATTGGTGTATTTTTCGGACAGGGTACATTTTATAGAACTTATTAAGGGTAATTATAAACAATTACATTCAGTTGAGCCTTGAAAAATTTTGTGCTTCATTTGTGGAAAACATGTGAAGGTGTTAAAAGTAATTCTGGGACTAATAAATATTAATTAGTTAAACTCATTAATTACATGTATTATTATTTCAGGAAGACAGCGGTTTTGTAGACATGAGTAACTGAGCATGCCACACATGCCCGTCTAATGTGTCTCTCGCCAGTTGAACAGTTTATTACAGCAACAGGATGAATTGCCTCTTCCTCTTTATCTGTCTCTGTGTTGATAAACTGCTCCTGCCAGTTTTGCAATGAAAAGTAGTTCCAGTTATGGACTTCCAGGCTGCTGAGCATTATTTATTCCTCTCTCTTTTTCTCTCTCATACACACTTTTTATTTCCTTGAATGTCATTTTTCTCCTCCATTCTCTCCTGCATGGTAATTATGCCCAGGATGAATGGTGCTGGTCTGTTTCGGCAGATGGCTGTACCAAAGTGAAATGTTTCTCGCTAAGCGCTGGGGGATCCATAATTATACACACAAGTATGCACATAGGCCCACATGCACACTTAAATATGTGGCCATCTGTAGATAGCAAATGATACCTGTGAGGGTATCAGTCATTTGAAACCACATGCTGTCAGTTTGGTGAAGCACACCCATACACTGATATCTCTATTGGAAGCGTTCAGGTAGCAGTTTTCCCAGCTTGGTTATTTGGCTGCAATCTCTATGTTCAATTTTTCCATTAGTCTTTATTTGGATTTTTAGCTGTTAGGAACAATATTTGATGCAGTTATATCCTGAGTATCCTGAGCAGGTATAACTTTCATGTCTGCTGTGTGGTGTAAATATAGTTTGAATAATACCTCAGAATTTCTAACATTATCCACCTAGATCCCAATATGCAAGTGACATGGGAGTTTCGGATTATGAATAATTTATGTTGTCATATACATTATTTATTACCCATGAGATAGGTGAAGCTGATTTACTCATAGATGGAATCAGATGATTCACTTAACTGAATTACACCATACTGCGTGCCTAGACAGGCTGAAATGTCCAGCTCTGAGTAGATAACGTCTGATGAGTCTGTGAGGTGAAGAAACTCTGACCCCTAGAGGTCAAAGGGAATACTGGGGAAATCTTTATTTTTTTTGTTCAAATTAAGGCGTCTACATGTGCAGACACTTATACATGTTTTTGACTTTCCTACATACTCAACTCGTACAAACACAGCAGGGGATTGTTTATCTCCAAAGCTTAAACCTATACAGCAGCTTTCTCCTTCACAGTATGAACTCTAACAACCCTCATGACCACATACTCGCTGAGACTTGCATACCAACGCCCCTGTTCAACCACCCCCACTACATCACACACAGAACCCTAAGTGCTGAACCTTAAGACTCTAACAGATCTTTGAAAGTGAGGGTCGAGGGGCATGAGGCCAATGAAGCTGGAGGAAAGATAACAAAGACACCCCATGGCTACCTAAACATAGAGTAAAATTCAACTGTATCAACAACCGACTGACTGAGTGATAATGAGCATGTATGAGTGGGTGGTCACAGATATACAGTGCACAGAAGCACCATAAAGCATTGTAAATGTTTCAAGCTTTGTTATATTTGGGCATAAATGGATTACAATGCAGACTCACACCCTCTGGATAAATGGATCCTTTGGGAGGTGCATATAGAATCATATGGCTTTATGGGTCACAAGAAGCAGACCACATGTGGTTCGCTGTGTACGGGAAGAAAGGGAAGGTACTTGAGCTTATAGGTTGTGGGTTTTCTGGCAAAAGTACTATTTTTCTCTAATTTGTCCACCCCTTTTTTTTACCAAAGCCAACAATGTGCATAAAAAGCACATATTCAATCCACAATTACACATACAGTCAAATACATTAGATACAGCTAAGCCAAAGAGGTATTTCCAGGAGCCAAAAAGAGCAAATACTTGGAGGGAAAAAATTTAGCTACATTAAAAACCACTTAGTCTCACTAGCCACATAATTCCTCTTTAGCAATGAGACATTCAGCCATTTTTTTTGTTTCTTCTTTTTGCAGCAGTGTGAAATCCTGTTAAAGTAGAGCTTGGTTTCCAAAAAGTTTCCAAAAGATCTCTAATCCATAGACATGTTAAGATCTTCAGAGTAGTTGGCTTTCTCTGGTTGTGTCCATACATCCTGAAAACTGTAACTTTTGGGATCTGGCTGTTTTGGAGCATGTTTGGGATTTGTTTTGAAATATTTTGCTTTCATTCTACATTTTTCTATGGTTTCAGAAAGGTTAAACATCCTTCATACTTAATACAAGTGATAAAATGAATAGTTTATACAATTTTCAGTGTGATTGGTTATTGTCTTACAATGGGCAATGTGTTTCACAAATTTATAGTATGGTTGAAAAAGCACTACAGTGTTAACAATAATATTTCATTTGTTAGTACAACCATCCATCTATCAATTTTTTCAACTGCTTCATTCAATTCAGTGTCTCAACTTGTTGGAGCCTATCCCAGCAGTCATCAGGCGAGGGAAAGGGCACACCCTGACCAGTTTATCAGTACATCACAGGGCAACACAGAGAGATGAACAAGCAGACAAAAAACCAGGCACACACACATAAGGACAATTCAGATCAACCAATTAATCTAACATGTAGGTTTCTGGATGGTGGAACCCAAAGAGAACCCCCACTAACACAAGGAGAACATGCAAACTCCATACTGAAAGGCCACTGTCCAAACTGAGGTTTGAACCAGTGATTGTCTACTTGAAAGGTGCAGTGTTAACCATCGAAGCACCGTGCAAAGCTGGACAATATGTTTCATCCAGAAGGACAACCCAGGAGGATGCTCTGGAGGTACTAGATATCTTGGCTGGTGTGGGAACACCTTATACCTCCTGGAAGAGCTGGAATCATTGCCTGGGGAGAAGGGAGTATAATCTCTTCCTGATTAGGAATCATCCCCTGTAACCCAACCCTTGATAAGCAGCAAGAGGATGGATGGAACATAAGCATATTTAAAATTAATCTACCAAAACAATTTTTATAGGAAAGTCTTCAATGAAGCCAACTTGAAATAACAGTAATTAAGACTAATAAGAACATTTGCATTTTTTAAAAACAGAGTTGTTTGGAGATATTTTACTTAGAACAATTGACCTGACTTATCACTTGTGGTGTTTTTCTGAGGGATTGTTGAATCGGCTACTGTTGAAATGTGAAGTGATTTACTAATATGTTGGTTTTGATAGCGTGGAATAATGTTCAAAGGCATGTGAGAGATGACTGTCAGTTTTACTGAGTCTGGGCCAAACACCAATGGTCCCTTGTACAGAACTGCCAATTGTGGGCTGTTTTTAAGAAGCATTGTTCCTTTCTCTTTGGAAGCACTTAGATAACACTCTCTGTGCCCTCCAGTTGAGAACGAAAACTAGAGAAAGACAGAGAATGTAGGGTAAAAGAGTTTATTTTTATCAGTCTCACATGGGACTGTTGATTCTTTGGATCCATTCCATCTGCCCCTTATTGCTTTTTGTGTCTCTTTGTTTCTCAGTTGTAGCTGATGTGTCTTCTGCTTTAACAAAAAAGAAAATAGCTGACAAATAACCATCCAATCATTATTGGATCCTTCCTTAAGTTAAAAAGAACTGAAGGATTTTTATGCACAAAGGTTTCAGACTGTCAACTGCTGGGGAAAAAAAGAAAAAAAAAACATTTACGGGGATTACGGAGGATTCAAAGATTAGAAGGTGATACACAACATGTAGAAAATAAGACAGGGCTACAGCTGACACCTGTTACAAGTAACTCATTTCCCACTCACCTATCTGTTTCTTTTTGCTGTCTGTTATGACACTGTCTGCTCAACACATTCAGTGAAGTTGTAGAGTGCATCATGTGTTAGATTAATTTATTTATTTTATAAAACAAATCCTTTCTTGCCAAAACTCTTGATATCGCATGTATTATAAAGCTTAAGCTGTACTAAGACAAAAGTTGCTTTATGTATCCATATCCCAACTGTGATAGTGTTCCAGAGGGAGCACCAGTTCAGACATGTATGGGCTACTGCTGCTAGTGTGACTTGGAAACATCCTGTTTCGTTCCAATAACATACAACACAGCTGGCTCCATAAACACACACAGATGGGTTCACATACAATACCCACTGAGGATATCTCCCTAGATGTTTATCTTTTAATAACTTAACAATAGTCTCTGTTGAATAGTCTGTTGCTATGGACACTACTCCCATAGACAACTTTTTAAAAATGTATGTGTATTAGAGAGTCAGTATAGGGATGCTATTTTATTGCTATGCTGTTTGTTTTCATCTATTTATTATAAAACAATCGTGTTCTTCTGTTGGCAGTTTTTTTCCTTTAAAAGCAAATTATGAACAAGTACATAAACGCTAGTGTTTTTTTGGATTTCTTTTTGGTCTTTTTTACTAGAACCATTAGAAATATTTCAGTACTTCAGTATGTAATTGTATGTATGGCATTGTACGTAACAAAGTTACAAAGTTAATGAATTTCAGAGGAACAATCATTTGTGGTCATTCTTAATGCTTTCCTAACCTTAACCATAGATATTTGGTGCATCCATGTGACTTATGGTTTAAATTTTCAGACTAACCAACTAATAAAAGCTTTTGCTCATCCACCCCGCCCGCACTGAACAGCCAGAGAGGCAACCCGTTTTCCCGCCCAATCCGTGACGTCACCTCAGACAGAACGCCTCTCCCCCGCCTACCCCATGACATAGTTTAGTTGGAGGGCCAAAGTTTTTAGGCAAGGGCGGGTGAAGTCTCCACAGTGCTCTGAACTGTGCAGTCGGGTGTTGGCTTTGCCTAAGCCGAACTTTCTTTTCAAAGGAATAAGGCTAAAAGATGCATAGATGAAAAATAAAACTACTTCGGGGATTGTTTTAAGGTACAATTAATATGAATAGAAGGTTAAAAACTCAAAAAAAGTCAATTGTACATAACATGGGACCTTTAAGTGTTTAAGTGTCTTTTAGCCACTGCCTAAAAACTTATACATTTATTTGTTTGGCCAAATGATTCAACCACTAGTTCTAATGATTTGTGTGATGGTATTGTAAAATCCAACGAAAAAAGGTTTAGAGAAAGACAACCATTTCAAAAAAGAATCTACCTGCCAAAGTCATAAGTAAACTTCACTCATTACAGTGGAAGAAACCTTGACTTCATCGCTTTCGCACAGGCTATAAACTCATTTATGCAGGTGTTTTTCAAAGTTTGTGCTGCTTCCTTGTTAAGATTAATCACATCAAGCTGGGTCTTCTGAGAAAGACAGCTTGTTTGCATTTGTAAGCATAATGCTGCAGTCCAGATAACATATCAGACTACCGCACATCAGTCAGAGCAAAAGCCACATTATCAGTGATACCTGACCCACACAAATGTGATGCAGATGTTACACAGCTACGCTACACTGGCAACATATACGGCGAAAAACATCATTTGAAATGTGACTTGCATCAACATGAATGTATCCTGCATCTGCATTGTAGAAAACATGCAAGAGACAAATAAGAGTATTTTTTAATTTCCCAGAGCCTTTTTAGCTATCCTGTACATTAGAGATTTATTATGGTGACATTTGAATGATATGACATCCTAAAACATATATTACTGAATATTTCTTTAATTCAACTACAGTTTGATAATTTTCTTCCTCCTATTGTTGCTAAACATCATATTTCCCTGAACTATTCAATATTTATGTTTTCTCTGCCTTGTCTGTATTTATATGCAAAGTGTGATCTGACCTTGTTTAGGTGAGATAATGAATTATTCAATCAGTCTCAGCTGAGACTACTTTTAAATCTTAAACTATACTTACGGTAAGGTGATTGGTTTCAATGTGACATTAATAGTAGAAATCACCAGTCAAAAGTTTGGACACACTTTTCCATTGGATTTAATGAAGAAATGTGTACAAACTTTTGAGTTGTAGTGTATTTAACTAAAGGTAACTGCTGCTTTACCACTGGTTAGTATCTAATTAAGAGATAGAGTACTAATAACCAGAAATTGTTCCCTATTGAAATGTATTTTGTTATATCAGTTTAAAAAATTACAACAACCCTCTAGATAGCACTTCTGTCTGTAATATGCATGTGTACTTGAACAATTGGCATATTTAGATAAACAGATAGAGATTAGATCATATATAACTGGTTCAGTATTGCTCAGCTGGCTTTTTTGGAAATAACTTTGGCACAGATGAAAAAGGTCAGAGGTATTGGGGAGATATTGTAATACTGAGAGGATAGAGCTTACAGTTGATCTACTCTTGCTCCATCAGAGCAAATAGACTCTTTCATGAGTCCTAGCTTTATTTATTTATTTATTTATTTATTTTTACTAAAATAATGGTTGCGAAATATGAAACTTCATATCTCCTTTATAAAATTGAAGAACTAATTATCCAGGTTATTACACCTGAAAAAAATTAAATATGAAAGATGGCTGTTGTTTGTGGCAGTTTTTGCACAGCTTTCATATATTCTAGAGACATGTGATGCAAGAAAAAAATATTATTTGAATTGTGCAATGTATTCATAGATAAAACCATCACTGCTTGTATTATCCAGCTTTCTGGTCTGGAACATGTCCCATTAAAGAACTACAGGCTGGACATACCTTATTTATGATTTTTCAAATCCAGGAAGGCTTATTACTTCTGATTTAAATGTGTAGTTCTCAGAAGCACAGAGCCAGGCACCCAGAGGGCTGGTCAAACATTCATCCAAGTTTAAGTCTCACCTCATCAGCACCAACAAAACAGAAAACCAACTAAACCCCAAAGAGAATATGCTTAACAAGAAAACAAACCTATTGTGGATCCTGTGTAGTTGTGTGTACATGTGTGTGACTGAAAAAAACATGTCTTTTTTCCTGTTATAATTTGCCGCTTCAAAACAGTTCAGCTTGGTTTTTTGGGGTTTTTTAAATGTTCCTTTTTTTCTTTTACTGCATTCTGATATCCTAAAATATATCATTTTGTTTACACAAAACTTTTCATTGAATTTGGTATCTGTCTGTGTATGTTTAGTTTCTAATTTAAAAAATTGCACCTTAACAATGACCACATGACAATGATATCAAGTAGGTTATTAGCTATCTTAACAGTAACCCACTGGGAACAAACAACAGTTTCTCTCAACACATACAGAGTAATGAATGGTTAACAAAGGGGAGTTAGGGGGCTTTGGGTGTCATTATTGTTGTTGCAAGACAGAAAGCATCCCTCTTCATATTACCCAATGTGTTTACCTATAAATTCATCTATTGTTATTATATGTATTTTTTAGGAATTAAAAGAAACTCGTATGTTTTGACACAAAACGTTAACTTGATTTACACATTGAGAATAAATATGGCACACATTGAATAAATATCGCTAAAGCAATAGTGATCAAGGCTTTTGCATTTTAGCAGATATACAAAGTATATACCTGAAATATTCCTCCACCTTCAGAAAAAACCCTTATCCATTGTTATTTATTTGATGAATATGGTTAGTAATTATATTGCCACTGTATTATAGATAAAATTTGTCAGCTTGTTTGCTGTGCATGGTGCTTGCAACTGGAAGCAGGCATATGAAATGAATGAATGGAGTTTTAGATGATGTTGGGATATTTATCAACACTGGGTCTGAATGAGACATATTCCAGGCCTCCATAGCTGATGAAGGCAGATGAGATATTTATGACAACAAACCCTGAACTCGTCACTGGACACTTCAGGTGACTATAAAGTTGAAGAATGAGTCCTTCGTAGCTTGGTTAGCTTGTGGGACCCTTGCGGGAGACGACAGTTACTGGCATTCATAGGAAAGGCACTTGTGGAAGGTTAAACTCTGGTTTAGAAGGAATTTATGAAGCGTTACTTTCAGTCATATCCTAGCAAACTGTCAGATTCCCAAAGATACGCAAGCTATTCTTTACAGTGTTTAGGGACTGCTGCCTATATCACTTGAAACTAGAGCAGTAATGGAAGAAATAATTTGAGAATTTTATCAAATGGACTGATGTCTGGTAATAATTGGAAAAGTGGAAATCAACAATCACTTGGACTGAAGTTGATGAGATTTAAAAAACGATCTCAGCAGTGGATGTTGGGTCTTCAACTGACTTACAGTCCCCAGCACACCTGTACTGTTATTCCAAGCAACATGTGCATTTACATCCAATCCATGATTGAACCAAACAAATTATGCTGACATGTGAGCAATTGTAAGTTTTGTTTGATTTTACACAAAGAACAAGAGAAAAAGAATAACTTACTTTTGGTGCTTATAAACATGCCATCAACTTCAGTTTCTTCCTCCTTTATAATTTAATACATTTAAAATCTCAAGCAATGTGTTTGCATCATATAGTGCTTAGTTTTCATCTTTTCTTTCACTAGACTT
>JBAMHX010000011.1:22057516-22068046 GCA_037177515.1 Pseudomugil tenellus
GATGGATGGATGGATGGATGGATGGATGGATGGATGGATGGATGGATGGATGGATGGATGGATGGATGGTTGGATGGTGAAGCAGCAATGTAGTAGTTGTTGTATTTACTGCAAAGACTAACATCTACTAGCTTGTTTTTTTTATAAATAAACCCTTTTAATCTATCAATTGTTACAATTTTGAGCAAGAAACAACTTCACATTAACATCTTCTTCAATCAGATGACTCTGTGGTTTTGAAAGTTATCACCATCTACAACAAAGACACAGACACTATGGAGGAAGTCTTGCTGGAAGAGCTGCAAGTATTTAAGGTACTTTACATTTTGCTGTGAAACTTAAAGGTACAATATGTTGTGTGCTGTAACTGGCCCCTACAACATTGCTTTTTTATTTTTCCTCAACAAGAGTTATCAAATGTTGAGTGAACTCTGTAATTTAGGAGGTTTTACATTTGATTTATTGAGGAAGTACTTGAGTCAGAAACCTCAGAGGCAGCTGCAGTGTGGGAAATAAAAGCAAGTTATCCATTAATCAGAAAGCAGGTTCAGTCACCAGCTGACAAGTCTTACATCAACAAGTGCCTTTGGGGATGACAGAAATAAATGTGTGTGATAAAAAAATTAATGTGAGAAGTAGCAAATGTGGCTTGCAATGTAAAAAGTTAATAAGAAAAGATAGGTGGTATATAAATCCAGTCAATATACCATTAACGTGAACCCTGAATATTGTATATGGATTGTTTATAACTTGCCCTACTAGAAAGAATTAGTTGAAACATAGAAAATACTAAATTATGTTCCTTCCCTTCATCAGACAGGCTTTTAGCAGCAGTAAGCCTGATAAAAATATCCAGATTTATTTGAACTGATCACATTTACAATGATCAGTAGTTGCTGTTTCTATGGTAATTATCCATGATTTGAGATTGAAAAAACAAAAGTAATTAAAGATTTAAAGATGTGTAAGCTTTTTTTTTTTTCCTACACCAAATGGTAAACTAACCTTAACTCATGTTTTACTAACAGTGATGTACTTCCCATTTTCAGGTCCCAGCACCAATTAGACAAATGATAATATCACCTAAAAGGGTAAGAAAATAATTTACTTTACTATTCATTACTGAAATTTTGTTGTTCAGCCACAAGATGGCAATATTGGAACATTTTGTATCAAAGTATTGACATAGTTTATTTGCACTGTAGCATGTATATGATTAAATGGCCCAGTTGGAACAGAACAGATATGGCAAATCTGATTCCAGTGTGTTTTGACTCAAATTATGTGCATTTTGGCTCAACAGCAACAACTGTATGTGGGGTCAGAAGTGGGTGTTGCCCAGGTGAGACTGCACCAGTGTGACCTCTATGGATCTGAATGTGCTGATTGTTGTCTGGCTAGAGACCCATACTGTGCCTGGGATGGTCTCACCTGCTCCAGATATTACCCTGCTGGAGTATACACAAAAAGGTAACTGCATGCATACTTTGCCTCCAGATGTTTGCAGGTGATGTCAGCTCACACCTCATCTTGTAAGATCTCCTTGCTAGAAGTCACAGTGCTCAGTTGTTGGTTTACCAAGCCATTATCACAGGCACTGAGAGGCATGAAAGTCAGGTGTTATGTAAGATCTATCAGTGTGCACTTGACACCCCCCGCTCCCCGACACACACTCACACACACACAATCTTCCTCTTTCTATCTTTCCTTCCATCTTTCTCCCAATCTTACTTTCTCCCTCTCTTTCCTCTCACCCATATCTAAGTCTTTCATCACATGCTCAGAATGATTCCTTATTTGTATCCCTCCCTGCTTTTTGCAGCAGACGATTCAGGCGGCAGGATGTTCGTCATGGCAACGCAGTACAGCTGTGTAATGGGCTGCAAATTGATGGTTAGTGACTGGTGCATACTGCATTTGGATGGTGTATGAGTATATTTATGGAAAATTATCTTTAAAAGAAGAAGAAGAAGAATCTGTATGAAAGCTACAGAAAATGTAAAATTAAATAAAATAAATCTTCATTTGTCCCTTTTGGTTGGAGGCTACTATGAGATCTTGTGCTGCTACAGAAAATTAATCAGCTGTAGTAATGATCTAATGAAAAGTAATTATTTGTTATTATAATAACTCTTGTCTCTCTGTCTTCTGTGTGTGTGTTTGTGTGTAGGTGAACAATGGCAACGAGTTGAGGAGAGGCTGGTTTACAGTGTGGAGAACAACAGCACATTACTGGAATGTGTCCCTCGATCACTTCAAGCCAAAGTCCTCTGGTTTTTACAGAGAGAAGGGGAAAAGCATGAGGTGAGATTCAAGCACATGCATCTCTTTCCTGTCACTCAAGTAGCGTAATCCAGAAAGGAATGTGATTTCCTGCTGATTCCACAGTTTGTGTAGATCTGTGCAGTTACAGCTTTAATTTTTACTCATTTATTTATTTCTCCAGCAACAAGTTGCAGTTACTAACACCAGTTTCATGGGCACCTGGAAACAGATGTAGTTGAAATGTAAAATGCATTTTTTTATTTAAGAACTAACATATAATTCAACATGAAAGGACTAATTATTCTTTTACATTATTTTATTCCTTCATATGATGGTGAGTTTAGACTTAAATTTCTTCTTGAGAGAAGAAATAAACACAAATTCTTGAATTTGTTTACTTAGATAAATGCAACACAAGTGACTGGGAAAAAAAAACTAAATCAATTCGCTCTTTTCCTTCCACATGCAGGTACGAGGTGATGAACGAGTCATCATAACCTCCCATGGCCTGCTGTTCTTGCATGTGAGAAGCTCAGATGCTGGCATGTATGTCTGCCAGACTGTGGAACATGGATATGTGCACACATTACTAAGGATCAGTCTGCACGTGCTCAGAGGGGAGAAGGTGGAGTCAGCAATCCACATGGCTAATGATGGGGAGGGAGAAAGAGCTGGAGCTCCGTGTCACTCAGCTATAAGCTCCCCATTGGGCACCAGCATCAGCTCTCGATCTCTGCTGCCACCCTCAGTGCCAGTCCCCAACTCCAGATTGTGGTACAAGGAGTTCCTTCAGCTGATTGGTTATGGTGATGCTCAGAAGGTAGAGGAGTACTGCGAGAGAGTGTTGTGTTCTGATAAGAAACGTAAAAAGTCCAAAAGGAAGTGTATTTCTCTTGGTGGTGAGAAGAGAGGAAAAAGGAAGGGGGAGGAGAACTCCCACAGAGCTCCCAGGCATACCTTTGACACTTGAAGAGCACAGACTCACTGCGCACACACACATTCACACACACAGTGTCTAAAGGTCAGACTCACTCACTGTTTGCACCATGTAAAAGGTTTTTGCTTTGCTTTGAAAGTGGAGTTACAAATAAAAAACAACAACAACAGCAGTAGACTGCCTGGGAACTGTAGCTTCTGTTTACTATGAATAAAAAAACACGTTTTTCCTTTTATGTGCTGTGTAAACATTATTATTTGGTGCAAATCCTTGGTGAACACCAAGAGAATCGCCATCAATATAGAGTCAAGATCTTGGCTGGAAAAATGGAAAGCAGATTAAGGAATGTTGCCTCTAATCAGAGAGACACATCATAGCACAGCAGCTCTTGTGGACCAACCCAGCTAAACCCTGCTGTATCCCCGAAACGCACAGACTGTTTCACTAAAGCTCTGCTCAACCTCTGTGTATATTATGAGAGAAAATATGAATATTAAAACCAATTGCCTTTTAATCTTTTTTTTTCTAACAGTATAACTTATTGTCTATGCTTTTACTTTGAATTCTTTTGCTGTTGTATTGTCAGAACTGGAAAATAGAGCGTTATTCTTTTTGTACAGTGAAAGTATTTTGAGCTATATGATGCTTTATGATGAACATGTTTTTTAAGTCGCTGTCATGGCTGTAGAGTGTGTGGTTACAGTGGTCACAATAATTAATGCCACTATTATTGTGGATATTTAAGGCATGTTTTATGTATTACTACGCCCTAAAAGAATCTGGGTACTATTTAAGCACTTGTAAAACCTATAACAATAGGCAAAAAATAAATACATTAATAAAATAGAATAAACAAAAATTGGCCATATTAGTGGGTGTTTGTATCTTCTTTATTAATATTTACTACAACTACAAGTTTTGCCAAACGTAATAATGCAACAGAATAAATTGTATTTTTTAGTAATCTTATATTTTTTGTGCATATAGTACATGCACATTTTTTAGTGCATTCTTTTTCCAGTATATTGTATTCCTAATGTATTACTTCACTGTTGGCTTTCCTCTGTTTTCCTGTCTTTGTTTTGTTCTCTCCTACCCCGGCCACCTCTTATTCCCATGGCACCCCTCCAACCCTCCTTTATTTTGTTTGTCATCGTTGATGTTGCAGATGGGATTTATGCATATTGTCACAAACAGCAGTGTACAACGCTTAATTTTCTCCAACTAAAGAGACAAATAAATGTTATGTGACGATCTAAGTATCTCATTTACAAAGCTGTTTCATGAATATTAATCAATTCCGTGATGACAAAAAGAACCTGATTTTGCACTGAGTCATTGTAGTGGTTGTACTAATTGCCACAATCTTGAAAGTTTTGTCTTTCTTTATGTCTTATTATATTACCTGAGTGTATTATTTCTGGCTGCATGATACTGATATGCTAAAGACAACAACTTTTAAATAGTTCAAGACCCTATAATCAATTTAATTTTTAAATAATCCTCAGTTTTGACTTCAAATATTCATATTGTATCTGCTATAACCTTTATAAATCCCTGGTATTAAAAAATTATTCTTGCTGTCCACTCTGTGGTTAAACCAAAGTAATGATAAGATCTACTATTCTAACTAATGCTCGTTCCCAAGCACACAATCTGTACCACAGAACCACAGTGGGAATGTGTTAAAATAAAATTTTGTATCCAAATGAATTATTTTATTACCATTATTAACATGTGAAAATATCTTTCTTTACATTTACTTCTGTTTATGCCCCTTCCTCTACTAAAGCATTGACTGTAAAGATTGAGACACATTCCTGAAGGCCAGAGTCTTTCTGGTACACTGCATTATAAATCCTAACCTATAAATGTAAATGTTTCAAAATATAAAAAATAAACAAGAAATAACTCATTGCTCCTCAAACTTATTTTTTGTTGCAACTGTAAGCCTGCAAACACAACTGTAGTTAAAGGTTGTGGCAGTAGATCAACTCTCCAAAGCCATTTAAACCATAAATATATTTTGAAAGTTTATCACACATTATTATGTTTGATTTGATTAAGTCTTTCTTCAAGTTTTGACACAAAAATTGCTGACTGAGGAATAATATGATAATGAAGCTTAATGGCTTCCACAAGGGCAACATCTCAGCTGTGCTCTGGGTTATAGTTATAATATTCTGAATTATAAATAAAAGGACTTGAAGCATTACAAAAATCAAGAAATTAACAAGTTCTTTTTTTTCTTTACTGGTAATATTTAATTTGGAGTCTTCTTCCTCCCCATTGTGTGCTGCTTACTAGGACACTGTTCTCATTCATATTCAGTCTAGGTCCACCTGAGTCGGTGGGGTGCTGAAGGCATCTGAGAATGGAATTCATGCTGCTGATTTATTCCACATGGCTACCATAGCAACAGACTCTGAACCAGTTCAACTACCCTCCTTATCAAAGCTCTAACCTCTCTTTCTGTCAAGTTTAAACACTGTTACTCTGGTGCCTGCGCCCCTCTAGTCAACAGACCTTGATGGTTACTCATTAATCATACCGTGTTGTCCAGTGTGAGACTGATTCTCTGAGTTAAACTAATAAAGGCCTTTTTCTCCTTTTAAATGAGTTTCTTTCCCTGCCTTATGGATCTTCTGACCCTAAACACAGATGCCATACAACAAATAGATTTTAAAACAACTTGAATATGGAACCACGTATATTTTATAGTAACTATTTTTCTAAAGGGGTCAATGGAGCTTTAAAATGTGATGATGTGTTATACTTTAAAGGTCACTGGCTGCCGCTATAAGAAGGCTGTTGTAAATGTTTTTGTGACTTTGTGAAGATGAAAGTGTTTACTCTATTCCTTAATTAGCACCGTCTCCCTGTTCTATTTCTATCAGTGCAGCCAGTGCAGCAGATCGCTTTATTACAAGTGAAAATGTCACATAAGAAGGAGAGGCAGTGGAGTATGAACAAACATTAAATGATCTGTAAAGCCACAGAACTCGCTGTGCCGTCAGTGCAGTATACTGCATGCATTCACAAAGAGCATGTTTTTGCATGCAGATTTTCATTGCTTTCGTTATATTGAATCAGTGTGTGCAAAAACAAATTAAACTCCAGTGTTCTGCAAAAAGTCAAATAAAATTGGTGTAATTAACTGGAAACAGACTCACATGCAAATCACTGTCCTGACACTAAATCTTTTTTGGTGTATAACTAAATGATCATTTGTACAACCTAGTAAACTAAAAACAACAAAACAAAACTAAAACAAACCAACAGCTAATTGTTTGCTCATATATGTATGTCAATATGTTTTAATCCATTAGAACAGAAAGGAGAACCAGAAATTATTTTTAAATAAACCCATTGAGAATTTGGTAAAGTCAGAAAGCCAGGTTACATTTACTAATATTTTTTTTATATAATTGTGAATTTAAAGAACAAAAAAAGATGAAAAACATATATAAGCCTATGTTGAAACACGACTAATATAGAACTGCTAGGTAGTATAAGTGGTATGCAGAGCTAGAATACACTCCTTGTCTGAATTCAACGAGAACAGAACATTTATTAGGAAGACCATTTTCCCTTCATTTCTATTTGCTATTTATTTAACCCTAGGACTTAGATTGCTGTTTGATAATAGTTATTTATATCATTAATATGACAGTTTACTTCACAGTTGTACTAAACTGACATTGTTGCATTTGCTTAAAGCACTGAAATTCCACCAACAAAGTCTTCAGACAAGTTAAGCCCTCATTCTTATCTCTAAATGTTTTCAGTATGCAAGAGAAGGTTATGTGTCACATGCAATTCTTTCCACACCAATAGGTGAACTGATAGCTACAGAAAAATCAATGAGGGCTCAAACTTACTCTGCATTTTAAGATCAAAGAATATTGATCCCAGTGTCTTTCTGTAAAGTTTTCTGTCACTAAAAACATTAAGCAAAAAAGAGAAAAACTGCACATAAATACACAAATTTAGAACCAAAACACTTAAACAGCAGCATGACAGCAGGTAGTGTGTTTTGTCTGACACAACTGACATACAGGTTTTTTTTTCTTATCTTATTTTTTATTGTTGTTTCCCTCAAACACCAATATGTTAAATATTCAGTAGCAAGAGAGGTCCTGTTAATCCATCTGTTCTCTGTATTTCTTAACATGGTTTAAGAGTGAAATGCAAAACCTGTACAGGACGATAAAAATGTAAATTATTTATCCAGTATGATTTACTGGGTTTTACATGTGTACTGTCCTCTTTGTTCCCCAGGACAGCCTTGATGTATAAAAGATGCCCTCCACCTATCATCCTGTGATGTTTCCCATAGCACCCATTCCTCACAAGACACAAAAGGCTTAGAGAGGACAGGAGAGAGAGTGAAAAAGATGGGGGGTGTAGATCATCTGTATTTTCCCTACTGCTGAGAGCCAAAGGGAGGCAGGGAGAGCAGAGTGAGTCAGAAAGCTGGAGAAACTAGGAAGTGAATGAAGCAGTGAGGAAGACCGACACAAGGACAGCAGAGAGAGAGAACAAACGGTACATGAACACAGAAGAGCGTGTGATGAGCGGCTCTGTGTTTATTACCCAGGAGGCTTTGTGTCTCCTGGGACAAACAAATGTTGAGTTATACTGCAGCTTACATCTGGCAAACTGAACTCCCCATTTGCCAGAAGAGTTAACAGATTTAAAAGAAAAAATAATCATATATAATATACAAACATTTATAAACACTCTGTTAAACACAATTACAAAAGGTCTTATTCATGTAGTTTTATCTCAGGAAAATATATCTGACTGCATGTATTAAATTAAATTACTTTCGGTTTCGTAAAAGTAATGCTGAAGTCATGCACGTGTTCATTACAGTGATGTGGTGAATGCAGTGTGGTAAACTGTGTGTAATCACGACATTTGTGTCCTTGTGGGGGCTGTTCTTTCTGTTAATCCCTCTCTTTATCCCTGCATTTTTCTTATTACATCATTTTGACCTTTGCACTTTGTCAGTCCTAACAGCTGGCCAGGGTTGTAGAACAACAAGCAGCACACGCCACATTGTGTATTGCTGAAATATGCAGACGTAATAAAGAAATCAGAGCTTACACACACACACACACACATATATACACAGGCATATGTGACACTGTAGATTCACATGAGGATCACATATATCTATGCTGCATCTGAGCTCAACTCAGACGTGCAGTGTGTTACAAAGAATGCATCCATACGGTTTGCCGCAATAACTCCCCATAAATTTGTACAGTCATGCATTTATACCAGCATCTTCTGTAGCCAGTCATCACTTGTTCCACTACAGTGAGTTAGGTGTTGACTCCTCTGTTAACCCTATTGAGTATTTTACACTTAGATTACATTTTTTCTAATATCCTGACTACCTTTACCTAAACATAGGGATAAACTAGGGATAGTGCTTTTACATTCTGACAACACAATACAGTTTTATATTTACGTTTTCTTCTTAAACTTGAAGCCACTAATGCATCATAGCATGTCCTCTGCGAAGAGCTTTCATGTAACATAAACCAAGGACATTGAGGCTCACGATGTATTTTACTGTAAGAACAACAATCCGATTTAACAATATTAATAACTCCTTGGAAAGGGAAATTGTGAGATAATTTTTAATCAAACACAATCAAGCATTATATTGTATCTTGGTGGGGATGAAACATGCTTTATCCCCTCTGCAGTGAAGAGATAACTAAAGAAGCAAGAGAGAAGGTGTTTTACCCAATCCTGAATTAGACATGGGTTTCAGATTAAAAACTAAGACACACCGCTCACGGCAGCATAGTACCAACAGATGTTGTAACTACAGGCAGTATCATCCACAGAGACAGTAAGGATTTAATAGAAATCACATAATTGAAAGTCTTAAGCAGATTGTTCGACCTTTATGACATTTTAAAAACCACTCTTCAAAAACTCTTTTAGCATTTAATATCTTGTAAATTAGATTTGTCTCAAATTACATGCATCACTTAAATACTGCTAAATCATGCAGTAGTAATGCATTCATTTTATGTTTTATCATCACGAAGCTGATGTGGTAAAGTGATGTGAATCTTTGGTATCGGTGGCCGAGGGCTATTTGCCTGATAATGTTCAAACTGTACACTGATGTACAGTAGTATTGTGTCAATAAATAAGTCAGTGAAAAAAAAATCAGGGGAAAGGAAGTTTCAACCTTGATACTTGAGAGCTAGTATTGAAAAATATTGTAGCTTAAACATTAAAAATACATGAGAGGCTTTCAAAGGATGATGCTTGAAAACATAAGCTGAGCAGATTTTTTTTTTTTTTACCAAGATTGCACATTTAAGCATGATTGGAAGTTTGTACATTTGAAAAAAATGATCTTGTAAATGACTGCAAACATTTTATGAGGTACTTTTTTTAGTGAATTCATCAGGAACCAGTGCCAACTGCAATGTGTGTGCATTATAGCAGCAGCCAGCTGGGTGCCTGTGGTTGCTGGTGAATATTTGATGAGAGAATGGATCCTCTCGCTGGGCAGGTCGAGTACTGTGTGCATGCTCAGTTGCTCACATGAGCACTCTCAAATACACACATCCACACATATGCAGGTGTACACACAAGTAGACCAGGTGGAATGAGTTCCTTGTTGCTCAACAATTTTGCACCAGGCAGGTGATGTTGGGAATGGAGGTGATATTGGAGTATAAAAACTAACTCTCCCATGAAAAGCCCACCAGAAAATAATGCCTGTTACTCTGCGAGGTTCTCATCCTAAAAGCGATAGGGATGAATGCAGCCATGCACACATGCAAGGTCATCTTCTCTGGTTCACAAGTAGCTTTCAAGTGATTAGAGATGGTAATAAAAGTGTCAGAGACACAGTGAAGGTGCATTATCATAACTCGTTCACCATTTTCATTATTCTTTACTCTAATGATCATAGCAATATTTTCTTTGTTTAGTTTTAATGTCTATATCTCCAGTTTTTCATATTTTTCAATTGTCCATAAATACATCATAGGAATAGCACTTAAATCTGTCATTAGACAGCATTTTAAAAGAAGGAGAGTAAAATATTTCAATTGTAATGTACTCCATGAAAGGTTTTTTTTTTTTTATTTCTTTTTTTATCTTGGGTTTCTGTAAGGAAAACTATACCTTATGGGTATAGTCTTTGCAAATATTTCAGAGGATACCAGAGACACTGTACACTGGCAAGGCTGCAGTAGTTTAAAACCCCATCTTCTTTTACACCTCTTCAATTATATACCACCTGCTGTCTAGACTTTATCATTCATGCTCAGACATTCTGATAT
>JBAMHX010000011.1:22095417-22113894 GCA_037177515.1 Pseudomugil tenellus
TGGTTAGGATGCCTCCTGGACGCCTCCCTGGTGAGGTGTTCCGGGCACGTCCCATCGGGAAGAGGCCCCGGGGGAGACCCAGGACACGCTGGAGAGATTAATTTCTCCCGCCTGGCCTGGGAACGCCTTGGGATCCCTCCTGATGAGCTGGCAGATGTGACTGGGTAGAGGAAAGTCTGGGCTTCCCTCCTTAGGCTGCTGCCCCCGCGACCCGACCCCGTATAAGCGGAAGAAGACGGTACGGTACGGTGATCAGTGTTGTCTTAGTCTAATGCTTCATCTGTAACGAATGAACTCCAGAGACAGGCAGAAGGTTAACATGTTTTATTTATCAGATAGGATGACGGCAGACCTGAGATATATGCTGAGGAGTCCAGGAGGATGGCAGAGAACAGAATTGGGAAGTCAGGCTGAGGAGAAAGAGGCACAACTAAAATTAAACCAGTTTTTCTTTTTGTTTTACAGCAACAGATCAGGACTTTGCTATTCTACCTATAGAAACAATGTGAACGACTTAGTATTTTCTCATATTTTTTCTCTAAAATGGAAATTAGATACATGCCATTGTGAGTCAGTGCATGAGCTGCTTTTAATGAGGCCATTGAAATAGATGTACAAGAAAAACAGACCAGCATCATTGTCACTTATTTATATTCCATTGTACTGATATAAGTTTGCTGTATGTAAACAGCAGCATGGCCCTTCTTAGTTATGAATAAATCCCAGGCAGAACAAGCGATGGCGAAAAAGCAAGGGTACATGTTGGGATTGTAATAGTTTTACATTATATTTTAATACAATGTACAAGGTGTGCAGAATTATTAGGCAAGTTGTATTCTTGAGGATTAATTTTATTATTGAACAACAACTATGTTTTCAATGTAAACAAAAGACTCATAAATATCAAAGCTGAATATTTTTGGAAGTTAGAGTGGGGCTTTTTAAGTTTTAGTATCTTAGGAGGATATCTGTGTGTGCAGATGACTTTTACTGTGCAAAAAAACAATAAATTCCCATTTCTCTTATTTTCACCAGGGAAACCAATAAAACCACTCAACATTTACAAATATACTTTACAGGCACTCAAAAACTTAACAAAAACAAATCAGTGACCTAGAAAACCACCTGTCTATGCGAGGACACTCAAAAACCACCATCCATAGATTCTGTCAGTGTCTTCATCTGTTCACCATCAACATTGCACGCAGCAGCAACCACAGCCTCCCAGACACTGTTCAGAGAGGTGGACTGGTTTCCCTGTAGATCGCACATTTGATTAGGGACCATAGTTTCTCTATGGGGTTAAGATCAGGTGAACAAGGAGGCCATGTCAATTTTTCTTCTTTTAGACCTTTTCTGGCCAGCCACGCAGTGGAGTACTTGGATGTGTGTGATGAAGCATTGTCCTGCATGAAAATCATGTTGTTCTTGAACGATGCTGAATTCTTCCTGTACCACTGTTTGAAGAAGATGTCTTCCAGAAACTGGCAGTAAGACTGGGAGTTGAGCTTTACTCCTTCCTCAACCCGAAAAGGTCCCACAAGCTCATTTTTGATGATACCACCCCATACCAGTACCCCAACTCCACCCTGCTTGTGTCAGAGTGGAGCTCTCTGCCCTTTACTGGTGCCCATTCATCTGACTCATCAAGACTCACTCTCATTTAGAGTCTGTCAAATCTCTCTTCTGACCCATTTTCCCAAAAGAATAGAAGTTGCCTAATATTTATGCACACCTGATACAGGGTGTTGATGTCATTAGATCCCCACCCCTTCTCATTACAGAGTTTCACATCACCTGATATGCTTAATTGGTTGTAGGCTATCATGCCTGTACCGCTTGGAGTAGGACAACATGCATAAATAGGATGATGTGGTCAAAATACTTATTTGCTTAATAATTCTGCACACGCTGGATGTGTTCAATTCAGATAGTTTGCTGCATTATAATCTTGGTGCAATTTTTAAACTTAGATTTCTACATAGCAAAATACATTGTCTTAATTTATACTTTTAATGTGTACCAATAAAAATGTTTCTCTTACTCTAGGTAAACACTGCTGAGGGTGCACTTGTCTCAGATTGCATGAAATTGACATATCAGTCATTCACTGAGTATCACAGTTATCAACTGTGATACTCAGCACAGTTATAGACTGTGCTGATGAGGTATCTGTCCTGCTGGAGCAAATAGGACCATACTCCTGTATGAACCACATGTAACTGCACAACATCTCCTTTTCAGGCAAAGTGGGTGTATTAGTGTCAGTTTTCAGACAGTGTAGCATTAGTTATGGCTTTATTCAGCAGAGACTGTTCATATGTTACCATCCCACCGTTAACTGCGTCATAAATTTTTTCAGTAAGTCTAAACATTTTACAGCATTGCAGCTTATCATGCTTTCCTTGAAATGTTACTGTTGCTCACCAATTTGTTGGGAAATAAGTGGTTATGAGAGCAATTACTCCGCGTCTTAGAACCCATATAAGGTTAATCATTTCTACATCCTATTATATAATCTCATTAATAATGATATTTAAACTTTATGGCATTCAACGGGATATGTGAGTGTTTTGATCTCCCCCTCTGTCCTGTTTCAGAACAGCTCTGGCTCTGCAGAGGCAAGCGCATTGCTGTGATTTGGTCTGCTAGGTTGCCAGTACAGACATGCTGCTTTATCTGTTGACAGCCTTTGGTCTTTGCTCCTCTTTACCGATCCATTAAGGGAGCTTAGATGTGATAAAACATGTTTTCAGAGGATTACATTTAAAAGTAGTGGCATTCCATAGAAAATGCGATTAGCTCCTGTGCAAGGTAAGCATTTTTATTGCTGTCTTACAGGCAATGTGGAGTGTGCTGTTTAAGTAGTATGTTAATAGAAACACACTCTGAAAGTGATTGTAATTATAAATATTTTTGTTAGTGTGTTAGGTTTGTAGATTGCAGCTTTATTTTGATCTTCAGGAGCTACAGCATATATATTTTGTCGTAAAAATCTAAAAAATTTTAGATTTTTTTTCTTATTATAAGACACTCAATTACCTTTATTTTCATTGTACAGTTTTCTTTTTGTCATTCATTGAAACAAAGTGATAAATGTTCATTCATCATCGGAATTTTTCATTTTTAGCCTAATACGCAATGCACAAATAACTACACCTTGATAACACACAAAAACATAGATTTTACAATTTTACAAATTTTTCAGGTAGTGAATTTCCTGTCTAATCAACTTCCTGGTTAAACCGGCCCCTCCTCACCATCTGCTTTTAAAATCTTTTCATGAGTGTCAATAAATGTCATTATTTCAATTATTTCTAAATCACTGTCATTGTCACCACAGTAGGAAATAAATAATCTGTCATATGTACGCACGAAAATCTAAAAAATCATGTCTAATGAAGACTGAGACCTAAAGTGCCAGACAGAAACACCCACACACACAAAAACAGGTTAAATGGACAAACTTGTCTTTTTTGCTTAAAAGTGTATTGAGAAAACTCACAAAAGATCTCCAGGGAAACACACAAGCAACCCAAGGGCAGGCAGGTAGTCCTGGGGCATCCAAGTTGGAAGAAAAACTTTGGCAACCATCTGGCCACAGTGCCAGTCCTTAAATACTGAAAAAGGTGAATATGATGATGGGATGCAGGTATACTGACACACTCGGGCTGTAGCACTGCCTGAAGAAAGGATGGGGGAAAAAACGAATTACTAACAACTAACAACAATGCACAAACTAAACCGAAATGTTCAAACTCTGACAGAAGCAGCTGATAGTTACATATTACTGTAACCATTTGTTTGAAAGTAGTGATTTAAAAAAAATATATTTCATGTCTTTGTCACCCTGATAATGCAAGCTAAAAAACTCACCAGAAGTCAGGGTACTAAGAGCACTCTAAAAAAAGACACTACTATGCTTGAACACCCACTTGCTTGCTTTAAAAAATATTCTAAACTAAATTTAAACCTTAAACCTGCATGTAGCATTGCATGACTGTCAACATTTAGGTCTTGGAATGGATGCATATCTGTCATCAAAAACATTCAAACGCTTTCTTCAAGCCAGGCATAGAGTGAAGCAGATGGATATCTATGTGTTAAATGTATGGCAATTGTATTGGCAATAGTTTAACTATGTATAAACTTGTTCATAGACCCTTGGGTTCCAGAGCTTTGTCTTCACAGGGTGTCTGTAGATAGGAGAATGTTAGCTAAAGACATCTCTTGACTACAGGCTAAAAACAGCATTTTAATCTTGCATAGTTAATATTAATTTTGCTTTTAAAAAAATGCTAATTTAGTTTTAAACAATGAGCTATTGTGTATGTAAATACTTGTTCCATACATATACCTGTATCAGATTGAGCTGATAATGATTTTGTTTGTCAGTGACTTTTATCCAAGCAGTTCCTTAAGGAGATAACTATTTTTGTATCTGTATAGGATCATGTCAACAATACCAAAATGTTTACAAATGCAGTTGTTTACGGAGAAGGGTACTGCACGTTAACAAAGATGGCAACACATTTGTAAAAAGTGAAAAGTAAAATGCTTTGAAAGCCAAAGTATTAGATGAGTATTATACAAAGAACATATTTAGCATTGACTTCTTCAGTTAGCGGGTATAGTTTTATCTGTACATGTATCCCAAGTGAAACATTACCTTTCTCAAACTTTTTTTCTATCATAATCATTTGTTTTCTTTGTGTCTTCTCAGAAGGAATGGCTTTGTTTGAGCTGCCAAACTCAAAGAGCTCTGTCAGGACAGTTGGGAGACTCTGGGAAAATACTTCAACCAACACCTACACCTGCACCTCCTAAATCAGAGCCTCGGATTACACCTGCAACTAAAAAGGCAGAGCCTGAAACTACACCAACAAAAACTGAAGACATAACTATATCCACAAAACCAAAACCAGAACCAGCCTCTACAATGAAAGTACCAATAGTTCCAACTACAAAAGCAACAGAACAACCTATCAAGATGGATACAACAGCTACCATTTCTTCCACACCAAATGAACTTCAGACTGAGCCCATATCCACCACAGTTACAGCAGAGAAACAGGTTTTAGAAGTGAAACCCCTTATAGAAGCTACAATGCAAATACAGCAGCCAGAAGAAACATTAAAGACTGAAGTGCCAAAGATCAAAGTTCCTACAAGTGCAACCACTGACATGAAAGAAACAGAACTTCCTAAAACTCAAAAACCTCAACCTAACGTTCAAGCAGATACATCTAGAACTTCCCCTGTTCCACTGACAGAGCTAACAAATGTACCCATATCCTCTATTTCTCCAGAGACTACATTGTCTGAAGTAGCTCTAGAGCCTTCTGTTCAAGAAAGTATAATTGCAGAGAAACCACCTGGTGTTCAAATCAAACTGGCAGAGCCAACCAAGTCTCTGCAGCAAGTCAAGTCCCAAGTAGGCTTACAAGAAGAGCAGCTGGTAATTAAAGCAGAACCAGCCAAAGAAGATGACAGTAAGGAACAGACTAATGAGGAAATTAAAACAATTACTGATGTCACTTCAACCTCAGAGCCACATCAGGTGTTGGCAGAAAACACTAAAACAAAAGTAAGAATCGATTGTTCTGTTAAAAATGTTCTATTTAACCTGAGACTATCTATTGTGTATATTTAAGTCTTTGTTTTTTCTTCATATTTTATAGGATCAAGATGAAGACACAGATAAGTCAGAGGACAGGAGAAAAGAATCTCATGTTATTGAGCAGGTTACAATTGAGACAATACCTTTCCCTGAAACAATTGAATCCAAAACAGAAGAGCATGATGAAGAGGAACCCCACATTATACCTGTACTACCGGAACTGAGTGAGAAGACAAATGATACAAGCAAAAGTATTGAGTTTGTTCCCATTAAGAAGGAAGTTAAGGGTGAGAGAAGGCGCTTGAGTTTCCAAGTGATGGATGAGAGCAGTGAAAGTGAGCTCACACCTTCACCATCACCTAAAATCCAAAGAAAGATTTTAAAGGTTAGCACTGTTTCATCCAGCAGTGAGGACATCAAAACTGAAAGTGCTGATTCCTCTGTTGAAGATGATGAGTTCATCCGCAAGCAGATAATGGGTATGGGTGGTGAAGAGGAAATGTCTGTATCAGATGATGAGAAGGAAAAGAATTTGGCAAATGTACAAACCATCAAGGAAACTGAGCTTGATAATGTTTCTGTGACAGCCAAATTTGTGTGTAGAAAAGGTGATACAGATAATGCAGAGAGTCTAACCAGGAGTGAGGCCATCCAAAAATCAGATATAGCCACTCCTCAAACTGTTCCTGAAGCAATGCCCAGGGCTGTTTTTAAGAAAGCTATTCCAGTCATGAAGCAAAGACAAAGCACTGATGAGGAAGTGGAAAGCATTACAGAATCCCTATCAAAAGGATCCTCTAGTGTTCAGGCTTCTAGCTTTACTCCAGGATCTTCACCTACATCAGCTTCATCTCTGGATGAGGACAGTGATAGCAGTCCTCATCACAGAAAACTTAGTGGGGAAAAACAACATCGGAAAGGTAAGCCACGGCAACCCACCCAGCCTCTTCCCACCATTGAAGACTCCTCTGAGGAAGAGAAAATGAAGACACAACCATTGTCTCGATCTGGAGATGCTTCCTCCACAGAGGATCTAAGAGAAGTAACTGTAACTGATGAAAGCCATAGAACATCTGGTTCTGAGAATTCTGCTAGTATAGAATCAGAATCAGAGATTAGTAGAGCTGTGCAGAGAGGACGTAAACCTTCCCCAACAGTCATACCCTACATTCCGTCAGATCCATTTACTGAAAAGGACACTGTGACAAAATCATTAAAAAGTGCTGAAGAGGCATATGAGGAAATTATCCAGAAAACAAAAGCAATTCCAGGAGAAAGTCCTGACATTGAGCCACTTTATGGAGGAATGCCAATAGAGGACTATCTTTATGAATCTTTAGTTGAAGAGCCTCATATTAAATTAACTGAATCTCTGGAGGAAAAACCTGACAATGATACAAGTGCTCAATCTCTTAAAAAGCTAAGGTCCCCAGAGGAGGTTTATGAAGAGATGATGCAGAAAAAACTAGAACTGATGATGATTGAGGAGGAATTTCAACAGGCTCAGACTGCCATGGAATCTATTTCATCAGATGCTTTGGTGTATGGCCCTCCTTTGGTTGATGACACTTGTGTGGTCAACATTCCCATAGAAGAGATTAAGATCACTGAAGAAAGTGATATACCTCCTCTAATCATGGACACTTTAAGTGAATTTCCAGCAAAGAAAAAGAAACGGCCAGCCCCTCCACGTCCCACTGAACCCCCTAAGCGCCATGAGGTAACTGTTGTTCCATGTGCTCCTACTGGAGCCATAAGTTTTGTTAGGCCAATGGTTCCTCAACATCCATCACTCAGAAAGGCATTGTTCCCTATACCTGACCTTAAAATAACCCAGTGTTCGTCTGGAGAGGAAGATGATGACAGTCTTGCAGATGAGTATGCCGTAGGTATATCCTCCGACATAACTCCCAGTGATGACTCTGAGACAAAGGAAGAGCCATCTATTAGTCCATCTTTGTCTGAAACTCCTGAGATGGTACCCATATGCGTGATCTGTGAAATACCTGAGCCAAAACCAATTCCGACTCCAATATCAGCCCCTGAACTTACAACTACACCTTCTCCAATTTCTTCAGTTTCCCCTCCAACTTCACCTGCCAGTCCAGATTCCAGTTTGGCTTCAAATGCAACATCTTCATCTTCATTTCAGGCTCAAACACCCCTTTCAGCAGAGTCAACTCCACTGTCTACACCAACACTAACTTCACTTAAAGACCAATCTATCCCAGATACCTCTGTGCAATTACCTACTCCAGTTGGGGCAATAATGAGTGAAATTTCAATATCTCATTCCAGTCCAACAACTGTTATAGTTGCCATACCAGATGTGGTATCTGATCCATCGAAAACTAAAAAAACAGAGATATCTTCTGCTAAAACTTCTACTGTGGAAACTCCAACTCCATTCCTTTCAGACACATCCACTGCAGTACCTGTTGTAGTACAAATGCCAGACCTAGTTTCATCGCCATCTCAAATACCTAATAATGTTCCAACTGTTTCACAAGTCTCTTCACCATGCTCAGTACCCATTGTTGTCTCAGCACAATCTATTGTCCAGGTTACAGCTTCAACACATGTACCCTCAACTACAACTTTAGCAGCTGTTGCTCCAGTATCATGCCCTGGGCCAGTTATAGTTCAAATGCCTGACCTGGTTTCAACTACAGCTCCAGTCACTCCACAAATCCCACAGCCAATCTCAGCTCTCATAACTTCTCCAGCTCGAGCACAGGCCAAAGTAGTACATTCAGTCCCTGTACAATCAGCCATTCCATCAGTGAGTCCAGTTGTAGTCCCTGCTCAGGGTCGCACTGACCAAGGAATTCCACCAGCTCCAGCACCAACTACAGTTGTCAAAAAGAAAGTCCCACCTCCTCCTCCCCCTAGGTCTACTTCAGTTTCATTACCAGAGACTACCACAGAAATGCCTGTTGTTAAGAGTGTTGATGTCACACCAACTACATCAGTAATGGGAAGCACAGTGACTACTCAGCCAATGCAGTCTGTAGTTGTGGATATACAGCCCAGAATGGAAGCTATACATGCAGATGGTGCATCTGTACCTCAGATAGTGACTCCAACCAGACATGGTCATGTGGTCATCATAGTACCAAGTGCAGAAAATCTTGGACATACCTCACAAACTACAGGTAGCAAAGGACCAGTAGTTACTTCTCATGCACAATCAAATCAAACAACCACACATCCCTCTTTAGATATACATAGTAAAGATATTCCCCCATTAATTGCTAATCTATCAGCAGTAGAATTAGCTTCTGCTCCCCCATTTCCACATAAACCTTCAGTGGGAATAAAGGTTTTGCATAGTGCAGAGGAAGTTGTTGCAGTTTCATCATCACTTCCTTCTGCATTACCTGAGCCTGTAGTTTATCCAAAGCCTTCATTTGCTACTCCAGCTACAATTGCTACTGCAAGAGTAGCACCAGTTTCTGTCACAATATCTGGTCCTAATCAAACCCCGAAGCCTCCACCACCCATACCACCTAAGCCTCTATCAATTCCTGCTGGACTGGTTTTCAGCCATAAGCCAGGAGAGAATATAAAGCCACCCCCACCCCCTGTTGCACCAAAAGCAGCAACACTGCCTAGGATGAAAGAACCTCCAAATGCTCTGTCACTTAGCCTTACACGACCTGTGGAGTCTAAGTTAAATGCAACATCTCCAAAGTCACCTGTGTCTCCAAGACATGTCAAATGTTTACAAACTTATGTGTTGATAACTCTTCCATCGGAACCTGGCTCACCAACTGAAACCATAACAGTTCAGGCACCAATAAGGAGAGGGTCCATCCCATCTTCAAAAGTATCAGGGGTACGAACCACACCTTCAGAGCAGAAAACACAAATAGATGCATTCTCAGCACAGGCTCAAATGAGGAGGGCATCGATGCCCACTGTAAAACATCCACCTCCAATTACTGTGGCTCCACCTGTGGCAGCACATCAACTGACAACCTCTGAGGTAGTAGCTGCTGACATACAACCGAGGAGAGATTCTGTGCCCTCTGTTGCACAACCCCATCCCATGGCCAATATTGCTCTATCAATGGATCAGGATACTTCCATTCAAGCTCATACTGTACCTCCTCCATTTAAGAAAACATATGTCCAGCAACAACAAACAGTAACTCAGCCACTGCCACTTCCCGAAGTAATGTCAGAAGTAATTACAATGCCGGAAGAGCCAAGAGTTCTTGCTCAACCACTAATAGTTCAGGCTATGGCAGGTGAGCTGTCTATGCCAACTGTTCCTCAAAAACCAAGCATACTCCCAGATGCTGTAACAACTCATCCAACAGCTGAACAACTGGTTCCTCAGACACCCAAACTAGTTGCAGCTATGCAACTTGAGTCTTTAACTGAGGTTATTGCTGCACCACTGCATCATGAAGTACAATTACAATCAGTCATCATTCAAGGTGGGCCAGATGAAGTATATTCCACTGTTGATAATTCACAGGTATCAACTCAAATGCTACAGGAAGAACAGAATGCACCTACTCACTACATTATTACACAAGCTGTACCAACAATGTCAACAGTACCAGAAATGTTTCAGGAATTTGCAGCTCAAGAGCCACTCACAGCAAATAAAACACCTATTCACTCAAAAATACAAGAATTGCCTACAGGTTTCAATAATGTTCCCTCTTTATCAGGACCCTCATTAGTAACACAAACTGCCCAGCCTTTAGAAAGCCTGCCTATAGGTACGAAGCAGCTACACACACAACAACAAAGTTTTTTAAATGATGATGTGATACTCCCTACAACAGTTGAATTTCCTGCAGAAGTTATTGCATTGGAAACTGTTGTTACAATGCCAGAGATTGCAGTGGTATCTTCAGTCCCTCATCCTTTGACAGTGTTAGCTGAAGTTACACTGGTGGTACCTGAGTTAATGACACAACCAGCATTTTCTGACGCAACACAACATACAGCTGGTGAAGTAATGCCATCTGTTGTGACTGAAAATCGACAAAGCACTACATACCCAGATGTACCCTCTGCTACTTATACGCAAAATGAATATGGAGCAATTGCATCTTCAATGATAACACACCCAGTTCCTCTGACGGAGGTCATGGCATTCCACCCTGTGTATGAAACACCCACAGAGATCATAACACAGGAAGCTGATGTAAGAACATCCATACCATCATCTGATGTACAGCCTGAGGCAAAAACAGGAATGCCAGTTATTACAACTGAGGAGACTACCTGTAAGAGGAGGACATCCATACCATCAATTGCACAGCCTCCATACCCCACAAGTGATATATTTTCCTATGCTTCAGGCTATGAAGTGCCTGCTCAAGTGGTTACAACTGAAGCCTTTGCAACAAGGAGACAATCCATAACAATGCAGCAACCATTATCATTTGCACAAGTAGTTAATATATCAGCTGAAAGAGATGTGCCTGTGGATAGTTGTGATGATCAAATTCCCTACAGTAGTGACTCTTTCCCTTTAACAGAACAGGGGCCAGAGATATTGAGCTATTCATCAGAATATGAACACCCACTGGAAATAATTACTACTGAAGAATATACAAGGGGAGCCTCGATTCCTACTACACATGATATTCCACTGGGTGTAACTGTTGCTCCAGTTACAATCACTAAAATTCAGCAAGAATCTATTGAAAGTAAAGAGATTAGAGGACCAGAAAAGGTGGTTTCTAGTATGAGTCACATGTATTCTTCTTCAATTTCCACCTCAGGTCAACCATCTGAAAGCCTGCCAAGTCTGGTCACTCAGGTGGTCACAACGGAAGTCCAGAGAACCACTGTTTCTGTTGTCCATGAAAGACTTCCACAGGTACCTCCATCAAGTGTAGCAATCACTATGCAACCAGAAATAGCAAAGGTCCAACCTGTTCCCAAACAGAATGGTAGAATAATCTATCATGGGGATGTTATTGACTTACGTACTATCAAGGATGGCATAAAGATGACTGAGCAAGGCATGGACCTGACTCCACCAGAGTCATGTCGACAGTCTTTTTCAAGTGACTCTAGTGGACGTCAAATCACAGCAGTGCAGCCTGAGATTGTAAATCTTAGTGCAGAGATCACCCCTTCAACAACATTGTCGGTTGTCACTGACAGCATTACAATTGTCACATGCACCGCCACCATTGCTTCATATAACAAGACTCCAGCAGAAAAACCACTTGACTTGCAGGGTCCCGTTACATCATTACCTCTGTCTCTTGCCACATACAAACCATTTGAGCCACTAGCACAAATTGTTTATAGACCTGTGAAGACTCAGCCCATAGTAAGTGCTGTAGTATCTACAGCACAAGATCTACCGATTAATCTGTCATTAGAAGCTCTTGCTTCCTCTGGAGGGAATCAGTCAATTACTTCAGCTCCAGCTGTAATCAGTAATGGTGGTCCTGCAGTTTGTCTAGAGGTCACAGGAGCCATGGATTTGTCAAACTACAGACCAGTGAGAGCTATGGTGGCATTGTCTGATACAAGTCCAGGAGTGGTTACCACTGTTGTGGAGGATGATGGAATTCCAGTGGACCTCACTGCCGGCAGAAGGAGTGTATGCTGTGATGTAATTTACAAGCTGCCATTTACAGGAAGCTGCAGAACACACCCTCCAGTTACAACCCAGCCTGACAACAGTTTGCCCTACAGAGATGGTCACTATAAATATGATCAAGCTGAAGTGTATGAAGTGAGAGGAACTAATGGTATGATAGCATCTGTGTCTGAGCCCAATCTGGCAGAAGCAGGATTGTCCTCATACGATCTCAAGAATGACTATGACTACCTCAGTGGATCTTCAGATGGCGCTATTGACCTAACTGCTACTAAACTTTCTGCTGGTGAGTATAGGAATTTTTCAGTATTTTTTGAGAATGATATTTATGGAGATTTGTGCACACATTTGTGTTTTAAGAGGCCTTAAACATTTTTGTTTAAATGTTTTAACTTTAACATTTGTGTTGACTGAATGTGATGTTTTCTTAGTCATTTAATTTCCCTTGCTGTTTATTTTGCATGGTTTTATTAAATAATAACAGTTGCTTTTTTTCTTTTTCTTCATTTTTATATCTTTCTAACAGATGCATGTGTGTGCCTGCGTGTGCTCCCCCAATACTTTGGTTTTGCATCTTGCTAACCAAAATCAATTCAGATATGCAAATGCAGTAAACGTATATTGCATGCCTTTTCATATTATATCTTGTATAGTGTGTTTGTTCCTAAAATTAGAAACAACTTGATCAAGTAAAACCTATGCCTTTAAACTTATTATGGCAGGTGAAGCACTAGACTACACCAGCAAATCTGCCAGAGTCTACCCTGCGATGGTTACTTCTCCATACTCCCAGGTCCCTGCTGCTGGATTTGGTGTAAATAGTGCCCTAAGAACCTCAGATGGAATAGTTTATTCTTCTGTTGCTGCACCAGTTCCATCCACATATGCAATTACAACTCAACCAGGTTCCATCTTTAGCACTACCTTGACACCTACATCAGCAATCCAAGACCAGACCTTACTGCATCCATATAGTTTCATTCCTACTACAGACCCAGGACAGATAATTCCTTTCGAGACAGGGTTGCCTAAGGAACTCTTACCTACAGCTTTGGCTGACATTATAACTGGCTATCCAGAAATGTACTCAGACACAACCCTGGAAGCAATTGCTGCCTCTTTGGATGCCTTGGCGTCATCCCCAATGTTTCCCGGCTTAGACAATGCTAAGATGGCACAGTACCAGATGGAGAGAGAGTTTCTAGAATTAGAAAAGCTTAAGCAGCTTTGTCTTGCTGAGGAACTAGAGTGGGAAAGGCAAGAAATTCAGCGTTACAGAGAGCAGGAGCAATTTATGGTCCAAAGGGAGCTTGAAGAACTACAGGCACTGAAACAACAGCTGCTCCTGCAGCAAGAAGAGGAGCATCATGCCCATATGGTAGCCCAGCAGGAGACTTATGCTCAGCAGAAAGAGCAGCTGCAGCAAATCCAGCAGCTTCAATTGCAACTCCAGCGACAACTTGATGAACATTATGGTACAATTGGTACAACAGGAAACCTTTTAGAGGCTAAATATGCTGGAGTGGGGGACAGTGGTCAATATTGGCCTGTCAAAGATGAGTCTACACTTCCATCTTCAGGCATACATATACAGGAAAGTCATGACCAGTTTAACATTGTAAAGCTTCAAGCTGATCAGGACATAGGGAAAAAAATACTTGATAGTGGAGTACAGACAGATGATGAAGACTCGGCAGAGAAGCAGCAAGTGGGAAGAAGAAAGAAGAGTAAGAGAAATAATGATTGCTCAGCTCAGACCGATGATGAGGATCAAGAGGAGTGGGATGCTCCAACAAAAGCTAGAAGACGCTCTCGGAAGCACAGTAGTGATGGAAAACATGGCTCCAAGGTCTCTAGTATTGCGATCCAGACTGTTGCAGAGATTTCTGTCCAGACTGACCATTCTGGAACTATAAAACGGCCCAATGTCCAAATGGACACAAAGGTAGAAATAATTAAGCATATATCAGCTCCAGAAAGCTCACAGAAAGGTGGCAGTCTGAGTTGTCAGACAGACACTGAAAGGAGGCACACACCAATTGAGGTGGGCTACAGTACACATCTAACAGCAGACATGCCCACTAAGTCTAAAGTCCTCTACTCCTCAGTGTCTCCCCTATCTCCTGAAAAGTCATATGGAGGGCAGAGAATGTTAACTGCTGACCCAACCAGATTTTCATCCGGCCCTCGGACATTAAGGGCTGGTCAGAAGTCTCTATCTGATCCTAAATCCCTTAGTCCTTCCACAGAAGACAGGACGGGTGGATACTATGCAGACAGTTATTCTGTAAGTCCTTTGAATGTCATTGAAAATATTTTTCACACACATACACACATAAAAAATAATTAAATCACTATTATTTTTTCATGTGTTTGTATTCTAGAGCCGAGGATCTCCTTCTGGTACAGGTAAGAAAGTAAAGCGGACATTGCCTGACCCCCCTCCAGAGGATGACTCAATGACAGGAAGATCAGGCTACAGCACCAACTCTGCACGTCGCCGTCTTGCCCGCAGTACAACAATAGCCAGAGCAAAGATCCTGCAGGATATTGACAAGGAGCTTGATTTAGTGGAGAGAGAATCTTCTAAACTTCGCAAGAAACAAGCTGAGCTAGATGAAGAGGAAAAGGAAATCGATGCTAAGCTGCGGTAAGATGCTACATACTTAAAATGAACATGATTCAGTTAATGATTACAGTTCCCTCTTTTCCCTTCATTGTAAGACCTTGCAACATTGTTTCCATTAACAAATAATTATAGTAGACCCTGCAGAAATAGTCAAATAGGTTACATTGTATTCCTCCATCTCATGTCATCATCATTTTTATTTTCATCTGCATGACTCCCTTCCCATCTTGATAGCTTAAGGGCTAAAAGGCGTCCTTAACAGCAGTCAGTGAGACCTCTCCACTCTTAAACATTGTAACAGGTACACTTGTGTGAGAAACAGCAACAATAATTGTGTCGTTAATAGTTTTGTAAAGCAAACTGTTACTCCTTTAATTATATTATTTTTGTGCTACTCTAGGTATCTGGAGATGGGCATCAACCGCCGCAAGGATGCCTTGTTAAAGGAAAGAGAAAAGCGAGAGAGGGCTTATCTCCAGGGCGTGGCAGAGGAAAGAGACTACATGTCAGACAGTGAGGTTGGCAACCTCAGAGAATCCAGGGGTGATGGCCTTGAGAGACCACGGACAGCTCCTCAGTCAGAATTTGACCAATTTATCCCTCCTCAAACAGAAGCTGATTCCCAGTATAACACACTAACTAGTCCCTACTCTCACTATGCACAGTATGTTCCTCAGACCGAAACCACCAGCCACTACACCCAGCAAAGCCTGTACCAGCAGCAGCCCCTTTACCATCAACAGGTGTCTCCTTACCCTACACTGTCCCTCTCCCATGCCCAGACTCAGTCTAGCAGTTACCAACATGCCCTCCTTTTGCAGCAAGGAAAGCAACGGCAAACCACTTTGTCTGATCTAGAGCCTAAAATAACCACCAATTACGAAGTGATACGAAACCAACCTCTGCTCATTGTGCCAACCTCAACAGAGAGTGGCTATGGAGTGGCTCACTTAGGGGCCAAGTATGGCAACTTAGACTTGAGGGTAGGGCTAGAGGAAAGGAGTATGGCCTCTAGTCCCATGTCCAGCATTTCAGCTGATTCCTTCTATGCTGATATTGACCACCACAATGCCAGGAACTATGTCTTGATCGAGGACATAGGGGAGCTCACCAAGGCCTCAACAGGGCTTAGCAATACCAGCTTGGGATCTGGATTCAATCTGCCTGATAAGGAGTTATCCAAGGCGGACAGATTACTCAGGGCTGCAGACATCAGACGCACTGCAGAGGTAAATTCTCTATTCTCATATCAAGTTTTTTTTTAACAATTTAAAGGAATACTTGTCTTGGATTTTACTTTTTTTTATCTGTCCATCAAACTTTTCTATTGAAATAATTTAGTGGAGAGAAAGTTTTTTTTTTTTTTTTTTTTTTGTTTTGAAGGTCTATATAATTCTTGTTAATCTTTCTTATTCCATTTTAATGCTTTTTTGATATTTGATGTCTCTTTTTAAGGTATAGCAGATTGTTTTCTTGTCCTCGGAGAGTCTGATTATGCCTTTTTTTCTCTTTTGCCATCTGGTACAAAAATAGTATGTGATAAAAAAAAAATCGACTACATATAACTATAAATGAAGAATAGTGAATTTTATAAACATAAATAAAGTCTTGTGTAAATGCAGTTTGTATTACTTTAAAATGAATCAGTAAATGTGTTATATATTTTCTCCATTTTAGGTGGCAGATTTTCTAGGCTCATCTCGCTATGGTAAAGGAGAAGAGGACACTATGGAGGAGCCTTATGAGCTTAAGCTGCTGAAGCAGCAAATCAAGCAAGAGTTCAGACGAGGAACTGAAGGTCTAGAACACTTAGCAGGCCTGGGCCTCCCCCAGTATCTCCCAAGTGATGGTAGTTTTCGCCACTTCCCAAAAGGAGAGAAATACAGCATTGGCAGGCTCACTCTTGAAAAACAGGCTGCAAAGCAACTCCCAACTGCCGTGCTTTACCAGAAACAGATGAAGAACAAAAAGGCTTTAATTGACCCCAAGGCTATAACAAAATTTTCCCCAATCCAAGAGAACAGGGACCTTGAGCCTGAATTTGGTAGCTATATGGGATCTGGGGCCTCCTCTGTGTCAAGTCTGGCAGCCAGGGCAAAGTTACTGCAAGACGAGATTACATTTGGCCTGAGGAAAAATTTGTCTGAACAGCAAAAATACTTAGGCTCTTCCCTTGGGGCCAACCTTTCTGGTTCTCTTAACCTTGGACAGTCTCTCGGTCTTGGATCTACTCTCAGAGCCACTGCTCCAGATGATGGCACCTATCCAAGTGGCACCCGTTCCCGCCCCTCTTCTCGCCCCTCATCCCGTCCATCTTCAGTCTATGGCTTGGATTTATCCATCAAAAGGGACCTGTCCAGTTCCTCCCTCAGACTTAAAACAGAGGGGGAGGTCCTGGATGCGGCATTTGCCCCTGGAGCTGCCAGAGCAAAGCCTACAAGTTTACCTATCAGCCAAAGCCGGGGTCGTATCCCCATTGTGGCCCAGAACTCTGAAGAGGAAAGCCCTTTGAGCCCAGTGGGACAGCCCATGGGTATGGCAAGAGCCTCTGCTGGTCCTCTCCCTCCGATATCTGCTGACTCCAGGGACCAATTTGGGTCAAGCCATTCACTACCAGAAGTACAGCAACACATGAGGGAGGAATCTCGGACACGTGGCTATGATCGAGACATCGCATTCATCATGGATGACCTGCAAGGCGCTATGTCTGACAGCGAAGGTAAATGGAGCCTGAGACTGTTGCAGCAATTCGACTGTGCGGACCTGCTTGTCATGCATGCTAATGCAGAGTGGTCTTATTGACTTTGTGTATTAACTGGTTCTTTCTCAATTATCAGTGCTCCAGATAATTATAGTTGGTTGTTCCTTGCTATATTTCCCCCTGTCACGGTAAATGTTACATTAGATGTCTGCATGCCTTTTTTTCTATTTGAGATCTAACTCCCCAATACATAATACTCTCTGGCTGAGTTTATGTATGTCACTAATCAATTCTATCCATGTTTGTTCTGTGATTTCATGTGCATGCATTCTTTATTTTATAATTGTTCTTCACAGTTCTTCACAGTTAAATAATCATCTTCACTCTTATAACTCTTGGAACAGATTAACTAAGTGTATATATTGTCCACATTATGACTGCCTTATCTTTTTTTAAAGCACAAGTGTTACTGAAACTTTAAAAATATATAGTATTTTACTGAGTCAAGAAGGCATAGTCTGTAAATGTATGGTAACATAAATACAGCTTTAAATACCTCCCTTCTACATACTGTTAATGTTCAAACTAAACATTATTTACAACAAAATTGATCTTTTTTAAGTTTAAGAAAAGAAAGGGGAGTTATATTTTAAATAAAGTTGCATACAATATTAAGATGTGTTGTAAAATATGTTAGGTATGTATGGAATACAATATATAGTGCAGTAAAACAACACAAATCAAACTAAAATAGAAAAAAATTAATTCAATGTGTCATATACAATATGGCTTTTAAACATAAATCATGAAAACAAAGAAATAATATTCTTGGGTCGTGGCATTATCCTGTTTGGCATGTTGTACAGCAGTGTTTCTCAAACTTTTTCAGCCCAAGGACCACTTGACCTATGAACCAAACATTCACGGACCACCAAATTCAA
>JBAMHX010000011.1:22146228-22165227 GCA_037177515.1 Pseudomugil tenellus
AATAATAATAATAATAATAATAATAATAATAATAATAATAATAATAATAATAATAATAATAATAATAATAATTAATAGTAATGGTCATTCAGTATGCTTTATGTCACATTCCTGTATCTGATAAAAGCAATAACTCAAAGCAATAACAGAAACAGCACAACTTATGGTTATGGGTGCAGCAGTTCCCGTGGAGCAAACTGCTGCTGTGGCCAGTGTGGCCGGTGCAGAGAAGCTGTATGAAAAACAAAACTTACGACACCTGCAGCGGGTGCGGCAAAAAAGTGTGCGCTCGCTGTGCAGGCAGAAGAGAGATGGTCTGCGCTCGCTGTGTCCTGTACATAACTTCAATAGCCTCATTGTAATAATTATAATAATCATAACAATAAATGAATGTTGTTTTTTATACAGCTCATAAAACTTTATTCTGAGTTTGCATTCTTTACACTTTTTTTCCATGTCTACGCTTAGACACACCAAATTTGATGTTAATAAATGAAATGAATGAACTAATTTGGATTAATGTTATATTTTAAAAAATTAGTAAACAAAAGAAATGTAGCATTATTTCAGTGGTATACATATATATATGAGGATAATTAATTGCAAATGAAATATAGCAGTCAAAACTACCGCTAGCACGTTCTTTTTAAAGCAATACAACTACAAAAATGAATATATGAAAAATAAAACTACTTCCGGGATTGTTGTAAGGTACAATTAACACTAATAGAAGGTTAAAAACTCATAAAAGTTCTTTTGTATAATATGAGACCGTTAAATAGAAGGAAGGCCCAGCAATTGGTGCAGCTGTGTCCTCCTGGCCCACAGTTTGCCAACTAGGATTGATAGTGCTAGTTTGAAAAATGTTTTGAGGATTGGAGACTTTAAGACAGGGGTAGGAAACTCCATTTATAGATACCTGCACTCATGCAAGTGTTGCGAGTTTTTCCTGCTGCAACTAGGGAAGGGGAAAGCGAGGCCTCATGAAACATCAAGTTAAGTTATACCACTTCCTGAGATCGACGCGTTGTGTCCTGGTCAAAGACCCACACCTGTTGGCTGCAGGTGTCTAATGCATCAGAGGGAAAGCACTGTCATGATTTCTTCACTGCACGTCTGTCATCACTGAGAAAGTGTTCAAAAAACTATTATTTAATATGTCTTGTTGTCTCTTGTCATAGACCTTATAGAAACCGGGCTGTCATGTAACATTAATGTAGAGATCATTAATGTAGAGACATGAGATAATTTAGAATATATAATCACAAGTAAATATAAACATATGAGAAGGAGTGATTGTTCATCAGTGATCACATTACTGATTTTATACATTTGAATAAAATAATTTCTGACACATGCTTGTGCATGTCGGAGTCTTCACAGATTTTTATATAAAAAAAAAACAAACAAAAAAGGACAATTTTCTCAATTTTGTTAGGCTTTAAAATGTCTTAGATAACCAAGCTTGCTTAGTCTTATTTTCTACGAGGAGACCTGTTGTTGGATCATAAAAGATCTGTTCACAGCCATGTTCATCTTAAAGCAAGAAATACAATAATTTGGAGTAGTAGTGGAAACACACAGCATAACTTATCTGGAAATGTGGCTGAAGTTCTGTTTAGATAACAATAATAAATGGCACCAAGTCCAGTTCCAGAGTTTGAGAAAATACACAAAAGTACACAACAGTGGACAGAGATTTGTTTCTTTTTTTTTTTTTTTTTTGTACAAAGGAATGTGATAATGAAAGTCTTGACCCTGGGGAGCTTCTCTCTTACTCCCCACCCCCTTATTTAATTTAGAAGTAGGTCAGAGATGCACATCCATAATATCCATTTGGGTTTTATAAACAGCAAGTTCACGCTTTGAGTTTATATTGGCTCATCATTGTTGAATTATTAGTAATAGAACAGAAGTATTTATGAATGTTCATAAACATTTCCTCTGCCAAGTTACTGTTGGGTATATGTTAAGTTAATACGCAGGTGTTCTTATCAATTGCCACGTGATGATTAAGTGCCAGAACAAAATTGGCAATAGTCCAGTGACACAGGAGATTTATTAGAGTAGGTGGTAGGTAGGCCACTGGTTTGCCTGATGTGGACACATTGATATGGGTGGCCGTAGCTCAGGAGGAAGAGCAATTATCATTCAACTGAAAAGTTCAGATGGATTCCAGGTTTCCCCCGACTATGTGTCAAAGTGTCATTAGGCAAGAAACTGCACCTAAGTTGCCACCCGATATGCCAATTGGGGTGTGAATGTTATATGTAGTGTAAAGCGCTTTGGGTGGTAAACATGACTGGAAAAGCACTATATAAGTACAAGTCCATTTAACATTCCATTACAGCCACGTCTCATTTTTTTATTGCATCTTTGTGGTTCCTTTTTTTCTACCACTATAACCTCATGACACTCTGGTATTGATTTCTTTTTCCTCAGAAGTATGTACATAGAGGCATAAATGGATGAAGAAGTACAAATAAGGACATTGTTGATACGTTGGATAGAGAGACAAAGAGCAGATAGGGTATTGGCAAAAGATGGTGCAACTCATGATTCATTATATTGTTGGTTTCACAGTTGTGGATTTTTTGGTGACCTTTAGACTGTCCAGACTATAAACATAACAGTTTAAGTAAATCACGTCTGCAGATTTCAGATATGCCTTAAAGTTACTTTTGTTGATTATCCTTTTATGTGAGGCACTGAGCTGCCAGTTTACCTGCACAATAGAGGAAGATAATTTCATTTGCAACTAGAATCTTTCTTTATTGTTCAGCGCATTTACAAATAATTACAAAGATTTGAAAGGATTTGCAGTTTTTTTTTTAACAAATGGAGGAAATCCAAGGCACCTAATCTGCTTGGTTGTCATCTGTTTTCATTTCTTTCACCCCCCAGTTGGCATTTCGTCACTTTCATTTATTTACTTCTAGATAGTTCTAGATACTTCTGCATGCCACAGTTTACCTAGCCACAGGTATGTGTGTGTCTGTGTGTGTGTGTGTGTGTGTGTGTGTGTGTGTGTGTGTGTGTGTGTGTGTGTGTGTGTGTGAAACAAGTGTGTGGCTACTCATGCTTCCATAAATAAGTGTGAGGCAGAATGTAACATGCATTATTAATGAGTACTTGGTTGCATGCTGTTTGGAGGGATCACTTTATCAAAGGTTTTACAATGTAGCTTGAGCTAAACAGGGGCACGCACACATAAACATTCACACCATCATGGACAAACAGAAATACATTCTGACTAAATAAATGATTTTTCCATAAGTGTTATTTGTGCTCAGCTGAGGAAAATATTTACCAAAGAAACATGAAGGATGCTTTAAAGTCTGAGTCTCTAATCAGTCGCATTTCATTTTTCATGTTTGATCATATAATTCTTCACTTTTTCAGGTGCTGAAACGTTTTCTCAAATAATCATTGTTTATTTTTTTTTTTTTTACTAATTTATAATAGCAGGTGCAATGCACAACTCTTCTTTAATCTGTGTTTCCTTGGGTTTATCTTAACCATCTCTGTGGTCTGGGAAGTCTGCCTCCTGCTCAAATCAAATGGTAAAAAGTGTAAAAGAATGGCAAAAAATATTATTAAGCCATGCAGAAGCCATCAGCATCAACCTTTAATGGAAAATCTACTACTACTCATCTACTTCAATGGGGAAATTGCTGAAAAAAATATAAATTTTAGATGACCACATAGTGAAAGTGTAAAATGTGCTCATGGCTAGATCCGGTTACTTGAAGACATCTCTCCCTCCCTCTTCTCCAGCCTCTTCTGTCTTTGTCTAGCTTTTTGTTGCTCTGTAGTTAAAAATTAATAGCTGATGTTGCTTAACTTCTAATGCAAGAGCTGAAGTAATGAAACACAAAAGAATAGCATCCATGCATGTAACAACCTTATGTTATTATCAATCATTATATCTCATGAACAACATATAATTACAATAGAGAAAGTTAAGTTTTTAGGACTATGACAAGACTAATGTGTGTTCTGTATCAAAGATTATTTCAATCCAAAGCAACATATAGCAATTCAGAAATAGCCTTTGTATGAACAGCTAAAAATATAGCCAGTATGTTAGTTTTGTACATGTAGGCTGCAGAACAACACAACAGCTGCTACAGCGAATCAGCACTGTACAAATAATAAAATATCAGTTGAATGAATTTACACTGTGTAACTACGACTGTTGTCACTGTTTTGTTTTCATCAGGGAAAGGGTTGGATTGTACAGTAACATAGGTCAAAAGGATGATAGTACCAGTCAGAAGAAGGCCGATCCTCTTTAGTCTAACACAAGAGCAGTTACTATGCTCAGAGAAAAACATGTTTGGTTTTCTGTTGTTGACATGAATCATCAGTTTAAGGCACAAGATTTCGAAATGGTTATGTCTTAGCAGTCCAGACCACTGAACATCCCAGGAAGCCTGTAAAATTACAAGAATTTTAAAAATAATTACAAGACGTTACAAGAATGTTTAATATATGCTCAGAACATGAATGTTAATTCAGATGAAGCACAAAGTGCTTTATATGAAACATTGACAGCATTACAGATGATGCAAAGAAAGCAAGATTAAGTAAAAGGAAGCAGAAAATTGCAAAAATCTCTATACTATAATAAATCAAATGAAAAATATTAACACTAGAATCTCCAACAACGGGTAAATGTTACCACCTCCTGCTAGAACAGCGCAAATGACACAAAGATGCATCAAATCCTCATCCTCACCACATGACTCGTTACCGGATAAAAAAGACGGACCCATCATTTTTTCCCACCACTGATTCTTCCATATTATCATCAGATTCTCCCACCACTCCTGGCTATTACACCATACCCACCGGTTTCTCTGTACAGACATTGCTGCCACTGCTCCACAAAATGCCATCTGACTCTCCTTAAAATGGTGCCATTGAAAATGTGTAGGTGACAATTGGACAATAATTTTAAAGTGTCCAGATGTGCTCCACTATTACAGTCCATGTTTACTTCTACAAACACACAGATGTCACACGTACGCTCACTGTCATATTGCCGTTTCATCTCCAGGAGGTCACATACGAGTCACATTTAATATGAAATCTGAATGGACTTTCCAAACGATCGGATTTCCTAAAAATATCCGAATTGAGGATTATGGCCTGCAGTCTGAATGTCTATGTTGTTTCTTCACTATTTTGTGTAGAGGATACAGAGAATCGTCCATTCAGTAGCTTGTACAGCATTCTTTTCTGGACCATTAGCTGCAGCAGCTTATTGAATCCATTCTTCCTTTCACCAACAGTGCAAACTGGGATAACTTCCTCACCCTACCCTTTTAAACAGAAAGAAACTAAAAGGCTAGTAGAAACTGCTGTTTTTGTCTGTTTTCACTGTCTTTAATTTTTTAGTATAACAAAAATAATGCAAAAGATAATTTCTGACAAAATTTTAAAACATTTTTAGTAGCAACTACCTAAACGCCATGATTTGAGTATGTTATTGAATTCAGTGGTGTATTGAGACTTGAAAGCTCCACACCTGATTTTGTGCAATCACGCTGAAAAAAGTGGTCACATGAGGAACAGAAATCTCAATAAACAGATGCTACAGATGAGGCTCCACTTTGCCAGCTGTACCCACCATGTCTATTCGTCAGTGAACATCTTATTGATGTCAGATGCAGCATTTGATTGGGCACCGATGTACCAGAAATATTGTAGCAGACCCCTAATTGAAGAGCATCTCATGTGATTCGTGTTTGATCAGTGTTCCACCTTCCCAGTGTAATTGGGTTTCAGTGTGCATCGGATGCTCATCTAGCCACATGTCAGATGTCTGCTGTCTGGAAGTGATGCTTCTTAAATCTAGGCGCCATATTTCTGCTGCAGCAGTTATTTGCTACAGCTTGAACAACCAGCATAGCTGTATACCTGTACATTGTGCGTGAATCTGTACAATTTGTCTCTTCTCCTGTGGCAAAAGACTATGCAGTGCCCAATGTTCTAGTTTATAACATTATTTTGAGGAAAACTTCAGCCGACACTGCTAAAACTAATGGGCTCAGGTGGTCCTGCTCCCCTCAGGGGAGACTGGATTGTATACTGTATGCAAGCGTTTGTGTGCTTGCATGTTAGCAGTTTATGGTGTGGATCATTCAGATTACATGTATGTATTTTCCAAGCTGCATTAAGCTGTAATCTTATACATCAAGCTGTTAACAGACTTTCAGGCATGCATGTAGCATCAGTGTGTGAGAACCCCGTTGCTATCATCACTCTGTTATCCCCCATTTCTGACCAATTCAGCTTGTGGGATTGGCATCCTCTCTATTGGTCAGAGTGCTGAGTCTGATTGACCATGCCACAAAGTGAATGAGTGTAGAAGGCAGAGGCAATGATGATAGAAAGCTAATGGCTAGCTTCAAATGCTCCACACAAATAGCTTTTTTCTCCTCCTTTGTCATTTTCGTTTCTTCCCAACAAGCAGCACTTTTTCAACCGCAGGACCATGCTGTTAACTGTATTAAATAGTATCCAGAGTGAAGTAAAATGGTTTGGTTCTCCAGTTCCATTCATCTTCAACTGTGTGTTAAGTGCTTCATGTGTTATCTCTGCATATGTTAAATGGAGTCTATGAGCCTCAGGTGTTGGACCATATTTATATTAATCTATTGCCTGCTGTTATAGTGTTCTAATATTGAGCACAAGATGTGACATTGTGATGTTTCCATGCATGTGTCTGTGAGTGTGTGTGTGCAGACGAAAGGCAGTAATGAGCAGGGGCTATGATACGATCAGAGAAATGCCAGTCTCCAGAGCAGATGTTGCCCAACCTCCCATCTCTGCTGTGTGCTGATCATATTAAGCAGACGAGAGGTGTCTGCATGTGTCTCTCTCTGTGTGGTTGCATATATGTCTATGTGTGATGACAGAAAAGCCAAGACAGTGGGAGGGCGAAGCACAGATGGGGAATTCTAACTAGACTCATGGTAGGCAAGAGATGAGTGCCTAATGCATTCGCTGAGAAGAAATTCAAACTGTGTTGATTGATGCTCCAGAGTTATGACCTTTTGCTGCCAGGAGCAGCAGTTTCTTGATTTCAAATAGCGATCGATATCAATTAAATGTAGTACATGCTGTTTTTTTATGTTGTCATTTTGAAACCTTGTGATAATTACAGTAACTGAGATGTGACAACATAATAATGACTTACACCAGCTGAAGTATGTGTTTTCCCGTCACACCAAATATGTGTGCTCTCAACATATGCTGTTTTTTTTTAAATTTATGTCTATATCTATTTAATTTTGTTGGGAGAGAGGTTTTTTCTGGTATTTTTTTTTTTCACAACCATTAGTAAGCCACTGCTTCATAGGACTAATTATTCAATAGCAAAAATTTATCAATTATTTTACTTTGGTTCAAAATGTATTTGACATAAACTAATGAATACCAAATAATGGGGGAGTGAGAAAATATCGATATATCAAAAAATTGCAATTTTCAGGATGACATTATATCGATATTGAAAAGGGTTGTATTGATTTTTTTTATGATCAACATGTTTTACTGATTAGGCAGATTTAAATTTATTCATCTTTTACACAAAGAGGAAGTCATTTTTATTTATTCTGTCGTGTAATGTAGATTCCTCTGTTCTTATTCTGTAAGTTGATGTCAAATACACCATCCATCCAATATCTGTGCCACTTATTCCAATGAAGGGTCACAAGTAACTGGAGCCTATCCCAACAATCTTTAGGCGAGAGGCAGGGTACACACTGGACAGGTTGCCAGTCCATCACAGGGCCAACACAGAGAGACAAACAACCATTCACACACAATTTGTCCCTAAGGATAATTTCAAATGGCCAATTAATCTAACTTGCATGTCTTTTGATGGTGGGAGGAAGTCAGAGTACCTGTAGATAACCCATGCTAACACAGGGAGAACAATTTCTTCACAGAAAGCTGCTACACCAGAGTGCAGCTTGCATGGTAAATAGTACATAGTTGGTAAGCTTTTAGCTGTTGCTAAAAGGCCTATAGCTAGAGCTTCAAGTGGGTGGCTACTTGGTGCCTGTTTGGCAATTTTATTACAGGTTATATGAACACAGACTACTTATAAATTACAGAGGATCATAACCTGAATGCAAAGTCTCTTACCTTTGTAACAGCTTGAACTTGCTTTTAGCAGTCCAGTGATTTTGTCATACGGTATGTTATCATGTTAAGCTGATACCTCACGCAATTACCTTATTGCTTGCAAGCTCATCAGAGTATTTACACACTGTGGTATTAAATCGCTGGCACATTGTCTTTCCTTACTGCCTCTTTGTGCCAAATTTACCAACGACGTTCCGCTCGCTCCGTGTCTACAATGCTTGTACAATTTTGAACCTTTTTTTTGTTATTTACCACACCTTGTATTTTATCTTCCCCCTCCCTGGGTTATTTGTTTCACATACTGTCTAAAGAAACAACAGTATTGACCCTGGAGAACCCACAGGGTCAAATTTGGCCGTTGTGTTTGTACATTTGAAATCTAGTTCTGACATGCAACAAGAAAGAAATAAAAACATTGTTGAATGGTTGATTGATTAAATTCCTAAATATGGAATAGTTTACATTGACAGTGTGTGCTACTGTGATTCTTTGAAATAATACACCTAAAACCCAAATTGGCCAAATTCCACCCCTTGGGTTCTCCAGGGTTAAATCATTTCTTGCCTCTTTGATTTTACCTTTATGCAACATATTTGGGTTCTCGTTTCCACGTTGTCAAGCATGGTGTAATGGAATCATGAATAAATCACAAGAAAGACAAAAAAGTACACTCTCAATGTCAAGTTGGGAACATAGTTAAATACAGTTGACATACTCAAGTGTTTTGGCAGTGAAAGAGATAATACAAAAGGGGAAAAAGAAAATGTATATTCTGTTGATCCCAGTGAATGATAGCGTTTTTTCACTACTGCTCCATGATTAAAATGTTGATAAATGATGTACTGACAATATTTCTTTACATTTTTAACCTCAAGGTTAAATATGTACAAATAAAACCTCAAGGTTAGCCTTTTAGAAGGAAATTTGATGATTTATCAATGGATGTAAATGAGCGTTCTGGATGTGATTGGACAATTGCAACAACAGTTACACAGATGTGTGTATTACTAGCAGCAGCACTGACCAATTAAAGTTAGCAGGACCTTTTGTCCTTTCAAATGTCTTTAAACTTTCTCCTTGAATGACAAGATGAGAATATGCTCATTGTTCTGCTGCTGGATTATTCGTTTATACCTCCCATACATGTCTATTTATATAAGTATAAGTGAAATTATACAATATTCTAAATAATGAACATAACATGCTGTGGTGAGATTGCTGTAATGGTGTTTCACGTGTAAAGCTAATATAGTACTGAAATAACTGGGTCATTAAGGTTCACATCTGATTGCTGGCACTTCTAATACATTGTTTCCAAACTGCATAGATGAAACACAAGACGTAGGATTAATTTCCTGTGTTATTATAGTGTATATTTAGATGTAAAAGGCCTTAATTGTTTTGTATTTTACATCATGCAACACATTTCTCTCTGTTTTGATGTTGCAAACAATTGTTTGCTTTGAAATTGGCTCAGGCAGGGACTTTTCAAAACAGTTTGGAGATTTGTGCTAACGATACACACATGCATCAGAGACAAGCATAAAAGCAAAAGAGTCAAAGAGAACAAATAGAATGGAGAGCAGCTGTAGATTTACTGCTCCCATCAGAGGGTTTTTTGCCCTCTGAGAGAAGCCACATGGCGCAGCAAGGTGCTCCCATGGGTTCTCACAGCTGCGGATGCCTCACCCTTGCTCTCTTTCTCATGCTCTCTCCCTTTGCTCGTCTCATTGCTTTCTCTTCGGATTATTGCATGTCCCCTTTTTTTTCAGTTGCCCCGCTTCTGCTACTATATCTTACCTTTGACCAGCTCCTGCTATTTTGTCAAATTCAAACTGAATGGGAAAACAAAAACAACTCCTTTGAGCTTTTTCTTTGTCTCACAGAACACCTTTTTTTCTTTTACTGCATATGATTTATTCTCACACAATACTCTGCTTTGCTTCTCTTTAAATATTTTGCTGTTTGTTCCACCATGTTACACTTTCCTTTCAATTTGACTTTGGGTTTCCTCTGCTGTTCTTTTCTTGCTTCTCTTTCCCTTTAATCCCTATGTTTTTACTCCTCTTTTATTAATTTTCTTTTTTCTTACACAGGCAGAATAATTATTTATTAAATATGAAAGTAGTGGAAATACTTTGATGAGCTAGCTTTTAAGAGTGATTATGCTGAATCAGAACTGCTTTTTTCTACATCTCATTCTCAGACTTATCTTTCATTATTTTTCTATGTCTCTAACGGATTGTACCTTGCCCATTTTTTGCTTTCCTGTCAATCGTTTTGAGATGGAACTCATGGTGAAATGAAAACCAGAATTCAGAAATATGTCAGCTATGAGGAACGGAAAGAAAAGGTGAGAGTTGATGTTCAGGATCTTTTAGACTCATAAGAATCTAGCTTTTTTCTTTTTTTAGTGAGATAGTGTGCAGAGAAATGCCCATTGATTTTTAGGCATGTGGAGCCAACGCCCCTCCATACACATATAAACGCCCTCACAAACACCTACTGACACACACACACACACACAAAAGCTGTCTGAGATAGGCTGTAGAGTTTAGTAGAGCCTGTCTCATCTTCCCTGTCTATCCTTTAAGCTGTGCTCTCTTTCTCACTAAATGCATGGTGGGCTGCCGGGCTGCCCTGGTAGAATGACAATAAGACTGGTGAGAGTCGGGTAGGGATATCTCTCTCCAGGGTTCTCAGTACTTCAGTGCCAGTAAAGGCTAATCTCAGGTTTTGCTTTAAATTGCAGTGGATTTCATACATCTTATGCATTATTCTGTCAAAGACATTGTACACAAAACTACTTAGAGAGCTACATGTGCACATTATGTATACTAGAATTGTGAACTTCTAATAATCCTACAAAATGTACATGGACCCATGTTGTACTACTACTTTTTATTAATCCTATTGTATTTTATCTTGACAGTAGTACACAATAATTATGAATTAGTATTAGTAGTGTCACTATAAACTAAGCTTGTTAACATATACAACTGTTCTATGAACTACATTATTATGAATTTCTTTACATCTATGCCAGTTTTTTTGGTGAACCAACTCATTCTGTAAGCTACTTCACTCCCTTACTGCCTTTGTCTCAATGGCCAATCTCACTGTATACGTGCAGTCCTAAATCCCATAAGGCTGAAGGCGAGTAATGGCTCTTCTCAGTTCTCCAGTGGTCATCTATTGAAAGAGTGGACTCATTATTGCGTAGAGCTTTTAGTGAAAAGGAGACTAATGAGCTGTTAGATCAAACATGCTACAGAGACTGTTATGCACTCCCATTAAGTAAAACACTTGAGTGCTGAGTTTGTTTCAACTGACTTCTAATCAATTGGCAGAAATGGCAACTTGCAGCAGCTCTGTGATGAACTGTTACACAAGTTCAGAGAGATTGGTTGTCACTCATTCAACAATCCCATCAAATCTAAACTTTGTAGTTTACAGCTGACGTCATTGTCTAGTTATTTTTCTTGGGGTGGCTTGATAACATGCGGATATCGTTGTGTTTTAGGAAGAGAGAGAGAGAGGGAGAAAGAGATTGAGAAGGATGCAGAGAAATAGAAGGGGTAATTAGGTATCTTTGCTCACACACCCATTTTCACCCTCCCCCATGTCTCCCAGAGGGGAGAGGAGGCTCGTCAAAGGCCTGTCATGAATTTTTAAAAACCCTGTCGGTCTGCTCTCTTGAGAGGTGTGTGCATGTGTGCAGATCTGTATGTTAATGTGTGTATACAGTCTAAGGGTATTTCCACATTAGCTGCCTATACTATTGTTCCAATTGTTCAAAATTATATGTGCTATATATGTGCTATATCAAATATCCAACTGCTGCTCGTTATATTCATCTTTCACATCACATGCAGCAGAGGAGATTTGGAATCAATTCACATATGTCTGAGGTTCCAAATTACTGTATTTCTGAAAATATTGAAATTATTGATCCAAGCTGAGCATATCTCAAGACCTTACTTAAATATATGCTAATGATTTTCAGTTCATATCAACATCATATGACCTTAAATTGTTGATATTAGGTTAATAAAAATATAGGTTTTGTAGGAGGCTCTTTTTAAATCTGTGAATTGTTCTAAATATTAGCTTTTTCATTTACAAATTTATAGAATGACATTTTCTGACTTCTGAGCGAGGCAGATGTTTTTCTCTTCTCCTCCCATCCCTGTGATCCCTGCACTTTTAGTCTGTGTGTATTTCTATTTTTTCTAAAAACACCTCTCTCCACTTCTTAATGATAAAATCATGTTGGATCTGGTCAGCTGGTCGAACAACAAAATTGGCCAAAACTTTTTTACCGAGAGCTGTGAATGGGAACCCCACATGTCCGAGGGAGACATACCCGGCTGGGTACAGGAGGGATGCATGGTAGACATGGAGAGCCTGGTGTCTTACGGTGATGTCTCTGGATGATTATCTTATCGGCTTTCCCACTATTTGGAATTAGCAGATTTCTGGTGATTCACAACTTGGAAAATGCTGCAGACTAACGCAGGCAGCATGACACACGTAACCGTGCTGAACACTGAACTTTTGCTCTCTGAACAAGCTGGACCGCAAGCTGAATGCCATCGATTGTCGGACTAGCTGTGGTTTTTGCACCTGTCCAGGGTGCCTGTAACAACATAGAAAGGTGCAGGCTTGGATACTGGAAATAGACAATCATTTCGGTTGTTTTGGATTTGAAAAGATCAGCTAACAGACTTAGGGTCGGTAAACAATGACCCTAAACCCAAACGGAGTACTATTATCTAATCTGGCTCCCCCTACGGCCTTAAAAATTCCCCACTGCAAGGTGTCACTAACTTACAGACATGGAAATATTTTATTCACGCAACTGTAAATGAAAGAAAATCACATAATGGTCCCTGAAATAACTTAACAGACAAACTTATGACAATTTTTTATTTGTGAACATCAAGCATAGCACTTAACCTGTTGCTCAACACAGGAATAGATAAATAAAAATTAAAACAAGCCCTATTAGCCTAATATTTTGCTGCACAACCTTTAGAGGTTTCTGTAACTAACCTGTCAACAGGTATTTGACCGATCTTGCCTCTTTGCAGTCCAATGCTGTTAGGAAGACCAGCAATTTGTCTGGACTGCCACTTGTTGAATGAATGAAAAACAGAGAATTATAACATAGTTGTCTCCCGCAATTTCCATTTTGGCTCAAACAGGAGTGGATAGTACAATCTAACACCTATATACTGTACCTTGACCCTTGTCTTGTCCTGGGGTTTTTGGTTACCATTTGTATTATCCTGCTCTTCAAATTGTTATCAATTTTCCTCTTATGGTCTCCTCCAGGGAGGTTGGCTACAGTTCTGTGGACCTTAAACTTCTGAATAATATGTGCAACACATGATTTTCTCTCCTTCGTTTTTAGTATGGCCCACACCATGTGTGAGCAAGCAGCACAGTGACTACCTGTCACCCTTTAAATAGGCAGATTGCCTGATTGCAAGTTTGAAAACACCTGTGATGCTAATTAGAAGACACCCTTTAGTTTAAAATGTTCATTCATCTTCTATACCGCTTAATCCAATGCAGAGTGGGGAAGCTGGAGTCTATCCCAGCAGGGTCGACCCTGGAAAGGTCGTCACCCCATCACACTAAAGCTCTTTAGTTAGATGTACATGACAATGTGCACGCAATACAATCCTGTGTTCTGAGATAACACAGTTCATTGTCAAGCAACAGACACAATGCACAGCTGAAAACCCAAGATGCTGACAACATACAGAATATTTTTGCAGATGAGACAGATCGTGCATAATGATTTTACCATCACTACTTTGTATTGGCTGCTGAGTACATGTTTGTTTATGACTGGAACAGAACATATATTTAGCTGCTGACATCCAGCGCAGAGGAGGTGGAGACAGGTCTGGAACTGAGCCCAGGACCGGAGGAGATAAAGATGAGACTGTTGATCAAGAATGGAAATGCCGACAGCAGATGCCCGGTCATAGAAACGCACAGACGAGACCATGCCCACGCTCAGAAAGAACACAAAATGACAGATACTATAAGCATCCAGTTCTGACATGCATATTATTCTTTCCTGCTTCCACAGTCCAACTGATGCAGATCCTGGGGAGGTGAAGCAATAAAAGTAGTTTATTGGTATTTTTCAAATTGCTTTTATATATTTGAAATGCTTTCTCCAGTGGAGTTTCTCTCTATCTTTTGTAAATATTGCAAAGGTAGTCAGTGTTTCAAAAGGGTTGTTTTCTTTGAGGCTTTTTCTTTCTTCCACATAATTGCCGCTACACAGTAGAAACCGAGTAGGGAGGTCATGGCCAGTTTAAAGTTAGATTCCAGTGGATTTGCATGTGTGAGGAAAAAACAGTATTTTGCTGAAGCTTCCAGCTCTATTTGTTCATTGTATACTTGATGTCTTAGAATAATATTAGTCAGTTCATCTCATACTGCAGTATCAGAGCATGTAATGCTTCTGTGTTTATAGTTTGGCAGATATTAAGTAAAGCAGTAGACTTGTTAATGCAACCTTTAGCACTGGTGCTTTAGAGTTTTCAACAGTGTTCTGCAGTATGTATAAGTGTGGAGATAAACATTATATTCCTTGTCAGGAGTGAGCCTTCGCCCCACTAACAGTCCTCTGAATACCTTTTGTCAGCATAATGTGAAGGATAATAAAGTGAGCCAAGTGAAGCTCCATGCATCCAGCCACTTTCTATGCCACTTAGTTCAATTCAGGGTCGTGGGGAAGATGAAGCCTAATCCACTAATTAGCAGGCGAGAGTCAACAGGTTGCCAGTGTCACGATCGCTGGAGGTTGTGGAACCAAATGCAGACATGGAGGGAAGCAGGGATGCAGATAACTTAATTTATTCAAGCAATTAAGAAAACACAGAGAAAGAAAACCACCGACTAACACATGCCACGAAAACACACAATATGAACCGGCAAACAGAACAGAAACCAACAGACTTAAATACAACTGAACTAAACAGGTGAACACAATAACCAATCAAACACAGGTGAAACTAATGAAGACATGAAGCAAAAAACAGAAACACAGGCCAAAACAGAAAGACTACGAAATAAAACAGGAACCAAAAAACCTCACACAAAGTCCAAATCATGACAGCCAGTCTAACACATGGGCAAGTAGTGTTGCATTGTGGATTATTATTAGAATACAAATGCACAATTTTGAAGTTTAGTAAGTATGTATGATATCACATAATTAAACCAATACTTAATTAAAATAGACCATAATTTTCCCTGATAAGTGACTTTATTTCTTACTCTTTTTTTCAGGCTTTGTTTTCTTTTTTCTTGTAGTGCACTTTCTTTGTTTTCTAATGCTTCTCCTTTTGACTCTGTATGTATGGAAGTACAGCAAAATAATAAAAAAAAACAAAAAAAACTGTATAGCTGTAAAGCTGAGGTTAATTACATTTATATCCACTTCGTTATCCAGCAGCATCCAATTTGATTGACAGCCTCTCAGTAGGCAATCCATTTGCTCTTGACTTTATTCAGTGATCAGCCGTCTCTCTGAGTGCTGACCCTACTTTTCCTCATTTCACTCTTTGTTTCACAGATTCAAACACACACCTACCCACACATGTACATTTCCCTATGTTTCAACCTTTTCATAATGACATTCTGATACACTGTTGCCTGGCCTTTAGTGAGCAGTGAGTTCTGCAAGACTGAAATCCCTGTGGTCGGAGCTCTGCAAGAGAGATTACAACACTTTCTCTGTCTCTGTGATGGTGTCAGTCATGTTTCTTATCATACTGGTCTGATGTTCAGATTTTCTTTACTCAGACAGATCCTCTGAAAGAAAGATACTCAGATTTTACTTTTTTAAAATTTTAAATATAATGTAACTTTATCTAAACTGACACCAAATTTATCTCCACAGAAATTGGCCTCAGCTGCTGAAGTGATCCAGAAGGAACATGGGTGGAAAGATGAGTTTGAGGTAAAAAAAAAAAAAAAAAACGTACACAGCACAACATACACACATAACATGAACCGAAAAAAATGCAGATAATCAGACATAGTGTTCAGACGTAAAGAAATTATCTTGGTTATTGGTGGTTAGTGTGTTTATTGTACATTACATTCTTCCTGTCAGATGCTATGACTTTCTGAGAGCCTCAGTTGCAGACATGTTTACTAAAGAGTAATATGTTGGTCAGGAAATAACACACAATGTGTTGGTTTTGTGTAGTTTCCACTATTCTCTTCATGGCACAAAAAGGCATCCCTGGAGATGTGCAATTGGCACACAAAAACATATGTAAAAAGAAACTCTCACAATCAGCATGAGGCTTAGTTTTCATTTAGCACATTCCAGTGTCAACAGCAACATAAACACACCCATACCTAATGGTTGTACATGCCAACAAAGAAAAATATAAAACAAATACAAACTTAGAACCAGAACAAACATGATAATATATAGCACACATCTTTGCCCGACACCTTGGAGAATCCAAACCTGTTATTTCTGCTTCTCTGTGACTTATTTACAGGATGATGAAATTGCCTACTACAATGCAAAGGACAATGTAAGTGATCTATTTTCCCCTTCGGTCTATTTGCTCTCCTTTTACTTAAGCCCCCAAACAGTTCACACCCAAATTGGACAAAGGCCAATAATAAGCTTTTACCACAAAACATTCCCTATCTTGCCCTCTTCACCACCTCATCCCATCTCCTGTCCCTAATTTCCCTTCTGCTTGTCACCATATTCTCATCTTTTTTCATTCTCAATTTGTATCAATGCCTCAGCTTTTTAACTGCGGTACCCACTTCTTTTACCTTGTATTCTGCCTTTTTTTCCCATAGAGCTTCCTCTCTAAGTCTCCATTTCTCCTACTGTCTCTCAGGTGAAGAGGTCTTTGCCATGTTTCTCCTCTAATTGACAGATGAGATGTATGAGTTGGCTACGTTGTTGCTTTATTAGGAAGCAAGTGTTCACACAATCCCTCCCATCTCCCCCTCTTTTCTCCTTCTCTCAACACCTCACTACCTCTGTATCTTGCATTCTTTCATATCTCTTCATGCTTTTCACCCTATATCTCTCTCTCTCTCTACTGAACTCATTGATGTAAATTGCCTAACACACACCAGGATATTAAAATCTGCACATACACACTCTAGGTGCCTGCTGCTCTTCCTCCCAAGTGGGGATGACATAAAAGAAAACGGCACACCATTATTGAGCAAACAGCCTATAATGCTGTCTTTTTTAATGTGAGCGTGAAAGGTGTAAAATGTTGTGGAATGCTGTGATTTCTTCAGACAGGTTTTGTTAAAGATGTGTAGTTAGCATGGTTTTCAGTTCCAATTCACATAAAAAACAATTTAGAATATATATATATATATATATATATATATATATATATATTTGTTACATCTTGATTTTTCTTCCCCTCAGCTGGATGCAAATGACACAGAAGCAAGAAAATACAGGATTCAACCAGACTTTAAAGAGGACCTCTTATTTAAACGCTTGACAGATCACAACCACACGGCCGTCCACATCCCCACTGACATCTATGATGGCTGTGAGTACATATACACACACACACACACCAACCAAGTGGTAACCATGGATACAGTTGACACACCAACCCATTATTTTAATGTTGTTTACAGCTTGTGCCTCTGCCTAACTTGCCTGTAGCTAAATAATGGTTTTAAAAATAAGCGAAACAGCATAATGGGCTCTTCTCTAGGCAACTACACTGCTGGATCTAAACCGAGTGTGACCTTGAGATGTGGGCAAACAGAGGGTCTGTGAACTGAAATTGGTTAATGCGTAAGCTTGTTTGTTTATATTTTTCATTTTATGAAACAGTTATTTTAAACAGTTTTTTTGTATTTAGTAGTCTGAACATAAAGCAGTTTTCAGTTCATTGAGAAAATAAAAAACATATCACACCATAAAGCTTTAAACTTCTCACTTAAAGCAATCTTAGATAGCTTTTTCTTTATATATTATATATATTTATATTTTCTTTATATTTTTATTTATATTGACTGAGTGAAAAAATGTAATACAATTTAATCTTAAGCATACAACAAATACATCATATATTTATATTTACAGTCTATAGACTAGCTCTATCACAAACATTGCTCTAAAATTGAAGTATGTTATATACTTACTCTAAAAGAAATGTTCATGCGATAATGAAACTATATTGTTAGCTGGGGAAAAAATATTTTTTAATCAGCAGATGACAAATCAGTCTGCAACCCTGAACTGAATTAAGTAGGTAGAAAATGAATGTGTAGATCGTAAAGTGTTGCTATTCAACAAAATTTGGTAACCTCACGTTTTTTGGGTACCTCACGTTGTTGTTGCTGTGAATTTCCTAGAGCAATAGTTGGTGAAACTATAGTTGGTGATACTAGCTAGTTTTTTAAATAAAATTAAACATCGGAAGCGCTTTTGCTGCAAATAAAAAATAAATAAATTTCACTTTTAAAAAAAAAACATTTGGGGCTGCATGGTGGCGAGGTGGCCTCACCGCAAGCCAGTTCGATCCCTGGCTCGGGCAGTGGCCTATCTGTGTGGAGTTTGTATGTTCTCCCCGTGTTAGCGTGGGTTCTCGCAGGGTTCTCTGGCTTTGTCCCACAGTCCAAAGATATGCGCCTTGGGGATAGGCTGATTGGGGACTCTAAGCTGGAATTGGCTCCAGCATCCCCGTGACCCCATTTGGGAATAAGTGGTGAAAAATGGGTGGGTGGGTGGATGGATGGATGGATGGATGGATGGATGGATGGATGGATGGATGGATGGATGGATGGATGGAT
>JBAMHX010000011.1:22175966-22186103 GCA_037177515.1 Pseudomugil tenellus
TCCTTTTAAATTAAAATAAGTTAAAAAGTTTTCCATCTGCACATGTCAACATATTAACAACCATCCTCATGTGGAAGCTACACAGGTTTGTACTAGAGAGACAGCAAGATGGATGTCAAGAAATGAAATATAGATTTCATTCAAGTCTGTGCACCCTGAAACATACCTTTAATGAAATATCCACTGCCCCATTCGGTGCTCAGGATTAAAACTCTGCATCACAGACCCCGACCCCTCCCCCAGACCCAATTTTGTGGGCACAAGTGTAGATGGTCATTCTCTGTGCTCCTGGAGAAATGAAAGCTGTGCCTCTGACTGCAGTGAACCCCAACAAACATTCATTCATCAACTGTTTTATCTCTCCATCATCTCTTTTTCATCTGAAAGTGATGACATTCCTTTCAGCATTTCACCATAAACCTATATGTGTGCATGCATGATCTTTCTATGCAATGTATGCCACCTCTTCTCTATTCACAATACCAAAACATCTTTTTCTATCACTGTTTCAATTTTTTTTCCCCTTCATTTCTGTTGTTACCTCCCACAAATCACTTCCATCAATCGTCTTCTGCACTTTTTCATCTAGGGCCACAACGTTTGAGATTACATTCACAGAGAACCAATCAGAGATTGTTGGATGAGAAGATAGGTACCCATGGAGGTGTTTATTGTGATGGGTCTTTATAAAGATTGGAGCTATCGCTGTTGTCCTCGCACAAAGACAGCCATTCACATTTTGTCTCCTCTCCATAGGGACCTTTTGTCTTGGACACAATGTATTCTGATGTATGGTGGGCATGTGATTCTGCAAAGATGTGTAATTACCTGTCTGTTGGAGAGCTAGCTGTGCCTGTGAATGTAATTCAAGGCAAGGAAAACTGACTGAGAGGGACTAGTTGATAGAGCAGAGGCCAGATTGATTTTATGTAGCTTTTTTACTTTTGTGTGCATGTGTGTGTGTTAAAATCAGTGGGTGCATAAGTGTTTTTTTTCTTTTTTATGTGGATTGAACAGTCATTCACATTTAGAATGCATTATCTAGATATATTGTTCACTATTGTGGAAGTTAACCCATTCATGCCCTAAAGGTCAGATGAATAAGTGATAGAAATTAGATACAGAGGATTTATAATATTATTGTAATTTATTTCCTGTAAACTACTGTTTTAACATGTTTATCCCTTATTAAATTGTCTTTAAATGACTTAAATGACTGTTAACAGGTAAATGAGCTACAACATTTGCTTCTCTCCAGTCATTGCTGATGTCTTACTTCCATGGCATTGTATTAACACACACAAAAATGATCCAGAGCAGCAAACTGACATCAGCATCCAATGAAACTACTTTTGTTAAATATCATGACAGTTTAAGATGTATAAAGTAGTACCTGCAGTGTTCATCTGAGTAACTGATGAATATTAGCATCATTATCAAAACAGGCTGTAAAGCAGTCAACAATGTGGCCAAATAATGGATATTAGATATTTTTTTTTTTTTTTTTTTTTTATCATTTTAGTTGTAGATGCTAAAGAAAAACTGCTGAATTTTGGCAGTTTTGCCCCATAACAAATTAGAAAAGCACCAAGAGTGTGCAGACCCCTACCAAGCTGCTCATTTATACCCATATTGTGATTTCCACTCTATGTTATAGTCTTGCATTCATTTTATATGTATTTGATTAATCGATAATGAATCCACCGAGGCTAGCACAGTTGCTAACAGACAGATAGAGAAACAAACATACAGATACATGCATCTAAAAACATATCCTTCACCACCGGCTTAGTGGATATGACAACTTTGCATCAATCTTGTATCCTATTTACACTCTTCAGTCAGTAAAACATAGTTTTATGTTGTCCCCCCCTCTTCTCTTGTTCTGTACTTTTCTATCTTTCTTCTTCTGTGCTTCTCCAATAATGTTGTTTTGCATGTCTTTGATGAATTTGCTGTGGCACTGGTATGAAACAGAAAGCTTGTTGTCAGCCAGTTGCTAGCGAGTGACAGGTTACTACCTGTCCCATAAAATATTGAATCATCCTTTAATTGGCATACAAGTGTTGCATCCCAGATTGAACCAATACGGTCCCACTTTCTTTCGTATTTTCATTATTTTACACATCGCGGTCTCACTCATCCGCACTATATCTAAATTTAATTAACACAATAAAACAGGAAATACAATAGGCAGCAAAAACGTAATTTACCTTACCACCCTCCCAGCTTTGCGTGTGTGTTGTTGGGAACTGGTTGGGAAGTCACAGTTCCCTCAAGACCATGTTCTCATCCACGGTCCTCAGAAGACATGTGCCTTTTAAAAATGTCTACTGTACCTGGTATTCTAAGCCCTCAAAGCGAAAGCGCTTGCAAAAATACAGACGTGAGTGGTAAGAGGCGCATCCTTGGCTGGGCATTGTCAGTGAGGATGCTTAGAAATTGCACCTGCGAGTGTTTTCGGTCACGCATGGTGGGCTGTCCGATATGAAACAGCATGCATCTGGAGAGCTACACAGCAGACACGCAAAAACACAGAAGACCCAAGCATCAGTGTCCCAGTTCCTTCTACATTAATCATCTCCTGAGACTGATACGGTATGGGATAATATGCCACGACAGATTTAGCTTTCAGTTATGCTCTAACCAGAAGATATCAGAGTATTTGCGCATATCCCGAATATGAACATTTGATAGCCTGCAGTATTGGTCTAATTGTGTACGATGCTGTTTTTTTACGTTGAATGAATGATAATTTTTTATAGTAACATATGTACAAAAAAAATTAAAATGGATTAACAGTTTATAAGTAATTATAAACATTAATCAACATATAGGGAAACCTTTATTTAAAAATAAAACCAATGCATTTCCTTGATTTAAATATTTGTGGAGTTTTCTTTTTTTTATGTCAAAATGTTTTTAAAGGAAATTGTGATCATTCAATAAATTATTTTGTTAGTGTTGCTAAACTGTTGTGATTACATGACTTCACTTAAACAAACAGGAGGCAAAAAAGTACTGCTCAACATAATAACTTTACCATTTTGTTATCCCACTCCTCCCATCTTGGTTGCTGTTAGTTTAGTTTTCTTACTCTCTAAGGCATAAACTGTGCTTATGAAAACTCAAAGTACAAATGTATCCATAGTTCAGAAAGACAGTACCTGCAGCAAAAACAGTTGTACACTTTAAAAATTCTCACTTTATTTCATGTATTGTTTATTAGTTCAGTTGTTGCACTTTACATGCAGAAAACTTTAGTGCTGTAACAATGTAAGTCATCACACAGTGTTCATGACCTTTTGGCACTTCTGCAGTCACAGTTGCATTACATTACTCATGTCATTTAGCAGACGCTTTTCTCCAAAGCGACTTACATCTGAGAATAACAACAAAAGCACTAAATCAAACAGTAGAGGAAATCTTAGATAAGTTGTTCCAGCTTGACTATGTTGGACATTTATTTTATATCAAAATTAAAAAAACTCAGTAGTTATTATTATCTATGTTCAGGTGATTCTAAGAAAGTAAAGGAAGATATAATTAAAATAACTATTTGAAAACTGGAAACAGACTTCCAGTACTCCTGCCACTCAGAACATTAGTTTGTAACTGGGGCTCCTTTTGCCTCTTCTCCAACAAAATGTTCTTTTATTGCCTCACTCATTCATACACATGTGCACACACAGTGGTGTTTGTCTGGCCCCAGGGGTGTTGTTACCTGTCACTAAGTCACTGGCCTTTGATATTACCTATTAATCATTAACCACATTAACAGTAGCCTAAGGACTAAATTGGCTTTTTTTATATAAAGGAAGACACTCACAGTCTTCTATAATGGCTGGGCAGGTCACAAGATTGTTATTGCCTAGCTTTCTGTCTTTTCTTCCGTTGACTGCTTTATCCTCTTAATTTTTCTCTTCACACTTGTCTTTTTGCTTTCCCCAAGTCTCTCACCTCACTGAACCTTCATCGCTTTCATCCTGACTGTTCAGCCATGTTAGTATCAGTGCTGTTAGCCACTGTCACTCCAGTAGGCAAACCAAAGTACCCAAGCAAAATCTCAGACGGTCTGCTGGGATTAGAGCTTGAAGATTTGCTGTCTCTCCTGTGTCATCACTAATCCATTCCTTAAGGCTTGGACCATAGCACACATATAAGTGCTGGCGTATTGGGTTGACAAGAGTAGCCTACAATGCAAGCCCATTAATGCTGTTTAAAAAAAATATAATATAATAATATAAAGTTGCACACCATACCTTTGCTTATTTTTTACATATTGTGTTTATCTTTAAAGTAAATAATCATCAAAATACTTGATGGCTGTGTCACATACACTACATGAGCTCATTATATGGGATACAGAATATTCCCACCTTCCTCAGTTCTTGGTATCCTCTCTCCTCCTACAGTACAGTCTCACCTTCTTCATGTCTGTTATTAATGGAATACGTGATCCAAACTCTTCATTTTTTATTTTTCTTCCCTTTTTTTTCGTCGGCAGTCACATGAAAATGCATTGTGTCTTTGTGTGTATGTGTGTCTTTTTTTCTTTTCTGTGTTCTTGCCTTGAATAAGTCACCCAACATGATATTGCCTTTTAGTCAAGTAAAGATGTGTAGGTCTGGTATTGTCACTCTAAAAGAAAGCCAAGGCCGCCAGCCTCATCGGAACACACACATACATAGTCACAGACACATATAGCTGTTTTTGCCTGCCTGGCTGTGTAGATGAGTGAGTTCAGCCTCCCATTTGGCCATCTCACAGAGACACATTGATTAGTTGAGATCGATGAGGTGCAGCTTTGTTTTAGAGTTCTGCAACACATGCGGTGTAGTTTCATGTACTGGTTTACTACTCTGTAAACTGAATCCCAAGTGCTTCATATAATGAGTAATTCTTCTATCATTTTTTTGTCACCAATACTTCTTTGGAAGTCTTTCCTTACTTTATTCCAGACCAAAGTACTAGAATTACATCACATATTTAACTATTTAAATTCAGAATCTGTGGACTGGGCTAAAACAGCTGAGCCTCGAAGCACTATTTTGGGTTAACAAGTGAAGTATTTGCACTTATATATAAGCTGTATAGGTGAAATGCATAGATCTCACCTTTAAAAAGAAAGAAAAACAGATGGTGTTGGTTCCTATCCTCATTTTTATATAGCAAAGTCGTGTTTCCATGGGTACCGAATCATTGAGCTCCAAGGAAGTGAAGCAATTAGTGGGGCTTGATGAATGTGTCTGTTTACCAATGCCTGATAACAGCCAAGGCCAGGTGGGAGTGTTTGTGTGATCTTACGTCTGTATGTGTGTGCATCATTTGTATTAGTTCCACATGCACATGTGCTATTATTGTATGAATAATTTGCAGGTCATAATGTCTTGTCTCTGTTTCCTAGTTTAACACCAGAGTGAAAAAGACAGCATGCTTTGACCATCTGGTTCAAGCCAATGTGAGAAATAAAAAGCTGCTAAAGGATGCTGTACAGAACATCACAGCCAAAGGGATTACAAACTACACAAAAGGATTTGAGTTTGCTTTTGAGCAGCTGTCGGAGGTAAGCTGAACAGGCTATTTTGTCTGATTTTAGGGTAATGTTGATCACAACCCTAAAAGTTTGGAATGAATGGCACCTGTGATTTTTCCAGAGTATAGCAGCTGCACATTGTTACCTTTCAGCGCCATCTGCTGGCTGAATATATAAATGCTTAACTTGTTACAGATGAGAGAACATAATTATGTTGATTAAACAACAATTAAAATTAAAATTGTGCATAAATGTATGAATATATGTGGAATTTGGCTTTAAAATTTCTTTAAATCTACAGTTTAAAACAAAAAAATGAAAAATTACTTCTTGTCATGGAGATCAGTCAGCCTTCATTGGTGATGATGATGATGTTTTTGAAATGAGCCAATTTAAACAGCAGGTAAACCAAATGTTGTGGTCGTTTGATCAGGAATGTTTTTCTGAAAAGTTTTGCCTTTAGTGAGCAATAAATTATTCATAACATCCTTGTCTGTTTTCTGTGACTAGACTAATGTGTCCAGAGCAAACTGCAACAAGATCATTATGCTGTTTACTGATGGAGGAGAGGAAAGAGCTCAGTCCATCCTGGAGAAATACAATGCTGACAAAAAGGTACATGAATCATTTAGACATTTCTGTTACATTAAAATGCTTAACTCCATCACTTTATTTAATCAACATAATCTTCCTCACAGTTTTTATTAAGAAAACAACGAACATTTGTTTGTTCCTTCAAAGGAAGTCTGTCCCCATGATGTGATGCAGGGTACAGATTTTAGTCCTTACTCAATGACATCTACAAGCACACATTTGAACATGCACAGATACACATACAAAGCAGGATTTATGTTATTTTGGATTCTGTTTATGATAGAAACCTTACTGGTTTATACCCAGATGTTTTAGTCTTGGTGCATATTTTATTGAATTTCACTTTTATTTAATTAAACATTTGTTTTACCAGACAGAATTTTGAGATCAAAATATGTATGTTTTTTCCTCGGTCCAGCATTAAATAAAAGGCTGTTTATATAAACACACGTAAAAATCACAAATCTGCTTAACACAGATACACTTTAAACATTTCTTCTTTTTAAATACAGGGCAAGAAGATTCTAATGAAGAAGATCATTAATGAAATTTTTACTGGGGACAAAAGAAAAACTTTAAAAAGAAACCAACATAAAATATTGTAAATACAAGCATTGTTGAATGCAACAGTAAACAAATCAAAAACGTTTTTGTTTTACCTGAAACTAAGGAGGAACAACCAAAAGCTTGTCAGGTGTTTGTCCAATAACTTTACATCACCAAATCATTCGCAGATCTTTATATTCAGCACTGTAACCTGCTCACACACCCAGTCACACCAAAAAAGTATATACATAAGGAAAAATGCAACCAACCTCTTAGACAATGCAATGCTCTTCTTCCTCAAGTCTCAAAAGTCTCAAAAAAGAAACATTTTTGTTTAAAAATCCTCTTAAATTGTGTGACATATATAAAAAAAAAAAAAAAAAAAAACTATCAACGTGTTTAAAAAAGTGGAAAGGTCTTTAGAGTGTTTACTGAGGCGATGTCTCTTATCTTGGTTGTTCTAATTATACGATAGAAGAAGTTAATTATTTCCTTTGTTTTGTATCTATTCATTTATGGAAATGTAAAATTTGCCAATGTTTGAGTTAAGCTTTTGACTTTTTAGACATTGTTTAATGAGTACATCTAAAAATAGCATAAAGCCAACAAGATAAGCAAAACACACACATACTGAAAGCCACATGCCAGATTTTTGGGAAAATGGCTTCCTGGTGCCAAAACAGCTCTGACGTTCCTGAACCTTTGGACACAGAACAGTTATAGCAGGCCTGTGGTTTCTGGCAACAGGACACTGGCTTGTTTTTCGGGTGTGATCCATGAGGTTGTAATTTGTCATGGCCATGTTTAGCTGTGCGGTATGTGTCATAGTGAACATCTGCATGGATTTAAACACTAATGGTCTCCCAGTAGAATATTGGATTGGAATGATGTGATCAATGTTATTCACATTCATGTCATTGCTTGTCATGCTGTGACTGTAGATCAAAATGGAAATAAAATAACATATGCAACCCAATGTATTACCAGTATAAAAGGTAATTGTGTAAAACTTTTTTTTTAAGAAAAACTTATTTAATTGATTTATTTGCTCTGATTTTCCAGGTCAGAATCTTTACCTTCTCAGTCGGACAACACAACTATGATAAAGGACCTATTCAGTGGATGGCCTGCTCCAACAAAGGTGTTGCAAATTATTGTTAGTTGGTTGCAATTCTAGTATTATTTAATGTCTTGCTTACCAGGTAGCAAGATCTACTTGAAGAGCTGTATGTACTTATTTTTTCAAATGTTAAGAAGCATGATTAAACTTATGGGACAGAACATATTAGATGACAGCTAAAAAAAAAATGACATAATTTTAGAGACCGAGGGTCATGCCTCCAAATTTTTCTCAGCGAGATATATGTAAACATTTCTCAAATTCACATGGGTTGCTATAAAATCTTGTGTTATTGTTTCACCAGGTTATTTCTATGAAATCCCCTCCATCGGAGCCATCAGAATAAACACGCAGGTGATGTTAGGCTATTAGTTATTGTTTTTCTTCATCAAGCATTTAAAAAGTCCAAAATTGATTTTATTTTTTATATTATTATTTTTATTTTAGGAGTACCTGGATGTCTTGGGAAGACCCATGGTTCTAGCAGACAAGGACGCCAAGCAAGTTCAGTGGACCAACGTGTACCTCGATGCCTTGGTATGACATGTTTTGCATATTGTCATAAAACGAAAAGTTTTTTTTTTTAGTCTCAGAAAGTATCTATGATTTTATATATCCCACTAAAAAAGAAAAGGTTAAAAATTGGCTCTTTTGTTTGACTCTCAATCAGGAACTGGGTCTGGTCATCACTGGAACACTACCTGTCTTCAACAGGACCAAGACCATTGATAGTAAGGTAAAGTAAACAAACGCATGAGCACACAATGGGTGGAGTCTGCCTGGTCGTGTGTTCTTCTTCATCTTCTTTTTCATTTGTTTCTCCATCAGCACCAGAATCAGTTGATTCTTGGTGTAATGGGGATTGACGTGTCTCTTGATGACATCAAGAAGCTCACGCCACGCTTCACAGTGAGTTTAACACAACCATGTGTGATCACATGCATGTATAATATATGCATTTATCACACACACACACGTCTCGTGGCATTTCCAGTTGTGGAGAACTTGCTTGAATGTTTTCCTTTTGAGCAATTAGTGTGTGCTTTGATTGATTGTGTTGATGTGTTGTTCCTATTTGGTGTACACAAAGTCATCCACAAATAATAACACCCTTGTCGTAATTATGTCCTTTCCCTTGTGTTAAACCCTTGTTTTGGGAACTCTGAAGTCCTATTTTTTATATACCCATAGTGACATAACTGCAGATCTGTATGGGTTAAAAATTGTTTTCTCTTATTTATCTTTACACCAGATTGGCCCAAATGGATATTATTTTGCCATTGATCCAAATGGATATGTCCTGCTTCACCCCAATCTTCAGCCAAAGGTATGACATCTGGCACCATTTGTGACTGAGCTTGCCCAAAAATCAATTTATCATTTTATACTCTGACTATTCCACATAGCTTTGCTATAACTACTTTCAGTCAATGAATAATATGCAGCCTGACAGATGGCACAGTCTCTTTTCAAACTTTTCCATGTGCCTTCACCTCATCAATCTTCATACAGAGAACCTATTTCCCAGTTAATGTTTGATTTGATATCATCAGTCCCTATCATCAGATATTGCCTGGAAGGTCACATATGCCATGTGGGATTTAATAGATATGAAAACTTGGCTATGAACGGGCATATATGTTTAAGAAAAGGGATATAAAAGAAACTTTGTGAAATATTGTACATATAATGGACTTTAAAGTGGCTAAAACATGCCAATGCACACCAAATTATGCCACTATGTATGACTTTGCACCAGAATGTGACTTGAAAGTGATATTTTAAGAATTTTTCCTGAGGGTAGTCTTTTGTCAATCCCTTAAAATTCATATTTATATATTTATACCTTGTTTGCTTTAATAATATTTTAAGTTTTTGAAAGTCTTAACATTTATTTTTTGGGAAAACACATGAAACTTCACTGCACCAAGTAAAACATCCACCTAACATACCAAACCAAAAGTCCTGCATAGTCTCACAATTTGTCAGATAAATGCAACAGGACTTCTAGCCACTGGCAGGTATTAAAATGTGCCCCAGTAAAAATTAGCCTTGACCCCGCAAGAGTTTCCAGCCCCTTTTCTTTTTAGCAAGTCCCACTGCAGCCCACTACCTTCAGCCTCAGGCCAGCTGGGGCTGACAAGCTGCATACGAGCTATGTGCAACCCAGAACGTCAGAATAGCACCTCTTTGGATCTGTAACCATGTGCCCCAAGCACTAAATGGTTACAGAAATAATTATTTCAGTTCTTAATTTAGCACTTTTATTGATTTGGTAGATTGCATATTGTCAGTACACATTATCACCATACACTTTGTGAACCTGGGGTGTAAAATGAAA
>JBAMHX010000011.1:22187805-22199194 GCA_037177515.1 Pseudomugil tenellus
ATATATATATATATATATATATATATATATATATATATATATATATATACGTGTGTGTGTGTGAGTGCCAGTGTATTAGATTACTCACTAATTAGATTACTCACTATGAAATTAATAAAGTGGCTTATTTGCAATTATATTGTCCACAACATTGGATATACTATACAACACCTTTTGTACTGGACATTCTGCATCAAAGCTTTTAAAAAAGAATTGTAATCTTTGATTTCAACAAATTGTTCACCCTTTTACATTTGGGACTTATAGTTTCAGAAGCGGAGTTTTCATGGGATTATCATGGTTATGACTGTTTGTTTACGTCACTGAATCAACATGACTTCTGCTTTTGTATCAAGTTGGTAAACAGATCAATGTGACCTTTCTACCTTTCTGTAACTTTATGTTATAACCACGATTAATGATCTCACTTTAATGTACAATTCTAGTAAGCTATTTCCCATCAGCCCTAAGGCACATTGTCTCACTGAATCAAGTAAATGGTAGATTGTGGAATACTGATTGTGACCTTGGGCCCTTTCAACATCTGAATGGGAATTACATCATCCAAGGCCCCTTGTTGCAGCAGAGTTTGATTTTGATCTCATTTCCCATCTTCCTTCAACAAACCTCATGGTGATACAGTACCATCTCATTTCCATTCTCTCTATTTGTTTATTTTCTACCTCCTCATTTTATCATTTTTCATCATGCTTTTCACATCATTCATCCTTTTGAGGTTTTTTCCTGTCATACTGTATTTCAGATGTTTCATCTTGCTTTCCCCATCATTTATCCTCTTCTGTTTTTTTCCCTCCTGTAATACTGTATTTCTGATGTTTCATCTTGCATCACCCAGTGTTGTAACTCTTCATCTTTTATTATTTCTTTTTTTATTTTCATGTCGTGATGCTTCATCTCCATCATCTTCCTTTGCTTCTTCTATTTATTACACTTCCCATCCCATGTAAGATGCTCAGTTTATACTCTTTAACATGATCATTTATGTGTTGCTTTTCTTGCCTGTGTTTCAATCGCCTCTTGACATTATCAATACTTTATAACTTAAGCTTGCATATGTCTTGAGTTAGTATCGCCATATTATATGTCGATATGAGAGAGATTGTTAAACCCATAACTTTCTCTATGTTTTGTTACCCTATACGTTGTTTGAGTCTAAAAATTATTTGAAAGACAGACTGGTATCAGAGTCCAAATACAACTGTTTTACAGAGGACGACTAGATTACTACTACTATTTTATACTACAATAAACCAACCCAAGCGTATAGAGTTTTTAAGAGAGGATATTAATAGAGCTCAGTGTCACTTTGTGTCAACTCTGATTCAGCTAGGTCTGGTGTCCTCTGCCATATGGGACCCTTTGTTTTTTTGTTTTTTTTTTCTCTTTTATATTCTGCATCTGGTTAGAGACAAGTATAGGGAATAAAAAGGTAATAGAGAAAAAGGTTGTCATTGCTCTTTTATGTCTATAAACAAATATTGATACTAAAAAACCTTTTTATTAATATCTGGACTTGGTGACAATTTGGTAAAAGTGCTGTGTTTTTAACAACACACAAAAAAACTCAACTTCTTGTATTAGAAATAAAGTGTTTTAAATACAAAAAATAGGTAAACTGATTACTTGACAGCAAAATATTTTGAAGAGTATGATGAATAAGCTATAAAAGTATATCTAGAGAGGAATTGAAGATCCACCTGTTTCATTTAACTTATTCCCATTTTGATTACTAAACTAAAAGGCAAAGTTGCCCATGACTTTGCGTATTTATTTACCTGTTAAGGTGATAGCTGGTTTAGGGGTTTAGTTCGTAGCTGGAACTTTCTTTGTAGTATTTTTACTGCAGTCCTATAATTCCTAAAGCTCAAGGTGAGCCATAGCTAATGAAAGAAGTCTGCGCTACGTAGTATTTGTATTACCGTGTATCTGCTCTTAAAAAGTAAAAAGTGAAAAATATGTGGTCTTAGTTTTATGAGGGCAAATTATAACTGTGGCAGCATAAACCTTCCTGCTATAAAGCCAAAGTAGCTTTTCAGTCCAGGTTTGCAACTGAAGCAAGAAGTTTCAAACACAACAGAAAAACACTGACTTTGGGGGATTGGTTGCTGTGAGTATTCTGGTGTTGTGACGCTTCACACTGAAATATTATCCCTTCCACAGAATCCTAAATTCCAGGAGCCTGTAACTTTGGACTTTCTTGATGCCGAACTGGAGAATGATATAAAAAATAAGGTAATGTATGCAGAAATACAGATGAGTCCCACTCATGCACATGTTTTCTATAGTGCCAGATGTTTACCTCTCCACATGAGACAACTACTGTGTATGTGGTGTCTTTTACTAAGCATTGTGCTGTTAGTAGAAAGCTATGAGACACATACACTGATAGTCGGTGATAGATTTATCTGTGTATCTGATACAGATAAGAAAAATGATGATTGATGGTGAGACAGGAGAATGCACCATCCACACATTGGTCAAAACTCAGGATGAGGTAAGCAGCGTTGATTATGTTTCTGCAATTTTTTTTGGATTTGGTTGAAATAAGATATATAGATTTAAGTTTGCAACACATTATCATATGAAGCCATATAGTGTTTTTTTTAAATCATGACAATATTTCTCTGGTGTTTTAAAGTTCCTATTATCTCCCAGCAGCACACCAGTATCAGTAGAAAATGGAGCTTGTAAACATTTTCAGGGGTATATTAGAATTTGCCACTTCTTTAATAAAATTTTGATCAGATGTTAAGCCCTTGGGCGCGAACTAATTTGTCCCCAAATGAAACATGAGCTAGTACCTCAAAATTAAATAAGATGGGGAAACTCCCATTTAATAGTATATATATCAGTCTTTTTACATTATACTTCTTATTTTGGGCACCCAAGTAGTAAATATTATGTTCTGTGACATTTATAAATGCTCACATCTTTTTTTTATTATTTCTCAAAGAGGTACATAGATAGAGGAGTCAGGACTTATACATGGGCACCAGTCAACGGAACAGATTATAGGTAAGAAATCTTTTATGATGTTCGTTTTGGGCTCATCATGTTGTCTGTATGGCAGCTATGGAGAATGTTTTTTTAAGCCAACAGGGGTCAGTGTCCTGCTTCCTGGCTTTACCGGGTTAATCGGAAACTTATTAAGAGATTACTTCTCCACATGTCACTAAACATATGCAGAATACTGTACAAAGTTCTGCAAAATATTGAGTCTGACTTTCATCTTTTCTGCAGCCTGGCACTTGTTTTGCCAAAGTACAGTGAACACTTCATTCAGGCTAAGCTGGGGGATGATATAAAACAAGTCATGTGTGAGTACTACATCCATGCAAAAAAGATCACAAGATCTCTGATTAATTCCCTTGCATACCTTGTATGTGTCACTCTTAAGTATTCTTTGCTTTTTTATTATTTACTGCTAGCTGGAACCTCAGCCACTCCTTTGTATTTGCAGCTCAGATCAGTGAATTCCCACTGTGCTTGTCTTTTCTAATGTAACCCACTGGTCAGTCGCCTTTCACTCCCACACAAGTTATTCCACATGCTTCTCCTCTCCTCTCCTCCCAACCCAAGCCCACAGTCTTTTGATCTTGTCTGTATTTTGTACTTCTTTTCCACTTTACTCCTTTCATCTGAGTCTTCTGCTGGTTTAGAAGAAAAAGAAAGCTTCCTCTCTTCCCATTATTGTCATCTCTTTTACCCAACACTTATATTTATCAAAAGCTTACCATAGGAAATATTACCTGATGTCACTTCTTTTATTGTTATTTTTTCTGATATTCATCATAGTATCAATTTATTTAGTCAATATCTTTCTTAGCATGCTCTTTGTTCAGATCTGTTTCACTTCTCTTTTTTTATCTGCTTCACTTTATTTATATATTTACATTTTGCTGTCTGCTTCATCTACCAGCTCGCAGTGTAGCAAATACAATAGATACTTATAAGTCACAAGGAGAGAACTTTGTCATACAAAAACATGCTGCATATGTTATATAATTCTGATGACATTTTCCTTATCTCTCCTCTGTGTTGAAATTTCACAGCTTCCTCTTGGGGCAAGTATCTACTGTTATATGTCCTTTGTCATCATCATCCCATGTTATGACCCCTACCTCCTTAAAAGCATGTTTGTTTTCAATAATCTTTGTGATTACATGTCACTCCAGAGAGTTGTGGCTTTGGACGACGTATCTATGACAGCTAACAAACATGTTTTTCAAAAGGCAAAGTTGTTGGAAAGTTACCTTGTAGATTCAGAAAGAATAAATAAAGAAACTATAAGTGGCCAAAATAAAGAACTGAGGATCCTGTAGATATGCAAATATCGCCCTTTGGCAATTATCTCAACTTTTAAATGTGTTTTTTAAAATGAATTAAAGCAATTTTATGTCTTATTTGCAAGGTTTTTAGAAATTCCTCTTGCCAAAGTAGTGAAACGTGTGTGCTGTGCTGCATGCACTTTTTATTTTAGTTCTGCAAATTATAAGAGCTTCATATTGGATCATGGAGAAGCCTTCAGTCTGAGTCTATCCGGTGGTTATTTAAACTGAGGCATGCTTAGGATCATTCTGCTGCTGAAAAAGCGATAATCTTTTCATCTCCATGTTTTTAGATCCAGGCTGCTTAGAGATTTCTAGTATTTCACTGAATTCTTTTCTCAACCACTAAAACCTAACATTTGTCACACTGGCTTTAAGTCTAAAGAATAATTGATTCAATATTTCTTATTATACCTTTATTCATGCAACTAAAAGACTTCTCTTAGCTTCATCCAAAATACATTAGAGTTAAGCCTGCATTAGAAGTTCCATATTAAATCCTAATGGAGGATGCAGGAAATGTTTTGCTCTGAAAATTATATTGTAATACATAAAAAGTTCTTCGCCACTCAAGAGTCAGAATTTTCTACATGTTTTTTTCACAAAAATGCAGCCTTTGATTTGCATTTTCATTGATTTTAGCAATATTTATCTCCATCTCTTAATGTTTGCTGTACCTTTATCCTACTTAGCATGCTAATTTAGTTAAACAGTCCTTATCCTATGACATCTGATGCCCATTTACATGCTTCTCTTCTTCTTTTCACCCTAAAATAGTACACACAAAAATTATAGAGACATTTCCTGATGATTGTTGCCCAGTTGCCTTTTGGATATCAGCTGGTCTTGTATATGCTGTAACTATTCACATTATTTGACATGCTCAACTATTTGGCTGCAGGCATGCATGCATCAGTGGATAAAGTCATTTTTTATAGAACCATTAATGGATTAATGCTTTGATCAAATGAGAAAGGCTTCAGAGTTAGCTCATAATTATCAGTATTTTATAACTTGATATGATGCTACAGAGGATAAACAATTTATGGTGCAGTTATTCGAACAAATGAGATTTTAAGTGAGCGTTTCAACTTTTCTATCACTACTCTTCTGCCATAACGAAGCTGTCACTGTCCCATAAACACTGTCAGCACATTTACAGGCCGATAAAGAAGCCAAAACGCCATGCCTTAACTCCCGCAGACCACTCCAGCTGGGAGTCTGGGACTCTAAAATTCTCTGTACAGCCATATAGAGTTTCACACTGGAGCCAGACCACCAGAAACCTCAATCTGTCTTACCACTTTCATTCAGTAGGTGGTTTCTGCAGCCACTTGCTCTCCTAGTACTTAAGAAAGGATTTCTAGCAAAGGCTGTGATGGACGAACACAGAATTTAGTTTTCTTTCATCCACATAGCAGCAGTGCTGTATTTGTTGAATAAATGACCTAATACTTGGGTTGAGGAGATGTTGACAGATATGTAAAGAGCTAGAAAGCATAGAAACAAATTAAATGGTGTGGAAAGGTACTGAAGACCCTGCCCATTCTATAGAGACAGAGTGACAATGAATGTGCTTGTTATGTTTTATGTGAAAGACATTGTTTCATCCTGCACCAGATTTCCAGAACCCCAAGGAAAGTCAGTGCTCAGTAATTGCTTTCACAGACTGCGCCACATGAGTCAATATATTTTAAAGGCAATGTCCGAAAGTCCTCATTTTAAGAGAGTAGTGACTGATGGCAGATGATGCCTGTCATGTCATTTATGAGATAGGAATTACAAGAGAGTATTTTAAATGAAATCCAGAGTTAGTAAAGCTTTGCAGGGAATTTGCTCGGATAATAACAATCTTTGTTATGTCAAAGTTTTCCATAATCGTCCAATGGTCTTTTCTCACACTTTATATTCTTTTTTTACAAATTGCACCATTTTTCACCTTTTTTTAGAGCTGTATTTCACAGCAAAGTTCTTTCATTACATACTGTAGCAAAAATTCAAACATCTCTCCCCATGTATGACATCATTTGTCAGATGATTAATGCATTTTTATCACCTGTTTCTCTTACTTTTACCTTTCCCCCGACTCTTTCCCCCTGGGGTCACAACAGGGCAAGAAGGTAAATATTTGTCAGTCAGTTACTCTCTCATGCCTTCCCACTTTTACTCTGTTCACACTCTCTACCTTAATCCATCACCTCATATCTGTCCAGTATGTTTTGTATTTGTGTGTGTGTGTGGATATGGGAGCGTGTATTGGAATGTGGATCTGTGGCTACAAATCAGCCAGAAAGGATTTCTTGAGAAGAATTTCCATTGTCCATTATTTTAAGAAAAGTGATTCAGATATTTTTGTTCATTAGAAAAATTATGTTTAATTTAAAATCATGACTCTAAACAAGGCATTTTGTTTTCTTCTAAAGCCATGGAGACTATACAACCAGAGAAGTTTGATGAATATGGTTATACCTACATTGCTCCAAGGTGAGTAATTCTCGCATTACTGTACAAAACACACATGGAAGGTCAAGTAGACAAGTGACAGAGATTCCAACCAATCAATATTGTTTGTTCAGGGAGTACTGCAAAGAGCTGAAGCTGTCTCTAAACAACAGCCAGTTTCTCCTTGACTTCAATCAGTACATCGATAGAAATACTTCAGGTGCATGTAAGTCATCCATCTCTTTCACTGCTATTTCACTTTGGATTTGTACAGGTTGCATTCATTCCATGCATGGTTTATATTTGTATTCACTGTTTTAGTTTCACTTACTTACCTGACCAAGTAACAAATAGCTCAGACATTCCTTTGTATGAATACTGATGTGTTTTATCATTAGCACAGGCAAATATCAGTATGTCTATTACTGGTCTGATTCCATAATAGTCAGCATCTAACGGTCAGTGTGATGAGAGGGGGATGACATCAGGATGATCAGCTCAGCTTCCCATAAGCCTGATGACTCATGGTCTTGGATTTGTTGACTTCTAATGTATCTCATTACTACTTTGACTTCCCACCATCATTCAGCTAATATTGCAAAATATCCCGGATCTATATCAACCCAAAGTCCAGTCATATATGCTGGTATTAATGGTAAAACATTCTAGAGTGACTGTGTTGGAGCCGTGATGTTGCTTCAAAGGTAAATGTGCTCAAATAATTTACTTTTAAGTGCTTCTCTTAACACAAGACTGAAATTCAACACCTCTTCAGTTATCGTAAAAAAAAGTTTGTGTGCTATATTGTTGTCATCATTCACATGTATCAGATCAATTTTCATACTTTCTTTTTGCCTGTAGGCAATAAACAGATGTAAATCTTTATTCACTGTCACTTTTAAGGGTTAAGGGTTAAGCTGGAATTGTTTCCCACAAAAAAAATTTAAAAAATTAAAAGAAATTGTATGATATTTTGGGCTGCACGGTGGCGAGGTGGTTAACACTATAGACTCACAGCAAGCAAGTTGCTGGTTTGATCCCCGGCTCGGGCGGTGGCCTATCTGTGTGGAGTTTGCATGTTCTCTCTGTGTTAGTGTTGGTTCTCTCCGGGTACTCCGGCTTCCTCCCACAGTCCAAAGACATGCACCTTGGGGATAGGCTGATTGGGGACTCTGAATTGACATTAGGTGTGTGTGTGTGCATGGTTGTTCGTCTATATGTGTGGCCCTGTGATGGGCTGGTGACCTGTCCAGGCTGTACCCCACCTCTCGCCTGTTATCTGCTGGGATTGGCTGGATGGATGGATGGATGGATGGATGGATGATATTTTCCTGCCAAGAAGTGTTAAATATTGTTTCAATTACAATAGTTCTCCATCTCTGTGTGGTTACTGTAGCTTTGTAATTACTGGAATAACTCTGTCTTTAAATCTGTCTTTGCTTTTATCTGTAGGTAATGTATCTCTTGTGAATAGACTTATCCTGGATGCAGGTCTGACTGCTAAACTGGTTACACATTGGAAAGAGCAGCCAGTGTAAGTGTCAAATGTTGCAGTATTTATGCAAATTGAAGATTTAATATTCTTCAAATTACATAAACTGTACTCTTAGAATGATATAAATAAAATTAATCTCCTTTTTAAAAATATGACTTACATTTGTACATTATTCCCTTGAACGATATTAGTTAAGGCTATTATGCACCATTTATTGCCTTACAGAGCCAAAGTTTTAGTTCTTTTCTTTTGATGGTTTGATCCATTGTTACTGTTGAAATGCAATGAAAGTAATGCAAAAAATACACATCACACCCAGCATGCTAAATTCAGCCGACACATGCTGTTTTGAGAGAAATGCAAGTAATTGGACGAATGTGTTTTCTTTTATTTTATGCCCACGTCTGAAAAAAAATCTAAATATGCTTGTGCATATCATGGAGAGTATCTGTTTAACATTAGGACATAAAAGGACATTCAGCTAGGTTTTTGCAGGTTATACACACATTTCTCCCAGTTATTGTGAGTCTCATTAACATTGACATGTGATTGACTGGTATATTTCATGTTCTCAGGGATGGGACAGTAGCCAGATTTGTTGCCACAGATGGAGGAATCACAAGGATCTATCCCAGAAGGTACTCTTTCTTCTTTCTTTTCAGTTTCAACGTGCATCATGGCAAGTCTTCTGCAAATATCCGGCACCATAAAAGTGTGGGATGAAAATTGATACAGACTGTAATAATATTAGGTTGAGCGATTTTGGCTGCTTTGCTCACCCGCTTCTCTGAGTTTTATTCAGAACACTGGGAATGGAACTCTTTGAGATTAACTCCTAGAGCTGGCCAGTCCATAACAGGACAGGGTTCAAACCCATAAATTACATAGCCAAATGCTGCTGATTTTCTTCACTTTTCAATTAAAAAAATGGCTTGAGTATGATTTGGAGGTACCGTTTGGTCGAATAAGTGAATGAATGTATGAATTATATTAAAATTATGAATTGAATTAAAAATCAAACTGAAAATACATGCATATGGGTTCAAATATTACTCATATTGCTCTGAGTGTGACTCACAGTCTATTACTATTTACATGTATATTGGCAAAGGAGAATGAAAAGTTCCACCACAATTCCCCTAGATTTGATGAATAAACTAGTACTTTCGTAAGATCACTTTAACTGGTGTTTATACTGATGTTGACAGTGCTGCAGAAGAGTGGACCGAGAATTCTGAACCATATGAGTCCAGCTTCTACAAGAGGACCTTGGATAATGAAATATATATTTTCACGGCTCCATCTTTCAACAGTAAGTGCATGTTTCTGCGTACAAGGAGCTTCAGTGTGGTCTGGAACTGTGCCTATTCACTGCCTTTGGACGTCATCCCAACCTTACTGGCAATGATCAAACTCTTAGCCCTCTGATATCACTCTCCTTATCCTTCTTCTTTTCCTGCTGTGCTCATCCCCACCCGCCCCCCTTCCCTGTATACATCCTGTCATCTCCACTGATCTCTCTAACAGACGCCAAGACAGGCAAATGTCAGTGTTACAGCTACACTGCACTTGACGGGATTAACACATGTTCTGGCTCCATCGACTGCACACCCATAAATTACAGCAGCTAAAATGCATGGAATTTTCTATGCAAAACTATCATTATTGTACCATTTCATCACTATACCCATTGCCTTATGTTATACCTACACCTATTTTCAATTAAATAATCAAGAAAACTGTTCGCTTTCCTTTATGTATCCTTGTCTAAATTGCAGCAGAGGCCAGGGAGCCTGTTTATGAGACAGGTATTCTAGTGAGCAAAGCAGTGGACCTCATCATCAATGAGAATGTCACGCTCAAACCAGCAGGTCAGTCTTACTAATACCACACTGTTAGCTTTGTGTGATGCAACAGACGTGCACTGACAGCCCCTTTGTTTTGTGGTTTAATCTTTAGTGGTGGGAGTGAAACTCAATGTCTCATACTGGATGAACAGTTTCATTAATGCTACACTGAAACTGAATGTAAGTTGCCTTAATTACACTGACTTGTATTGTTTTCAGTTGGGATGCACTGACATTAGATACAGATTCTAGTATCGAGTAACAATCCAATACTATGTGCATGTAGCTACTCATACTCATTATTCACTCCCTGCTCTGCTCTGATACAACAGCACCTGATACCAATGTAAAAAGTTATGGCTGTCAATAATAACATGTAAAAGCAATGAAATCCATATGTTGAATTATCACATTAATTACGTTAATGCACAAACAACAAAGTTGTCACTCATGTCACTTCCAAGAGGATCTCATTTTGGGCATACAGGTGTGTTGTCATAGCTGTGAACAGAATCTACCAAAGTACTTTTATCTTCCTTATCTATGAAGATCCTGACAGTTTTCAAAACTCACATTTATAGGATGGCTGCAGGATGACCAGTCTGATGTATCCCGTTAACACTCAGTTACATCTAAATGTTTTATTCCATGCTCATTACAAGTGAACTATAATGGAATTTATTAGTACTTAACTCAGTATTCAATATTGACATGTAATGTAAGTACTTGTACTTAGTTTCAACAAATGTTACTGGTATATCACTAGTTTTCAATGTACAGTGTCTAACAACTATCTATTTTTTATGTATACTTATATAATTAGTGATTTTTTTTTTAGTAATGATTTTTTTTTTCTTTGGAGCAGTGTTTTTTCATTGTTTCTTATCTTCTAGTGCAAAGAAGAGATTTGTGGCTGCCAAAGGAATGACAAGGTAAAGCAGGAGAAAAATCCTATTCTGTATTGGGTTCAATCTACATGTTTTTTTTTTTCTTTTTGATTGTGTTTGTCCCTAATAATTCTCTCCACTTTCTGTTCATATTGTTGTTGCTTTTTGCTGTTTTTGTTACAGCATGTTGACTGTGTATTGTTGGATGATGGAGGATTTCTTCTCATGTCTAATCAAGAGAAGTATATTTCCTTGGTAAGTTATCATTAGCATATTTGTGGTATCTTATCTTGTCTTATCTTATCTTATCTTATCTTATCTTATCTTATCTTATCTTATCTTATCTTATCTTATCTTATCTTATCTTAT
>JBAMHX010000011.1:22246704-22256824 GCA_037177515.1 Pseudomugil tenellus
TTAAATTTATATTCTTCTCAATCTAAAGAAACCAGTGTCCTCGTCCTTGACAGGAAAAACGGTCTCCTACACTGGCAACAACAAAATGGCAGCCTTTGCCATTAGAACAATAACATGATAAAATGGGCAAATTTGCTATGGAAACAGTGAAGTCACAAGATTAAATTTATTAATGATTAAATCATTAATGTATTTTGTTTTTAATTTTACATCATTACTAAAGTGAGGTAAATAAAACGTAGATACTCCGTAGCACTCAACTGCTGATTATTCCCCACCATGTGAAGTGAATAATGGGAAAAATGAGGCCATGAAAGGTCCATCACCAGCAGGCTTTGCTGCATGTCAAATGAAGTTTGTTGGGTGGATGCAAAAGGAGTAGTGCTTGATGTACCACTTTGAAATATGTGCATATACTACTGGTACCAGTACAGTACAGTAATACTAGAGGTTTGAAAATGATATACTATCATTTAAAAAAAACTGCATTGAATTTCTTTTTTATGCAAACAAATAGATAAATTGGAGTGTGCACCTATGTAATGTAATGCATCTTTTTTGGTGGTGAAGGCAGTAAGGTTGACGTAGACACCGATGCGGAACTGTAACATGAGGAGACTCCCTCTCTCAACGAGGACGAGTAAAAACAAGTCACATTGCAGACAGACAGGGTTAGAGGAAAAAAAACAATAGAAAGAAATGGCGGCGACAGAAAGATCCAAATATTTTGAAAAAATGTCGGGGAAATATTTCGGGTTCAAACCGAATGATAAAGGGAAGCTGCTGAACCGCAGTGCAACAATGCTACAGAGTTCGCAAAACAAGGCAACAGTTTAAAAGAGATGCATTGATCAGATCCAGTACAGATGTTTTGTAAGGAAATTACTTCCTTGAATAATCTAGTTGGGACTGGGTCTAAAATACAAGTTGACGGTGTAGATTAAGCTTTTATTTTGGTTAATTTTGAGCGATGTACAGGACAGAAACAGTCCAAACAAAAATCACTTTCTACAGATGTCTCTAAAACTGCTGTAGCTGAAGTGTGTCAATAGTGGGAAGGATATCATAGATTTTATCTCTAACAGAAAGTATTTTGTTTAAGAAGAAACTCATAAATTCATCACAGCTGAGAGTTAAAGGAATACATTTCATTATCTTTGGGGGTTTTATGACGTGAATAACAAACGAGGAAGAAACAAATACATGAAGACCTGGAAATAACACTTTCTCTTTCTTACCTTAATGGAATAACTAATTAATGGAGTGTGGACTTCTTAAATAACAAACTATCTTTTAAAGGTAAAATTGGCAAGGATGAGAGGAAACTTCCTTTTTTCAACTGTTGGTTTAATCTGACAAGCAGAGATTTGCCAGACCTCTCTTTCAAAACAAAGACGAACTGTTCACAACCTGAGAAAGTTTTCTCTTACCAATATTCTGCAGTCTTACAAGAGTTTCATACAGATATCCACCTATATATTTACATTTGATGTTTGATCCTCAGATTACATGGTGTCACATTTCAATGATTCATTTGTTTTAATGCTTTTTAAAAGTTTTGATAAAGATTGATTTATCCTTTTACATATTTATTCAAATGATTTGATTTATGCTTTATGTTAATATGAGTTTAACTTTTAAGATTCCTGTATATCCTGTATGCTTAGAATTTTAAATCTGTGAAAAAGAAAACTAAGAAGAAGAAAGACTGATATGCAAATGAGAATCTGAGTTACAACCATGGCCTACCCCCAGGGGGTTGGGTCATCCTTATGTCTCCAAGGAGTGACTTTTGTTTTATGATTTTGTATTTTTTGAGAAAAAACTCTGCACAGAACAGAAATGAGAGATGAAGAACTCAGAACCAGAGAGATGAATTGAGGATGGAAGGCCATTCTGGAAATGTGCGAATGGTTGGGAACAGCAGTTTCCGTGTGACAAACTTAGATGAAGCTTTATTTTCCATAATTTAAGATCCTTGCTCTGCACCTTAATAACATCTTTATAAATGTTGCCATATTCAACCTGCTTGTCTAAATCACCAATCAGATGATTCCATCAATTCACTTGAGAGTTTGAAGTAATGAACCAATTGAACCAGAGGTTGGACCAATCCAGTCCGCAGGTCATAAGGTTGTGCGGTTCTGAACGGAGCCCCTTTGTCATCCAAGACCAATCGATTCTCTCATGGAAATGGTTTGGTGAGTTATGAATGTTTTTCCTTTCAGGCCTTTGTCTGGTTTTTCATTTTCTTAATACATTAATTGATAAACATGACATTTTATTTAATTTATGGTTAGTTCTTCACACAGTTACATTTCTTTACAATAGAAATTCAAGCTTACAATATATTTACACATATCTGGTTAGTGTTTGTTTTGTCTAGTTTGTTTTATATTTTATTATTTTTCTTTTAACCTAGTAACAATCACATATAGATTTTAGATTACTTAAATAAATATTCACATTTATAACATCCATTCAAGCAAGAACTTATCAACTCCATATATTATATCATACATTTCCTTTTATGCCTATAGCTTAACACAGTAAGCTAGAAAATAAAAGGTGGTGTTCCCGATGTAAAAATGTATTAACTACTAACATTAATATTCTATATCTTACTAATTTATAACACTAAACGTTACACTATACTTTGACCAGACTAAGTGAGACTCTTCTACACCCATTGAAAGGCATTAATACATTTGAACAGCAATTGTGTAGTCAAGTAAAGTAAATTCAAAAGTTATAAAGAAACAAACAGACAGAACAGGGTAATGAGGAAAAACCTTTCATTGTTTTCCATGTAGAGAGGTGCTGTTCCAAGTCCCTACAGCCAGTTTCTGCAGCTGATGTGGTGAGACCACAGGAAGAAGGGCCCATGTAACCCTTCACGCTGAGCCCGACCATGCCTCATGGGCAATGGCCTGGCCACCACATGCTTGCCTTTGTGCCCCACCCCCAGGTCTGGCACCAGAGGGGGGTCATGGTAATCAAAATCCAAGAAAAGGAACCTTTGGTCCAGCAATTTTTATCATTATAAGGATCTTTGAGGCTCACTTGGTCTGGTCCCTCCCATAGAGACCCGTTTGCCATGGGTGACCATACCAGTGCCATGAAGCCTCCAACAACATAGCTAATAGGATCTGCAGGACACGCAAAACCTCCCTCATGATAAAGAGGTGATTCAGGGAGACACTTGCAGTTCAACAGTGTTATTTTAAGCTGCAAAAATATAATAAAGTCTTGTATTGATAAATCAGTAAATGACCTCTACCTTAACCCACTCCTGTAAAGTTCCTCCATCACCCTGTTCACTGCAACAGTAATATCAAATATCTCACACTCGTCCAATAGTGTAATCAGACCACTGTGAGTGGCTCACCTGCTGAATCTGAAGGAAACATTGATGATTGTGACTGACGGTAACTTAGCGGGAGGAAAAATAAACATGAATACATAAAAGTTTTTGCAATAACCATTGTACTTTCCTTAAAAGAAGCTGCATAGCTTGCAAACAACTTTGTCTTAAAATCCCACAACTGTACCGCCTTTGTATTCTCAATTTTAGTTTGCATGAACTTCCGATCGCATTCTCTAATCCCAAAAGCTGGATAGTATTCACTCAATATCAACATATAAATGTCCTTTATGATCCATTTCTTATTTCTTTATCCAGATGCCAGATGATTGCCACTGCACACTGGAAAACAGTGGAGTTTGCTCCATCTTTTTCCAAAGGACTCCTTGATAAAATAGTGCTGTATCTTTCTTCATTCCTTTTGTCAGTGTTGCATCGACTTGGTGCCCCCCATGGTTTTCAGTGGTACTACTCCATTTGCCTATACATGTGTAAGTTCTAAAAAGGCAAGGTGTGAAACCAGAATGATATGAGCACATAGGAAAACTTTGAACAGTTTGAACATACAAAATTAGCTCTGACTGGATTTCATCTCAAAATAATATATATTTTTAATGAAAGTTTCTGTACTTTCTGTCATAATTTATGGCTTGACTGAAAGAAAGGTTAATTGATAAAAGAGGAAATGAAAACTACAAATGTTTAGTTAATGAAGTGTTGTTAAAAAAACAGGTTAATGTTCTCTTTCTATATCAGGGGTCGGCAACCCAAAATGTTCAAAGAGCCATATTGGATCAAAAAAAAAAATCTCTCTGGAGCCGCATACATATAAAAGTCTTAGATGGGCCTTTATGTGAAGGCAACCCGCTGTAAGTACGAAAGCGTAAAGCTGTCATCCAAAATAAAAGAAAATCGGGACCTTATCACGTTATAACGTGATACGTTTTATTGTGAAAACGTGGGACCTAGACCTACATAATAGATAGTGAAAAGGTGAAACATAAACATAGAGTGACTTCAGTAAAGTGAGAAAGAGATCCACTGATTTTTTGTTTCAATAACCTATCAATGAAATATTGCTTCTATAAAACAGACACCTCACTGGAACCATATCAAGGTAGACTGTTATCTACAATCGCATATTAATTTAAAAAGCTGTCCTCTGCGCTGGAAGGCTTGTGTGCGGCTTTCTGCTACGCACCAGCTGATGCGTCACCTCGCAAGGACTGTCCGCAAATTACAAAAATTTAAGCCCTGGATGGACTCACGATGTCTTCATCTGCAGCTGTTGTTAAACAATTATGTGATTAACTTAAATGATCATGATTTGCTGGGTCAAACTTTATTGCACGTAACTTAGGGTGGAAAACTAAACTTGGGATGAGACGCAGCAGTGCTGTGTTCAGGACACCTTGGAAATAATATGCTCAACATACCAATAGTTAAGTGATTGTTGTTACAAAGCTAATAATTAAAGTATTGGATCTAAAAAAATGATCTAACGACACCCAGGGTTGTGAACTCAGGAAGGGAGAATAAAAGAACAGCTCCCAAATAATTACGATTTGGTTCCCATCGTTCCTGTTCAAAAGTTTTGGATCAGTTGTGAAGGTCACAATATTACTGGAGGAACGTGCAGTTATATTTAACGGCATGATACACTGACTTATATTTGTTTTGGTTACCGGGGCTTGAGTCATAACATCCAGGCCTAAAGCCCCGAGAAAACCGGCTAGCAGTGAAACCGCTCTCCCCCATCTTTTTTTCCATTTTTATAGGCCACATTTAAAAAAAAAAAAAACCCTCCAGGTACCCACAAGGGAGGCGCTAAAGAGCTGCATGCGGCTCCAGAGCTGCGGGTTGCCGACCCCTGTTCTATATGCTTCCATATCCAAGTTTGACAAAAGGGGAGAAAAATGTCATTGTTAGGCCTTCCCTCCATCTCCAGTGTTATCTGTGATAGGAGCTCATCAACTACTAATGAGTGACATATTTAACACACTAGGATTTGTTTTGATAAATGTTCTCATTTGTAGCTAAAAACTCAACAGGCTGCGGGTGCCCATTGGATCATTCTTTATCCTAAAACAGAGTTGCAGAGTTTTGCTTATAAAAAATAGTACATTGGAGCCTGTTAGGACAGATTCTCTCTCTGTCATGATGAACAAACTGATTACTGACCAGCTTTGAGCCTCTGCTCTCCAAACACACACAATCAGATCAGATTGTAATGTGATCACTTGTGGGATGAAAGACTGCTATTTCCTTTTACTTGCAGGGTCACTGACGTCAATTGGAAGGCTGTTTGGTTCAATTTATCCTTTTTTTATCTATTAGGTTTTTTATCATTAATAAAAAGCACTCAGCAACAAATACTTATTTAACCTTTTGGAAAGACATTTGGTAGAGTTTCTATTCATCCATTCTTCTTCCCTCATCCATCCAAAGCTTCTTTGTTAATATTAATTCATCTTCTCTGTAATAATTTCAATTATTTTTAATTCTGAGAAGTAAGTTACATTTTCGTCCACACTTAAGTATGTTTGTCTGTTAGCAATTTTACACATACACTACTGAGTGTATTTTTGTAATTTTACGTCTTTGTCTGACTTTGATTCCATTCAATTTTTTAAAGGATCTGGAAGGAATTTTTTGTGTCCACCTAAACCTCTCAATGGGTTGAAATAGGGCTTGGCAATTAATCAATTTAATCGATTAATTTGAGTTTGCTGTTTCTGAAGATTTATTTTTATGAAAATTGAGATTTTTTTCAAAATATGGCGTTAATTTTGTTAACATTCAGGGATTTCTTAATATAGTTTTTTGTATAAATATAAGTAGATTTTATTGAAACACATGTTAAATGAAATTTTTTATTCTATTACCTGATTGATTCTGTGTTTAAGTGATATCTAATAACCGTTTTTTACATGTTTAGAGAAGCAGTTCCTAGCTATTATTATGCTGCAAACAAGATACGAGATATGTTTAGAGAAGCAGTTCTTAGCTATTATTATGCTGCAAAGAAGTGGAACAACAGATCATGATGTGTATTTTACTTTAGACTTAATCGCCATTTTTGAATGATTTTGTGTTTGATTTTGTGTTCATCTTATTGTAATTCTCATGTTGTATGTAAAGCGCTTTGAATTGTCTTGGACCTGAAAAGCGCTATATAAATAAACTTGCCTTGCCTTGCCTTACCTCATTCTCAAAATGGGTCTAAAAAGAATAATTATTTGCTTCCAAGATGAGGCAGTTTTATTTATTAATTTATTTGTTTTTTTAAATGTTGACATAAAGTTACACAAGTGAAGTAAGGTTTAGTCTTAAATGGATGCTCAAAACTTAAAAACTAGCTCACTGTGGAATAGCACGAAGTGTTATATGTTCATTGTTTACAGTTGCAGCACCTGCCATCTTTTTTTTTACAAGCTTGTGTCACATCTTGTTTAGTTGCACCTTTAATACGGTTAAACTCCTGCATTAATATATTTGTTTTAAAAAGAACAGTTTTTGTCATTTTGTATTTTTTTTACAGGTGTGTGTGTGTGTGTGTGTGTATTGTTTTCTGTTTTTCTATTTAATCTACTCAAAAACCTATAGAAAAGTAAGTCATTTTAGTCATTTAGCTGTTAAGATAATCATAGCAATGAAATGGTGAACAATTGGAAGCTAATTGTAAACAAGTTTCCCTGAATAGAAAACAAACAAAATTTCTAAATATGTAAATGTACCCTTTTTTCCAACATGCATTTGCACTATTAAATTGGTAGTGCCGAGGATAACAGAGGAGTGGATTGAATAAAGTAAAAAGACAGGACAATCAGCTACATCAGCAAGGATGAAAGCTGAGCAGCAATTTATGCAAAACAAGGATAAGTAATCAAAATTAAGCTTTCATAACAGGAGGAAACAACGTTCACACAGAGACCCCTGGCTTGCTTGTTTGCAGCCCCTTTCTCATTATTTTTAAATTATAGTTTTTTTCTTTGTCACTACTTACCTTTCAGTCCATATTTTTTGAGTATTTAGTTGTGAGCATCACGTATAAAAGCAGCTTGGCCTTATGCTTTATGTAAAAGTTGTGCTATTCTGTGTTCAAACCAGCTGGGAACTTTCTGTAAACACTTTGCAGAATCCCAAACTTTCTTAAAATACGTGAACACCCAATTTGGTTAAAGTTTTGGATGAGTAAACACAGACAAATTCTTTCATGTATTTAACTCTTTTTTTTTTCCTCATCTCAAGGACTCCATCAATAAATGTTGTAAACCAGTTGCCATGGCAAGAGCTCTGACATTAATCATTAGTTATTCAACCAGGACAACAGAATGCAGCATAACAGACAGACAGGCAAGCATGCACACAGCTTGGTGAATCATCTGATGGAGAAAAAATGCTGACGGTCATTAAACAGAGTAGTTTGGGAGAAAACAAGGTATACAATTGACAACAAGTTTCCTAAATTATTTTTAGACATGAAATTTCAAGTTTAACTCTCTATCTTTTATTTTGTATTTGATGAATGCTTTTTTCTATACCAGCAAGCTTGAATGGTTATGGTAATGGCTTAGCTTGTTATTCCACCATCTTAAAAAGAAATTGCAATGACTTTGTGGTACACCCCCCTCCCCCCCCAAAAAAAAACAATAAAAGATAAAGTACAAACTGAAATTTAGCGTTAGTAAAACATTTTTTGTTCTGTCATGGTGACCCCATTTACTCAGATATTTAGTACTAAAGGTTTTATAGCCTAGCGCGTCTGGTTCCTCTTTCCTCTGTTCTTTTTTGGACACTATTTTTAAGGTGAAAAAAGACTCCACTTCTTATTCGCAAAGTTTAAAATCTCCTTATTCAGATGTGTTGCAGCAGGGTAACATCTAAAATTGGGATATTCAATTTGGTCGGGACAGTGTTCCTGCTACAATCCACCCTAAGAATAAATGAATCCAGCAGCTTATTGAGTTCTGTACCAAGACTTATATAACAATATCAGTCAGGTGTGAAACATTTTAAACCTGTAGGACTGAAACCCTTGTAGGACCGAATTGAATAGCCTGATCTAAAAGCTGCTGGATCACCGCACTAGTTTGTAGCATTTCAGCCATCTTCTCTACATTAATAATAATCATAATGATTGAATGTTGTATTAGTTTAGAAGCACTGAGTTGGTTCAGATTGATTTAGAACACATTGAAAAATCATAGTGAAATTATATGTGTGTGTGTGTTTCGCAGTATGTTTTGTTTTAGGGCCAAATATAACAAAATATAGAATATATAGAGTGAGTTAGTTATGTGGCTAAACCTGATGCACACACAACAACGTTGCTCAGTATTCTAAAATGAGTATTAAAATCCTATCAGTTTGGTAAAATTCTTGATTTTCCCAGCTTGGTATTTTTTTCTTTTACCAGCATGAAGGAATGATCATACTTGATTTCTACAGGGACATGATGGTCCCAGTCTGTCATGTAATATGACCCTGATTCTGTATTATCTAGTCAGTAATGAGTTTGTTCTTTCCAGCTTTCATTCGTCTGACAATCTGTCAGACAGTCCTTCTGCATCTTCCCCTTTCACCTTGCCACTATCTGTCTGACTCCTTTTATCAGAGACATGGGCATGCTTTATCTGCGTAAAGTACACCACAGTTAAGTAACATCTCCCAAGACAGCCAGGGAGCTGATAGATATCATTCTACAAACAGGCTGTTCCTCCTAGGACTCTGCACAGAGATAATGGGATGCTTTCTCTTTCTCCCTTTTCTCCTTCCTGCTGTCTTTGACTCTGTCAAAAATAGTCCCCTTGTTTTCTCTGAATCTCTGTGTGCTTCTCTGTATCTGTACGTATCCCTCTCTCTTCCGTCTCTCTCTTTCCATCTATCTCTCTCTGTCAGGATGGTCTCATGGGGATAGAGGTGTATTACCTCTCCCAGTTGGAGATCCTGCAGATATTAGCCTTCTGTGTTCTCTCGAACCCAGGATGGAATTAGAAACACCACCCCCTGTGTGAGAAAGACATCAGTGCTGCGCTCATGCACAGTAAAATTATGCCGCAATTGTGTTTGCATTTGTGTGCATTTGCATTGGGTGCCAGTTGTCCTGCAGCGCAAGTGTGTCCAGTGCGTCACCCTGCTTTCTCCCGCCCAGGTTCCCAGTGGTGTTAGGCATATGGTAACCATGGGATACAAGCCACAGACAAGGCTACGTGTTCCACCAGCTACCCTTTGACATTACAGGCCAGCTGTCTTTTTCCTTATTTACTATCGATTTGCATGTTGTTAGTTTGAAAATTAGAAATAGAAAATAATCAATTCATTGGTTTAATGTAGGCTACAAGGTTTGTGAAACAGTGTACAATTTATAGAAAAGTTCTCCAAAGAGATGGTCACGGTTCACATTTACTGACAAAAACAACTATCAAGGCGAGTATAGTAGTTGATCAGAACTGGCATGTTTACTGTTTACTGACAAACACAGCAGGGTCTCAAGATCATATATCCAGAGGTGAAATAGTCTCCTCTTGACAACAATCCAGCTTGTTATCAGCTCATAGTTCAAAAGCCAGCTTCTGTGGTAGCATGATGGTGCATTAAAGTACTTGGACCTCCCATAAGCCTGAGTGTCTCATCTCTTCTTATTTTCCTGCATCACTCCTCCATGACAGAAATACTACACTTTTTATGCCTCTTTCTGCCAGAATTCTCTTTCAAACTTTTGTCTAGAAATATGTGGCTCTGTACAATATATAT
>JBAMHX010000011.1:22256924-22270607 GCA_037177515.1 Pseudomugil tenellus
TTTCAAAGAATATTTTTTAACTGATTCTTACTGTCACGGTTCTTTCAAACACCCCCCTAACTATTTTGCGTCGAGTCAATAGATGATTCTTGATTCAGTCGCTTAAAGGTGGAGGAGGAGATGTTTCCCAGGAGCATTTTTTCTTTATTATATTGCTTAAAACCCCCTTAGGCGATTGTAGCCCATTTAATAAATTCTCTAACATAAAAATTAAGATATGCGCCTGTGGAATGGACAGAACTGGGGAAAAAACACCATACAAATGTTTTACATGGCCTATTTCAAATGATTGGATAGGGGTATGTCCATCAGTTCAACTGCCATTTATACTTTCAAAATGTAGCTTTTACAAACAAGCATTTCCTACTCAAAAATGATGATTTTTTTATGTATCAGAACTTAGCAAAGCAAAGTTAAACCCCCTTTCACACATTATAACTTGGCCCCATGATAAAAGAGTACAGATTATTTTCCTTAACAGTTAAACGTGAATAATGCACAGTACATAAAGGAAAAGGTCAAACACACGAGAAATCATGGAAAATACTGATTTATTAACAAATATCCAGCAATGTCACTATGAAAACTTAAAAAGATTTAGTTGTGTAATTTTTTTTAGTGATACAACTTTGTGTTCTCACACAGCCCTATTCACAATTATGTTGACAGCTGCCACTCTTGACTACAAGAAACTCTAATGAAAAACGCTTGCTCGGGTGCCAGCAAATATCTGTCATTTTAGCAAGAGATTGCTGGTTTGGAACATGTTGTTTGAATTCCTGTGTTTGTGTGTGTGTGTGTGTGTGTGTGTGTGTGTGTATTCATTTTAATTCTTCTAGAACAGCAATTCTGATATTTTCCTTAATGGTATGTTGTTACTCTAAACCCTTAGATTTAACCTTTAAAATCACATTTCACTCCACCTCAACCCTTCATAATCAAATGTTAAAGATACTGTCCACTACAAGCAAAAAGAATATATTTTACAACAAGTTTCAGCTGTCGGGAGCATGAGAGGCCCAAAATGCAGGTTGTCTATGCAAGCGGCAGATGCAGACGGGTGCAGGAACAAGGTTTTAGTAATAATAACTGACCCTACAGAAATGAAGACTGTGGAAACAAGACATGACAATGAACAGGCAAAGTGAAAAGTGGAATAGAGGCAGATCTCTGTTAAGGAGACTGCTTTTACAGCCAGAGTATTCTGGCTAGTATGTACTTGAAGATCGCCCAAGTCCCTGTCTTTGGCTTCCTCCATTTTCACAGAAGGTTTAGCCCTAATTTTCCTCCCTATGTTTAGATGGCAACCTGTGGCTTATGTTTAGCTGGATCTAGCCAGCTAAACATCCACTTCCTCCTCCCAGTAGCCAAACTCGCCCATCAGGTGCTTAATAGCTCACTCCTGTCCATGAAGGTGCCTCAGTTGGCATATTTCAGGTAAAATTTATTGCAGTCAGATGTTGATCCATCAAGGTCTAAAGATCCTTCTTGATCTGAGGTCTACCGTCTGACCGCTAACTCCACCAGGGCCTTATACCCCAGACTAAACAGACCTCTGGTTTATGGACGTACTCAGACCCTCCACAGTCTCTTGCATAATGAAATTAGGAAATTTCTACTTTGATTTAATTTAGAAGCTTCAAAATATTTGAGCTGAAGCTTATCACTAAAATATGAAAAAAAAAATCGATTAAATAGGTCATCCAAATGAAAATATGGACATATCCATATCTGGAAAAATCCAGAGTACATAATTTGATATGTTAATGTAAGACACAATTTAACAGAATATGGACAATATGAATATAGCTTTTTTTCTTTTTCAAAAATCAAACTTCAAAACTTCAATATAATTTTAAACTCATCAATTTGGAATGATATCTGTGTAATTTTATGTAGCACTTGAAGATTTATGTTTAAGGGCGGTCGCTGGATACATTTTAAACTCTAATCACTAATCGTTCCCTTAAGATAAGGTCAAAGACTGCTGGCCCAGGACTGCCCTTTGAAATGGCTCAGTTCAACACACTTAAAGTAATTTGTGTTCTGCCCATTTATTAAGCGGTAGCCCAGAAACCATGTCCTCTTGCTGTCTTCCCTCCTCTCTCCCCATATGATTCTGACTCAACCCTCTGTTCAAATTTACTTGAGCAGACTATAAACTCCATGACAGCTGTGTTTGTCCCTCGTAGCTGCAGATATAGGTTCATTTTCTAGCATAGATATAGCATGGATTCTCTAAAAGAACACTTTAGAAAAATAACTGAAAACTGACCAAATGAAAGTGTTTTCTAGACTGTTTTAATATGTTGTCGACTACAGAAAAAGGAAAAGCTATAAAAATCATCATGTCTCTTATCTGTCCCCACTCACTCAGCAAAAAAGAATTGAATGATTCTAGCTGTTAATATGATAATCAATTATACGCATGTCAGAGCTAATGGCCTTAGCCAATACAAAAGGACATCAATGTTTGACTGAGAGACCAAAGGAATTATTAGAAGAAGTGTTATTTTTCCCTTTAGGATAACTGAGAGGATTTAAGTCCAGGACTTATGGGAGACTTGAATTGTTTTTCTACTCCTTGGTGTCACCTCAGGTAGAGACTATTCTGGTATTATTAAAGAGCTAAAATTGGCGCATACAGCAAAAGCAACCTGAATTCTGGTGCCAAGGGGTACTTGCCCGTGTGTGTATATATATTTGTGTGTGTGTGGATGGTGCATGTGTGTATGATACCTGCACAGATGAGTTTGCATGCTTCGTGCTTGTGAGTGTGTGGGATATGTAGTGTTGTGTGTGCTGACAGAGGCAGTTAGAAGTTCGGTATGTGTTTGAGAAGAAAACAGGGTGAGAAGAACTCTTCAAATTTGCACAACTCTGCAGAAAACAACTTTGGCATTTGTGCCAGAGCACTGCAAATAAAAAAAACTTGATAAGTAGGTCTATTTTGTCGTTTCAAACTCTGCATATATTTTACTGTGTTGAGGAGTTTTTTTTTTTTTTAAAAAAAGATGTTTTATGTGTTGTGCATTCAGACTGTGCAATTTGCTCCAAATGTGGTTCATGTCTGTCACCACACATATTATCAAATAGAGCCTCTTTCTTTCCGTCTGTTGTTTTCCCTCACATTTTACTAATCTGATTGTTGTGCCACGTCTTCATGTTGCAGTATAAGTAAGAGGGCATACTGTGAATTAAAATACAGCCACTCCCACTCAGCCTCTTGCACTGAATCCTCCTTTACAGGGCATGTACTTTAGCAATGGTTCCCTTCATGTAAGTTGACCTCTGTCTTTCCCCTTTTGCTCTACTCTCCCTTTTTTCAGCCTCCATTTCTATTGAATTATGATTCAGTCTTTTATTATGGAGTTCACTGTGCTCTCTTTACATGTAAACAAGATTTAATGTCTTTTTTATGTATGTTCATGTATAATGGACACTTTGAGCCAGAGTGCCCACCACATAAAAAAATCAGGTCAATCTCCCATACATCTCCTTGTCCTGTACTAAAATACCATACATTCAGAGATAACGTTGACATCTCTTGCAACTCAGATGACAGTTAGTGTGTGTGCTGCTATGTCACTGTGCTCTGCTGGTGCCTGTATGAATTGTAAAGATAATTTTAAACGCCCATGTCCTTCTAGACATACACTAGATATAAGGCTACAGTTAATATGTTGCAGTAAGCATATTCCTACCCTATTTCTTTGAGTTTGTAAGTATTATGTGGCGTATTTCACCATCCAGTGACTGTGGCTTGTTATCACATGGGTAAGTTGTCACATTGTAATTACATTCTCAACCACAGCATACACCAAATTAAATGGAATACTAGTTTACAAGGTCAGTTGTCATGTCCAGTTTGAGAGGGAATAGCACATTTTTTACACATGGAGGAAAAGGAGCAGGCAAATGAAAAAGAAGAGCTCAGTGCATCATGGATTGTCCTCAGTGGCTAAATAACTAATGGCTAGACTAGCCCTAATTATAAGATTTATGTAAAAAAAACTAAAGGTCTGTTGAGGAAATTTCATATTATAGCTTAATTACCTTGCTCGTAATTAATATCTAGCTGAAAGGTCTGATCATAAGACTCCTAAACTGATGTCATTCTGATCTTAGTAAGCCATCTGCAAAGCCAACGTCCTTCCATCAGGAAAATGTTTAGACATGACCTCCTTTTTTATCTGTCATAGCAGAAAACAGGCTCCAGACTGATGCATGCAACCAAAGTCTTTAAACGAAGGTGTCTCTAAGTGACTGGGAAGAATTGCTTTGGACTTCTGTGTGACAACAGATCACTTAAGACTTAAGGGATTCTCCTCAGGTTATAACATTGTCACTTCATGTTTTAATGTTTTTATTCTTCATTATCAAATTTATATTCTTCTAAGAAACCAGTCTCTTCGTCCTTGACAGGAAAAACGGCCATTACAGGCCTTAAGCTTGATCCTCCTGAGTCCACACTGGAAGCTGGTTCCATAAGAGGTGCCTGATAGCCAAAGGCTGTTTCTTCCATTGTGCACCTAGAGACTCAGAACCACAAGCAGACCTGCATCCTGAGAGTGAAGTGGTCTGTTTGGAACATATGGAACTACGAGATCAATGGAGCTTGATCATGGAGAGCTTTATATGTAAGGAGAATAATTTTAAACTATATCCTAATTGTAACAGGAAGCCAATGAAGAGATGCTAAAACTGGAGAAATTTGATCTTTGCTGCTAGTTTTCATCAGAATCCTTTCTGCAACATTTTGGAATAGCTGGAGAATTTTCAGAGCAGCCCATAAATAACGAATTGCAGTATTGCAATCTTGATGTAACAAATCCATGGACTAATTTTTCTGCATCACTCTGAGACAGACACCTGGTTGAAAAGGCAACTACTGTATGTCTGGGATGTTCTATTTTGTTTAATGGCTAAATTCAAACTAAATGCTAAAGGATGCCTGGTGTGAGACTTCTTAGGTCCTGACAGAGTATGATAGGGTATACATTGTCTGTGTAAAAGCAGACTGGCATATCTACTATATTTAGGTTGGTAACTGTATAAGCTTAACAGTCGGTATGTAAACTGTTGTACCTTAATTTATTTACTCTTTTTGAGTTTGCATAGCCTTACAGAATGAGCCAAGAAGCTCTGCTGCCTTTGTTCTCTTTCTTCCTTGGCCCTTTCCGTGGTTTCACAGTGGTTTAAATCAAGTTCACTGCACTTCTTGAAATCATTTTTGTTGGCCTTTGAGTTGTGATTGCCTTGCCAAGTTGCAGAAAGTTACAGGCCTTTAAGTGCTTGACTGCATTCCAGATGAGCCACCTCTGTGTCATCTCCTACCACCATCCCATGCAGTATCCACTTCCTCCTATATTCATTCAGGTTTCGACCCTGCCAAGGTGTGCTAGTTTGTGAAATGATCTTTTCTGCCTAGAGCTTAACCATCACTTTAATTCAAACTGAACAAAAAAAGAAAGCCATGCAACTTGTCTCTTCCTGCAAATTGGATGAATAAACGGGAGATAAACAAACAGGCTTCACCTAATCATGTTCAAACTGATTGGATCTGTGTAGATGCAGATAACAGGGATGTAATTATATCCCAGAAAGCAGAGTGTCGGGGATATAATGGTTTATTCACAACCGCTGCCGCTGCATCCACCACAGTGTCCATCTCCGCCGGATATCCTTTGCGTGACCGCAATGACAGTTTTAACAATTGGAATTTGATACTGGGTGTACCTATTTTAGTCCCCAAAGTGACGACCTGCATCGAATTTCAGCATTTTGGGATTTGTGAATTCCTCACTAGGTGATGGTTCTTGCATGAAAAATCACATTTGTGCCTATATCCTTTGGAACTATTTACAATTGTATTTTGATACTCAATATACCTGTTTAGGTCCCAAATCTGTATCGAATTTCACGATTATCAGATTTATAGTTTCCCCACCAAGTAGCATTTCATTCACAAAAAAATCTAATTTTTGGCTATATCTCTGGAACTATTTCTCTCATTGACCTCAAATCAAGTGCAAATAAAATGTCATGACGTCAGGATGCATCCTGTCCTGATGGTTTGGTTCAAAGTTTCCACAAGAGGTGGAGCTTTGTGACTGAACATGTGCGGCTTTATATTATTGTATTGTGTCTGTTAGAAAATTGGGGAATAGGAGGATTGGGGGAGTTTGGGAATATACCTCTAGCTGTCGCTTCTGATGGCATAGGCTTTGTTAAGAGGTGTGTTTCTGTTAATAGCAGCATCTGTAATTTCCATGATAGTGACTTGTGAGTATCAGTGCGATTTCATGTAATAACTTTGTCATATCAGGACGTGTTATATATTTTTACGCATTCTTACTATTAATGCATAAAAACAAACTGGTCAGCTTTTTAGCAGCATACGAGTAATTTAAGCTAAGACCAACACATTTTCTACTGCAATACAGACAAGGGTTTGAACTCTAACACTATGGGTTGAGAAAACTGTGTCAGTAGTTTTGTGTCTGGAAGAAAACTATTTGTTACAGATTGCATTTAAGGCCAAAGAGAGTGGTATGCAATGCTTAAAATGAGCCAGTCAGCTTATTTCCTGAATGTGACTAAACAATTTGTTGATGCCTCTTCTGCATAACATGTTGTGTAAACTTAAACGCACTATTTTTTCCATTTACACTTGCCTTTATTTCTTGTCAACAGAGTAAGTGCACATTTGATAATTCCTGAGCATATCTGTAGTTGGAAACTACATGATATGTTCTCATCTGCATTTTAAACCATTTACATTTCTTCAAATCTGTTTCTATTTTATAGTATTTCATGTTAGAAAAACACAAATTGCTTTGCATAATAAAAAATCTATTTTTCTTTTATTTGTAAATTAAAAACAAGCATCCACATACAAGTATAACCAACCCAAATTAAAAACACACCAAATCACTTATAATATGTCATACATATATAGCACATGTATTGCTCCAATTCGCACCCCAATTAATCCCATTTTCCACAAGCAAAACTTTCAATCTTTAATATTTGCTCAATGCTGTTGTGAGGTGAGGTTGTGAAGACATGTCTTGTGGATTTGTGCATATAAATGCCATTCCACCCATAACCACAGAAGCAGCCACTACAGGAACCACCCAGATCAGGGCTCCACTATGTGACCATTAGACTGCAGAGTCCAACCACCCAGACCCGCCACATGAAGGATGCTGGAGACCTTTTTACAAAGCAAATGTAAAAAAGATGATCCTACTCCGAATCTCATTGGCAACAGCATTCTCAATACAAATGTTAGTTATAGTATAGTATGTTAGTGATATTAATGGAAAGCAATGTTTTCTGTTGTCTTAGTATCATGTAACAAATTTTAAGCGTTAAGTTAAGCGAATATAATAATGCTGATTTTGGTGAGGTGCTTTGTGGTTTTCAGGCCAAGACAGTTTCCTCAAGCAGCTGCAGGTGCTATTTCCTTTGATGGGTGATGCCAGCAGACTCACATTGGCATTTTCAGTAACCAGGCGGAAGCTATACTACACTACAAAAATGTCTTAGGTCTGACTGTTGTCCTCGAATGTGACCTATATCCGATTGTATTATGGCAGTCTGAATAGCACAAATCAGATTTTTTTTAAAGATCCAATCTGGCACACTTCAGTATGTGGCACTAAATTAGATGCACATCTGATCTTATTGCATTTCACCCAACCTTTACATCACTGGATAAGACAGACATCACAATTCTGTCCCGAAGTGAAATGCACTGAAATTAAATCTAAACTGTGGGCTATTGTATCATAGTCTAGTCTGCACTGACTTCAAAACTGATTCACACTCATTGACATAACATAGTGTAAATTTTTAGCTCAGTAAACATAGTGTACTGCATCTGAAGTTTGCTTTTCTCTCTGAGCAGAAATTCTGATAATGGTCTTTTAAAATTATAATGTGAGGATTTTTTTTAAAAAAAAACTACTGAAATTGAGAATTAATACCTGCAGTGTAGATTTAGTCTTAGATCATTAAAATCAAGTTGAGTATGCTTCTGCTTCAATCTTCTTTTTAAAATTAGCAAATAAAGTATTATACAATGTAGATCAAAATAAACTGAATCTGGCCTTAAAAACAATGAGATAGTTCTGAAACATTTGCTAAATCCTTTCAACTGATATCTTTGAGATATCTGAGACCATGTAATTGTCTGAATGAATATAAGACTGTGAGTGTGTGTGGGAGTATGTTAGTGAGAGAGTGCCCAAGCAGTTGTGGGTTTGTTTATGCATGTTTGTCATATGCTTGTTTGCTTTCCTTTTAATATCAAATATAGGACTACAGTTTTTAGATTGGTCTGGATGATCATGATGGAGATTTATAACACTGCCGTGTGAACAGCATTAATATAACTTGTAAAGCATATGACTCTGAACAACGTTAATATTTAAGTGACAATAACAATTCCTGTTTGATTTGAAGTATTATGCTGTGTGCTTAATGTGTGTTTTATGAATGTATGTATTCAATTTAGTTCAATTTAGCTTTATTTGTATAGAGCCATTTCAAGACCATGTCGTCCCAGGGAGATCACAGGGATCAGATTTAGCCAATTCATAATAAATAGCCTATTTAAGGAAAACCATGTATATTGGTGCTGTATGAGAATATTTTAACATTTTGCTCATCTTCTTATTACTTGTGATATTCATTATTTTAACATCTTGCACTCAGACTCCCCTTCGTAAGCTTGTAATGGCTTCTTAGGGAGTTCTGATTCACACATAACTCATAGCTTAGCCTCCATATAAAGGTGAATTTTTGCAAATATGGGTGTGTGAATAAATTGAAACTTCACATTATATTAATATTCTGTTTTATAATCCAATTTGCAGCCATTTGCAAATAATCCACTGATCTGTGGATGGTATCTCTGCAAAAATTACTGAAGGCAACTACTCTCCCTCCCACATCTCGAAAAAAGGGGGAGTATATTTGAAAAGCACTCCTAAGGGGCAACTAGTTAGTATATCGGTAAGGCATTGCTGAAGCACTAAACATATTACATCTTACTTCTGAATGAAAAAAGGCAGCATATCGAAGTGTTCAAATGTTTGTAAACTTACAGTAGTTAGTGTAGTTAGTAGCTTTTCCTGTTAAGAATACTTCCATGATCAGTGGGGATAAATCCTTGTAAAGAAAAACAAAATGATAAAAAAAGGAGGACTTCCTAATATGCCATCTGCGTCAGCTTTTAGGGCAGTGTGATTAGGATGGATACAGGGTTGACTGCAGCAGTTGCCTAGTAACAGTGTTGATCTGAGGTGTGTACGTGTGTATAGAGGTGTGACTAGGGCAAGCTGAGGGTCCAGTCATTGAAATAATGAGTGTGCTCAGTACTCTTTAGTGTATCAGTAGGCTCTTGTCAGTGGTCTCGTATGTACTTCAGAATTATGTAACAGAGGGTTCAATTAAATATATGGTATTTTGTAGGAAATTATATTTTGTTTAGTTGCCTTTGCGTTGAAGAAAAAAACCTGAAATAAATTTTACCCTCCACAAATCCTCAGATATTCATGTCTTTTCATCATTTAAATTAAGGGTCTGGATTCCCCTCAAAACATAGAGTTCTCCTAAAAATGCTATCACCTGAATAATTCTTAGTCATTCATGAGACATTGGCCCTTGTTTTAATCTAGTCCAGGAATAATGAACAGATAAAGATTAAATAATCTATCTTGTAGGCTAATTTAACTTAACACTGACTCACTGTTAATATTAATGAAAAAGGTAATCAGTCAGATGCTTGGGCAATCATCTCAGTCAGTGACTATTCCATTGGCTTGTTTAGGAGAAAAGGTCAACCATCATTCAATCTGGTTGTCTGAGATGGAAGAAAGAGAGTGAGGATAATAAAAGAACAATATACCTTGCATCTCTGTATCAATTCAGGCTATTATTCAATCATGCATTTTCTTTTTTACATGCTCATAATGAGTCAGGGATAAACTTTGAATTATCAAAAAAAGGGTAAAATCCTGCTTTACGTTTGATTCAAGTATTGTGGCATCTTTTCTGTTCTGCCAAAAGCTGCAGCATTTATAGTGTCATCATTTCAGTGGCGCCCATCCTGTTGAGGCTGAAGCAATGAAATTATGCAGCAATCAGTGAGTAACAAAGAGTACTGGCTCTGCCTCCGTCTGAGGCTCTCATTTGACATCCAGATGAATGAAGTCTGTCTCACAAACTTGATGTGAAAGTGGTGAAGGAGGACATGATGAGGATGACCATGTGTAATTTCAGACCAAAAGGTTTCAAAGGGCCTTTTTTTTAGGGTAACTTGGACACTGTGGAATTCCTGGAGCAGCTGCTGAATAGAAACAACAGAATGACGTCCAACAATCACTTAGCAGTTGGTAGGAGACATGAGTCAAAATAATTTGCTCAAAAGTCTTGTGTGCTACTCTCTTTTTTTCCTTCATACTTAAACAAAGAGTTGTTTGTGTTGGAAAAAACAAACAAGTAAACAAATAACAACAAGATGACCGATTTTGAAATTATTTCTTGCTATTTTTGTTGTCTCTTTGTGGCGGTTCCCTTCCTGATCCATTCTACTGATTATACAGCCAAAGAATTGCTAACTGAATGTGTCTGGATGAAAAAGTTATGGGGTGCCATAATCTTGCTTGGGACAGACATTAGCTGTTGGAGCCCAATCTCCCTAGTCTTAAGTAGTGTCTTAAGTAGCTGTGAAGTTCTTCACAGGTGTCAGGTGTGATATGGACCTTACTAAGTGATTTGAAGTAATGTGATAACTTCATAACACCAACTATATCCTTTTTGTAGTCTTTCTAGCTGGGTGAGAAACACATTTGCACTCACATGTGCATGACTGCTGAGCAGTAAAGGCCCAGAGGTTGGTACTCGCTTTGTTGTTTTGTGGTACCAAAAGGAGTAAACTGAAAAGTAAAATATCCATGTTAATGTAATGCTTACTTGAAACATCGACTACATTTTGATTTACTTGTAAAGTTAACTCATTTGAATTCAGTAACATGTTTCAAGACTAGTTGCTCTGGATCACACCAACCTCCCTGTTCTTTGGTACATTGCTGTTGTGCAGTGTCATACTGAGTCTGACATTGGTACAAACCTTCCAACATGCTTGTTCAGTGATACATGTTAGGCTTCTCTCACTTTTTTAACAACACTACAACACTACACTCTTTTAATGTTAAAATATGGTTCTATAAAGATGTCAATGAATTCACGATGATTATTATCTGATAGTGTGCAGTCAGGAAACAAGGAAAAGGAAATAGAAACACAGTTGTGGTTAGGCGTTATGAGTTATGTTGTCATCACCAGCTTGACATCAATACCTCAGAGGGTCCGTTTCACAAAGGGAGTTCAACAAACCCTGAGTTTGAGAGATAACTCTGAGTTGACAAACCCTGCAATGAGAAACTCACAGTTTTCCGTTTCACAACAGCTGTTCTGGGTTAGTTCACCCTGAGTTAACCATGAGGATCAATACTTTAAAAAGCCATCATCAATGGAACCCAGAAACAATGAGTCAAAAAGATAAAAAAAAAGGTTTTCGTTCTTTCCTCGCTGGAATGAGAAGTTCTAATGCAGACGTACAGTGATTATACAACGTAGTATTAGGTTTACACTGAAAATAAAATATTTGTGTGATAATTTATCTTTCTCCCTTCTTCTTTATGAGAATAAACTTAAATTGAATAAAGTCATCAAGATGATCAAGATTATCATTTTGCTTGGCAAACACTTAAGATGAAGTATAAAAATATAATTCAATGGTTAAAGTGTGTGCGTACATTGTTTTATTGATGATGTACGGCTTGATGAGAACAATAATATATTTTGCAATAAAAAATCATAATGCTTCAGTAGTTACGTTTCCAGGAATGAAAAAAAACGTGTAATCGGTGCCTTATCATGATAAGGTGAATAACAAACTCCCTGTGAAGAAGCACATCCTCTTCGTCTATCCACCACTTTCTTGGCGTACCCCGTTCCCATAATCCATTTCGTAAAAAAATAGTTTTGCTCTTCCGGCTTCATTAAAAATATTGACAAACTAGTACTGTTTTAAAAGGTAATAATGCTTCAGAAAAAAATTAAAAATAACATTTTCATTAGTCAAACAAAAGCCAAATTTCAAAGATGGATATACGGGTTGCATTTTAATCAAAAGACGACAGAACAGAGAAATTAGCGCCCCATCAGTCTACTCTAACAGAATGGCTAATGACAGTTCAGGGTGCCGGTTGTTTGGCTTCGTTCACCGCGATCAGGATTCAGGATGTTAAAAATGTGGGTTTCTTTTGGGTCTATTGTTGTTGCCATGTTCCAGCTTCCTTTTCTGTTTCACTGAAATCTTTTTAAACTCAATTTATTTTCATTAGCTAGTTGAAGTGACAGCTAGCTACAGCCTCCGTTGCTGCCTGCAGCGGCTCAATATTTACTTTGGCAAGCTGCCAAAAAGTCTGTGTTTCTAGCAGAGATCTAATGTAAATAGGCAGAGTATTTATGGTTTTGTAGTCAATTTCTTTCTTTTTTATTAAGCTGTTGGTCCGTGTTCATTTACTTCACAGTGCCATACTTCACTGCGTCATACTTCTTTCCACACGGTTCTCATGGTGTCTCCGACAGCCGCTTTCTCAAAGTCACACAACAACACATTACACTTTTAAGGCCGCCCTATGGTCATCAAAATACAGTACGAAATAAAATATGAACTAACATGCACTCATAATCAGAGTACTTACAGGCTCTTTGTGCAGCAGGTGGAAGCAGGTTTCTGATTAGCTGCATCATGCTATCTAGTTAGACTTCACCTCTAATTTGCTGTTGATCGTTCGTAGCTTAGATATAATTCTCAGTCTGGATGCAACTCTGTCGGTTTATGATCAACAACATAATAAGAGCAGAAGAAGATCCTCTTGGTGGGTGTTTTAAATTCAGTGCTGCGACTCATTGATGTGAAATCATCTCTGCATCATCTTGCGAGTGACTTTATGGTCGTAACAAGCTCCATCTGGAAGTTTCCTCGGGTTTTGTATGTGTTAGGGTTTTGGCTTAGGTTTTTGGTTTCCTGTTTTATTTTGTAGTTTTTCCTGTTTTGCCCTGTGTTTCTGTTTTTGCTTCATGTCTTCATTAGTTTCACCTGTGTTTGATTGGTTATTGTGTTCACCTGTTTAGTTCAGTTGTATTTAAGTCTGTTGGTTTTTGTTCTGTTTGCTGGTTCATTTTGTATGTTTCTGAGGTATTTGTTTTTTCTGTGTTTTTTTTCGTTGATTTAGTAAATCTAGTTCCTCTGCATTCCGGTTGTCCCCCTGGTCTGCGTTTGGCTCCACATCCTCCAGTGCTTACTAACAGAATAAACCAGCCATACAAGGACCCAGCAGACTTGGAGGGCTATGACTATGCTGCTGAGGTGGTGCAACTGGCCACCCAATTTTATAAGGACTGCAAGGCAGGTTCCTACCCTGCTGTGGTACAGCAGGCAGCAGATAGTGATGGCAAAATGAAGCTTTTATGAAGCACTGAAGCTTGTATTATAAAATGATTCATTACTCAAACTTTCTACTACAGTCATACAGTCTTGTTTGATAAAATCTGGTGGCCAGAAGCTTAATTGTTTTAATATGATTTCCCAATCTATAG
>JBAMHX010000011.1:22323600-22338496 GCA_037177515.1 Pseudomugil tenellus
GTAGCATATAGAGTATGAACAAAATTGGTCCAAGAACTGAGCCTTGTGGCACTCCATAGTTAACTTTACTGTACTGTAAGGACTGTTCATTGACGTTGACAAACTGGTATCTATCAGTTAAATAGGATTTAAACCAGCAAAGGGCATTTCCTGTGACCCCTATGTCACATTCTGATCTCTGGAGTAAGATTCTGTGGTCAATAGTGTCAAAGGCTGCACTGAGATCCAACAGAACCAGAACTGAGAGTAGTCCATTGTCTGCGGCTAATAAACCATTGTACACCTGATGAACCTACTGGTCTATTTGTTTATTATCTTTATTTATGTAACGTTAGCCAGGGGTTACATTATACTAATCCGAAAGATTAATTAAATTCTTCTCAGAATTTCAAATGTTGGAAAACTGTAAGTATCACCCTGTGAGATATTTTGTGTCTTTATGTGTCCGTATCCAGTGTAATTCTTCTTGTTTTCATGGTTTCTGTACTTACTGTGGGTGCTGTTGAGTTGATGAAGATGATTCCTTGCAGCATGCTAATCTGTTTTTGAGCTGCTGTGTGATAAATTACTCTGGCTGCTACTTTAATTAGTTCCAACTAAAAATATTTATTTTAAAAAAAGCTTTTTATCATCTTCATCAGTTAAACACAACAGCAGAAAAATTGTGTTGCTGTTTAAATTCATCCTAAATAATGGCCCTTATTGGTTGGATGCATGTCTGACTGCATCTACCTAATTACAGCTGATAGCTGCACATGAGAGCCTGCACTAAGCATGTTAGCAGAACACTGTGACTAATGACGGCTCTATCTGTTTAAGAGAATAGAGCCAGATGTTTAGTTACACTTTACAAGGTGAGGGTGCGTTGTTTCTGTGAGTGACAGTATAGAACACCTGTGCAGACTGCATGTTATGAAAAACACTAACATGAGAAACATGCAGACAGTAAAATTAGCCTGCATTTCAATGCACCGCATGTTCTCCTCTGGATCTTTCTCACTTTTCCCCCCACACACACACATACACTTGAAGGGTTGCTCTTTTGGCCAACAGACCTCATTACACGGGTGAATGGACCATCAACCCCTTAGTGGCAGAATTAAAGAAATCTCCCTTTTCTTCTCTTTCCTGCAGAGTGTGTGACATGATGTTCTGAAGTTATTTACCTGCTCTCTGTAGCATGACAGCTAATCTCACCTGCAGCCTTTAGATTCTGTGCATAACAACTAAACTGCTAGATAAAATTTAGGTGAAATATTGCTGTTTTTTGCTTGAGCTGAAAATTTACTGGTGATTTCTCCTAACGCTAGAAGATGCCAGAATACTGTTTGTTCAAATGTGTGATTAATGTAAAGCAAAATAAATAAATAAACAGCTGAAATGATAATATTTACATACATTCACACTTTAACGATTTTTTGTTATGAGAAAGCTTGTTGGGAGGAGTTTTATCCTGCAACAACACAATAGCTGAAAATATGTGGGAGTATTTAGACAAGAGGGAGGACTATTGGGTAACAATAAATGCTTTTTAGTTATAATATAATCTAAGAACTCTTGGGTCTAATATGATGAAAATTAAACAGTTTTAAAGAGTTCAAAACATTGATTCATTTAATTCCTTAAAAATATGATAAAAAAAAACATATTTTGATACATCAATATACAGCTAGTGTCAACTTCAGTATGTTTATCTGAGAACATCTAGAAATATAACAGTTTACCATCATCCCACATAGAATCCTCTCTACTGCAAAAGAAGTCAGTGCTTGGTGACTAGCACATCCTTCACACTAACCAGCTTAGAGCATGTATGGTACACAGAGTACAGACAGGTGACTCACCTGTCTACTCTTGTAAAACTCCCCCATTTAACTTATGTTAAGGTTTGATGCTATTCATTATTAAGGACGTGCTCGCTTTGAGGGACGGTTAAGTGATAAGTGTTGAGGTTGCACTGACGTCATTACCCCATTGGATGCACTTAATGTCGTCATGTTCTTGTTCATATCCATTTACTGCACGTGACGTTTTCATCCAAAAACCCAAGATGGCAACAGCCACATGGTAGCCATAAGGTTTTAAAACTATACTCCATAAACAGTGGGTGATGTCACATCTCATCAAAAACCATTCAGAGATTTATACTGCCCTGTGGCTGTGCACATCGTCATCCTGGTAGAGACCATTCCCATCTCTACAGAAGATTTTCAGCTTAGGATATGTCATCACACAGTACAGCTTTGAATTGATTTTATATTGAGCCTTCACTCTGAGGAGGACACATTTTCCCAAACCAAGCGAGCAAATTGTACCTCACTACACGAGAGAGCCATAAATCCCTTGTCCTAACGTTTCACTTTTAAATAATGACACAAAAGACAAATTAACAGATGATAGAATTTATTTTTTAATTTATGTAATACCCCTGAAGAGGGAAATAAATATATCTCCAAAGGTTAAAATCTGAATGTTTCAACTTTTCAAACTAAATTAGTGTATTTTTTTGTATTTGAAATTATACCCTCTTGTCACAAAGGCCCTCAAATAATCTTAATAAAGATATCAGACCTTAATTGCACTTTCAGGTCTATTCACAGTCATAATCAGGAAATAATGTCAAAATAATCTGTGCATCCCAAGCTTTAATAATTCAGTGCATTTAGAAACAAATATTTAAACAAACCTGATGCTTTTTTCATTTTTATTAGGTGAAACATTAAATACAATAAAGAATGTTTTGGCCCCGACACAAAAGGTAGTAATATGTACAGAAAAAAAAGATTTGTGCCAGTGATGAAGGGAACCTAATTCTAATTGAATGTAGTCACTTAGCAGATGCTTTTATTCACTCATTCAAATATAAGGGACAAAAATCAAGATAAGTCATGTCATGATGTAATTGTTTTCCACATAGCTATTTACATTAATAAAAAATGTGAAAAACATTAGCTTGACCTTTAATGACACTATAAATACATTGACACACATTTGAACCTTCTCCACCACATGCAATGTTTTTTCGCAAATTCAACCTCACATCAGCAAAGGCCAGTATTGATGTCATATATATTTGCCAATTCAGTTCTTATGAACATGTTATTTCTATTTATTCTAATTGTAAGACAATCAGAGGTTCCAGATGTGTCCGAAAGACCGCAGGCCTGTTATGCAGTCTGTGCCCAGATTACGTAAATTATAACGACAACCCAAATTAACATGATAGCAACCAGTGAATTCCCCACCACAGCTGGGCCTTGGTCAACATAGTAAAACATCACAGACAAGGGTTTTTGACATCCTTTTCAGAACATTGAACAAAATGGTTCCCACAAATTCTCAGTCTTGTGCACGCATACCCACTAACACATAATGGTCATTTCACAGCACAAACACATAAACACAGATCCTCTACAGGATATAGAAGCCATGGTTAATTGACTGGGATTTGGAAAAAAGCTTCAAGCTATGTCTCATTTTGTAACCTCCCAGCCAGCTGGAGGCCAGTGGAGAGGGAAAAAAAGAGTAAACTATTAAGCCAATGATGCTTGGCGGTGCAACCGTGATTGTGCTTTTATATGACAGCAGCACATGTGACCATCAAATACCTCAAGGGGGAAAACGCAACATTGTTTTAGTCCCTATAATCTTAGTTTCTCTTTTCAATTGGGGTTTCAGCTTTATTGAGAAATCTACAGGATTTGTAGGACATTCTTGGACACTGCCACCCCTCATCCCATCCCTCCCTTTCTCCCATCCACTTATCTCCTGCTTCCCTCAACCACCCACCTTGTAGCCCCCATCTCCACTAAAGATGTCGGACTATCGTTTCACACTGATCAAATGAGACAGTGTGTCAGTTCCATCCCAGGCCACAGGGAACAGTTATAGTTAGTGAAATTGTTTGTGAGCGTGCTCAAGAAAGAGAGTCTACATATACATGTGTGGTAATATGCGAAAGCACAAGTGTATTTGTGTGGACAGACCATATTCCATAAATGTGCGGATGTTCTTTAAACTTGAACAAAATGAAAACTGAAGGACCGTCAAATCACTTGAGTCAATATTTTATTCATAACAGAACATACATAACATAACAAAACGTCTTAACTGAGAAATTTGACGATTTTCTGCACAAAATAATTTAATGTCAAATGTGATGCATGTTACAAGTCTAGATGGCAAAAAGGAATGTTTACCATGGTGTCGCATCTTCTCTTTATTCTATATTAGTTTAAAAACGTATGGACATCGAAGTTAGGAGTTTTTTTTAGTTATGGTGGTGGCGGTCAGGTCCATTCTTGCCTGATATAAGTTTCTAGCGGGTGAAATTTGTGGTCGTCAAATGTTCTTCACAGATACAAGATCTGTGTGGTGAATGGTTGTGCCCACAATCCAGACTCTTATCCTACAGTCATGCTGATGTAATAGCAATATATGGTTTTTCATTGTCTTGCTGAAATGTGCAAGGCCTTCCCTTCATTAGCATCATCTGAAAGACAGCATATGATGCTAATAAAGCCTTTATGTACTTTTCAGTGTTCATAGTTCCTTCCAAATCCACAAGCTGCTATGGCTTCCATTTGTATGATAGAGCTGTAATTGTCATCTACAGATGGGGGGGGGGGTTGGGGGTGGGGGATGTGTTGTGTTAATAGACAATGGTTTATGGAAAAAAAAAACACAATCAGAAACACAATCACGCTGATGAGTGATACAGTGTTGTCTGGTGGGCCTGAAGAGCACATTCATCAAATAAAGGTCTTTGGCCTTGTTCCTTATTGAAGGGGTACATTTCAAGATTCTTTTAATCTTTTGATTATTTTATACACCATCACATGAGAGTTGCAAAGCTTTTGGAATTTGACAATGAGGAGCATAGTTTCCCCAACCTTTTTTCACACACTTTCATAAATTGGACAGTCTCTCATTACTTACTTTGCCTTTCTAGGGCATCCCTTTTGTAGCTGCTCATGTTTAATATGATGTGATATCATTGAACTCAATTACTTGCTGGATGTTCTCCCAGTTAAAACTTTTGGAACTTTCTTTCTTTTCTCACCATTTGTTGCCCCCGAACCAACTATTTTAAGACTCGTGTGATTTGAAGAGCTTTTAGTCTGAATTTTTCTCCAATTTAAAGAATGTCTCAACGGGGTCGCGGGGGGACTGGAGCCAATCCCAGTGGACAAGTGACGAGGGGCAGGGTACACCCTGGACAGGTCGCCAGTCACAGGGCCACACACATAGACAAACAACCTTGCACACACACACTCACTCTTTTTACTTTGCCACAGAATGAATTACATGTGATTCACCTGCTGTTTAATTTTTAGTTAATCTTTCCACTGTTTAGACTTAATTGAGGTAATCGGAGTTGCTACATAACAAAATCAACTGCATGAAAGAACTATATATTTTTATGCATAGTTTTGGTTGTGTTGAGAATGTGCTGAGAACGAGTATTCCGGCTCATAACTACAAACAGTCACTCAAAGGCAATCTGTGAGGTGTCTGTCAGTAAGTCGGCTCTTGTAATTTGATTTGATTATTTTCATCTTTGAAAATGTAATTTCACAAAGGTAAGTATACCCAAAGTAGGCACTCATTTTTAATGCACATTCACAGAGGATAGTAAACTTATCTTTGCTGACAATACTCCAAAAGTCCCTATACCTTGATCCGGCTTTCTGCTCGACATCATTCAGCAAATCAACAATCGCCATGTCAATTCCACAAGGCAAACCAATTGCCTGCTGGACTTTGTCTGCTACCTCCTCTATATCAAAAGGCAGAAACTGATTTGAGACAAATGCTGTAGTATCTGCCATGTAGTTTAAAGGGGCCATATTATGCTATATTTGCTATCCTATCTATCAGTCTATCCTATTGAATTGGCCATTTTTCCTGTCAAGGAATGGTTTACTAAGGTCAGAATGACATCAGTTTAGAAGCATTATGGTCAGTTCTTTCAGCCAGAAATTAATTAAGAGTAAGTTAATTAAGCTAATATATGAAATTTCCACAACACTATGCACATCTATGATGATATTATGCATTTTGTAAAATGCACAAAACTATAGTTTTGCCATACCGCTCACTTGTTGCTGATTTCTAGCCAGAACTGTAAAAGACTCTCCTGCTCCCCTGCCCCGCCAGCACTTTTATAGTTGGCACAGAGTTACACATCTGTCTATTGACAAGAGTGCAGCAAATGCCACATGCACACTTCCTGGAGAAGAAGGCTTAAAGTCTTCAGGGGAGTCTACACTCTGTCACATCGGCACGGTGGAGTCAGCCGTTTGCTCTGCTTAAGCTGCACTCTTCTTTTTAAAACAATAAAACTACAAAAAACATGGATGAAAAATAAAAATACTTTTTTAGTTACAATTATCACTTATAGCTCATAAAAGTCCATTTTGCGTAATATGGCCTCTTTAACTCACAGTATCGCTGGCTGAACTCTGCTGTTAGTTTGTCCAGGTACACACAGTACTGCCAAGGGAGAAAATTATGGTTGTCTCTTAGATGGATTGTGACTTTTTCTCCGAATTGGGAAAGTTTGTCAGCTTCCTTTTTATTTTAGATGTTTGGTCCAGACACTGAGCTTGGCCTTGAATGCATTTAAGGTGCTTAACATGTGTGGCAGGTGTTGGACTTTTTCCCTGGATCTCGCTGTTAAGATGTTTGTTAGGGCCATAAAAAAAAACCAGGCCCAGTAGCTATGCGTCATCTGATGGTTCTTTATGATCCTCATTCCTTGTTGACGGAAACATCTTTAATTTTGGATGCAGGTCAACAAAACGCTGCAGCACTTTGTCGTGACTCAACCACCAACTATCAGGAGACGCAAGTCTACATCAGTTTACGGAGTCTATCTCATCCAATAATGCTTTGAATAAATGGTGCTGAATCGCTTTTATTTGAATCAAGTTTACCACTTGGACCACCAGTTTCATTACCTAAGAAAAGTCCCAACTTTGCTAGCCAAGACTTAATGAAGACTGAATGATAATTTATGCAGTCAGGAAAATTTGGATCATTATGACACAGTCCTACAAGACCTGTGCACGCACCACACATGGCAAGAGTCCCATTTGTTTTAATAGCCACCAGTTTCTCAATAGGGATGTTTGTTTTATGTATATTGTCTTTAAACACATTGTAAATATCCTCACTTCTTGTTCTCTGCTTTAAATGGAGAAGCGTGAAGAAGTCGTCTTTGGTAGTATGGTCTTGGAAAGCCATTCTAACAAACACAACAAACTGAGGTGTGTCAGTTGCATCCAGAGATTCATCGAATTGCAGCGAAAAATAACTGCAGACCGACAAGTTCTTCGAAACCTGTTGGTCCACATCCTCCGACAGTAACTTGATCCTCCTGGTTATGGTTGCGGGGCAGAGGGGCACAGCACGGAACGCAGCTTTTATTTCCTCCTTGTTCTTGAAATTGCAGCAGACAATCTCTGAAGTGATCTTGCTTTCTTCATTAAATCCCCATCTGTAAAAGGCTTCTTGTATTCAGCCAAAATGTTGTTGTGGAAATTTCATATATTAGCTTAATTAGCTTGCTCCTAATTAATGTCCAGCTGAAAGGTTTCACCATGAGGCTCCTAAACTGATGTCATTCTGACCTTAGTAAACCACCTGCAAGACCAGCGTCCTTCAATCGGGGAAATGTTTAGACGAGACCTCGGTTTTGTTGTTATATCATAAGAACAGGCTTCAGATTGGCACACGCAACCAAAGTCTTTAAACAAAGGTGCCTCTAAGTGACTGGGGGAGAATAGTTCCAGACTTCTGTGTGACGACAGATCTCTGGGGGGATTCTCCCCGGGTTATAACCTTGTACCATGTCTGTATGTCTTAATGTATTGTCTCACTCTATGTTTTAATGTTCAATGTATGTTCAACTTCTTTTATTCTTCGTTATTACATTTATATTCTTCTCAATCTAAAGAAACCAGTCTCCTCGTCCTTGACAGGAAAAACGGTCATTAAAATGTGGCTAACACAAAATTATGCTTCAGTTGGAGCATTATTTAAAGATGCTGGTTTTGAGAAAAGCAACTGCTGAGCCCTTAGCTCTGATTAAAGCTCTTGAATTTTTTTGGTGCGGGTTGAATTCTTTGCTGGAAAACTGTCTTTGAATTTCTGTATTTGTTTTATAATTCCCTTGCTTAGACAGTGACACAGTACACACACACACGTCCTTAACCACGGTGAAAAGAAATTCGTCCTTACATTCTAGATGAAAATAGTGCTTTTTTTCCGCCATGCTAGGTAACTTGTGTTAACATTCTCTGATCAGGCTAACTTATATTGATACGTTCAACAGTAAAGGTCACGGCATTCTTGTGTCATTGGTCACTTTAGTGTAGGCTGAGCTATGCCAAAAAATAGATTGAGAGAAAGGTACCATGAAAAACCAATTAATCAAGCAGTGAATACGTTTCTCAATACAATTTTATTAAAAAAATTTTTGGAGCGATAAGGAATGTTTCACAGATCAACCAGTGGATCGCGATTGACAGATTGACAACCACTGGTTTAAGGTATAAACCCCAATGTACCTTGTAAAAAAATAAAAGCTCGGCTTAAGAACTACACCATTTTCAACTGCTTTTGATGATATTATATTTATTATATACAGTATTTGTTTTTGTCAACAGTAAGATCTTAATTTATTCTTTAATTTAATTTTTTACAAGAAAAAGATGTTTGGCCATGCAATCATTTTCTGAAGATTTTAATACAGTTAAATGTGGGCAAATATTAACTCCCACCTTTGCCTGTTATGAAAATCTGACTAATGGAGATTTGACTTATTTTGAGGATGTTATGTAAAATGTCAAACTAGATTAAATCCACGACTTTTACCTCTCTGTTTGGTACACTCAGTATTTGGGTGTTCTCACTGTCATTTCCTTTAAAATACACTCCATCAGTTTTTAAACTTTGACACAACCTTGAAAAAACAAACGCACACATGCAATCTCAGCTCTCCCCTCTGGGTATAGCTGACAGACTCTAACAGAGAAAACCTGGTTTTTAATGCAGCAGGGTGAAGATTACCGTTGTGTGCTTTTTACATATGCACATATACTTGCAGACATGCACATCTACACGCATACGCACAGACCCTCTCTGCACAGGCCTTGAGCAGATGGATGGTCGTGAGGACGTGGCCAGTGGAATGATGCATGACAGGGACAGCTGTGCTAAGCTTATTTCATTCAAAATATACACCTTTAGTCAGGGGCAAAGTGTCAAAGTGAGACACAATTGTGAAGGATATCGTTAATACAGACACTCAAACGAAAACTCATTTATCTTTCACATTCATTCCTGCAAATAGAGAAAGATCCAAACTATTGTTTCAGTAAATGTAGTTATTCTGTTTTCAATTTAACTTCAAAAAGAGAATTTAATGTAATTACATGCACAATGAACAGAAGGTTGTGTTTGGAACATGCAAATATGGCAAAACCAATTTTCAGCTTTTCAAACCGGATAGTAACTGACAATGCAATAATAATCAATATTATAATCATCTGAGCATTTTAAATGTAATAAAGTCAATAATGTACTGACATCTTGCCAATAATAAATTATTACATTAATAATGTAGTATTTAAAATGAAATAACTACCAGCCATAATCTAATTATTATTGGAAAATTCTTGATGCATCATGGCTTTAAAACACTTTATTTCATTAAATTATTAGTAGATTACTTCTTTTATAATAGGGTTAGTCAGTAAAATGAAAAAAAAAATGGCATCATATATCCAGGCTACATACACAATAACATCATTGTACTGGTTTTTGGTTCCAAGTCTAAAAGAAATATGAATGCAGAGCACTTCAATCATAACTTTTGTTCATGAAAGTAATGAGCTGTACACTAAGCATCATTACCAAAGATTAACACCATTTTTCACTTTGCTTAACCCATCTTAGCAGAAGAGAAACTTAAACCATATCATGTGTTAGACAAGTCAGCTTTGTCTTGTGTTACTAAGGCCTTATGTAAAATGACAGCAAACATGAAATCTTTGCCTTTGTTTAACATACACACGTCAGTTAATATTAAAAATCTGTATGAGATAAATCACTGAGATTCATATCAAAGCAGTCTTGGTAAAGATTCATCACTGTAATAAATACAAATACTGACTTGAGGAAGGCCAGTATAACATCCATCTTTTCTTAATATTTTATACAGAACAGAGCAGGAACAGAAGAGCGTTTCATTTTTAATGACCTAAGAGGGGTTGAATATTAAACCTTGAGGTGGTTTAGTAGAAAGCAAGTTTTGCATTTCATGACTATTTATGTTGTTGTCTTTGAGTCCATTTGGAGTTCTGTGTGTATTCTGTTGCCGGGGGAGGAGACGAGAGAACATGAGAAACAGAGATGTGTAACGGATCTAGTAAATTATTACTACATTATTCAGTTCAGAGTAAAAAAAAAATACTTTTGAAGAATCTAAAAATGTGGTTAATATAAGTAAAATGTCAGGTAACAATGGTTTTAAAATTGGGTTAATAGAAAATACAGGTTGAATTGTTTTGAAAGACCACACCAAAGACGGATTGAACTTTCATAGAAGCAAATTAGATCAGTCAGGTCTGTAAAGCCTGTAGTGTTGAGGCAGTTCAGGCTTGATGTTTTTCTAAAATAAAAAAGTCTTTTTGTATATTGTTTACTATATTAGATGGGCAAGTATTTAGATTTTCCCTGAGTGAAAGGAAACCATGTTTATAAAACAATACCTTAAAAAAGCCTAATATGTTATATTTGGGCACAAAGCCTGTTCCCTGGGGTATCTAAAGAGCAATTGAGGGCCATTCACTATATGCTGTCATCATCCGCTGAGCTGAACCTAAGAGTCAATACAGGGCAAACAGCTTTCATTGTGTTGCAATGGTTCCCAAAAGAATAAGGAAGAGTGCACAAACAATCCCCTCTCAGATGATTGCTGTGTCTTCATGTTCCAGCGTGAAGCAAATTCAGACAATTTTCAGAAATCAGCAGTGCACAATAAGCGGAGTATAACCTCTCTGGATCATAACTGTGTGAGACAGCTGAACATCATCCCCTTTACTCAACTAAAAAAGAAAATACACACGTGTGAATGTAATGTCAATCATAACAGTGATTAAGGAAGTTTTTTTTGTTTTTATTTCATTGCCTTGAGTTTTGTTTCTATTTTGGCAAGCCTTACAACCTTTCTTTGCGATGAGCTGCTCGGGGTCATGAGTTTATTGAGAGCATGTAAGAAAAGATGGCTTTCATCTTGTCAGTCTGAACCAATTACAAAGAGGAGAAAACAGGATTTCTATATTATTTCTATTAGATTTTGTTTGCAACTGAATGAATTTGGTGTTGATTTGATTTATTCAGAATAAAACAAGACCGGTCCTATTCTGGAAAATATGGTTGGGATTAAATACAGTCTTTGGAAGTGTCCTTTGCTGTACCGTGGTCTTGGTAACGAGCATAGGTGGTGGCCATGTGGGAAAACAGCAGGAGGTGTCATAGAAAGAGTTGGGAATCTCAGGGGTCACCTCCACTGCGGGAATCTGCTGAATACGTGCGACCACTTTTGTTTAAAAATCTACCCTATCCTGCTAGCTTGAGATGAAGGTTAAAAAAATTATTTTATACTGAAGTACTACTGGTTAACAAACTGTTACTTATTCATCAAACAATACAGGAGACTACAAGGAATATTTACTACTTATAATGTTTCTTTCTAGCCATTATAGATAATTTTAACCAAAGTAAAGGATCTCCATGCACTTCACATAAATTCTGGTGGCACAGGAAAAAAATAGCTTGGTGGGGAGAAATAATTAGTAAATAATTAAAAAGTGATTAATTACATTTGCATACATTCCACCATCTAATGCATCACAACTGTGTGTCTGCTGCTCATGGAAATTGATGAGACTTGCATGTACCTGTTTAGATGTTACAATAATACCTAGGTAGTCTATTGTTTGAAGGCTAAATAATTAATTCATCATCCAGCAGAAGAAACAGCTGTTAACATCGTCCTTCTGCTCCTCCTCTCACTTGTCTTGTGTTTGTCCTTCACCAGTAAAGCTTGTTTTGTCTCAACTTTTCCTCAAGGTCCATTAAGAATATAACACAGCAATTTAATGCTGACGAATTGTGCTTTAATAATTTGAGTTGAACTGGAGAAAAGGTTGATAATTTCTAATGTAACATAAAGTCAATTGTTGAGTGAATTACAGTATAGTAAAACAAGGACACATAAAAACAAAGTAACTGCTTAAATAAAAACCTACTCATTACTTCCTGACTGTTTTGTATACTATCTGTAATAAATTTCTACATAAATAATATGGCATAGTTGGATTTTATCCCTTATCGATGAACAGGTTTTGAATGATGATTTTAAATTTTACGTTAGCCATCTTCACCGTCGCTATGGATTTTAAAGGTGTAAATATCCAGCTTAGGAAGCATACAAAATGACAAGGTAATAACAAGCATCAAAGTGTGGATAACAATGCTTTAAGGTTGTAAGAGATGAAAGAGGATTTCCTCTAAATCTCGAGATGATACAGATGAATGAGTTCCCCTGTGCTTCCTGACAGATGAGAACATTGGCATTTAGAGTTTAGTAGGTCGAGTTTTTTTTTTTTTTCTTAAACTGTAAAGTAGGTGTTTAAGTCCCTTATTTACATTGAAGGATACAAAATTGTATCTTCTGTCCATGTACCTTAACAGTTTTGTCTTGTAAAATAAAATAAAAGAAACTCTATATATGCAGTAGGCATTGTATTTTATTGCAAGTTGAAACTGTGTGGATCTTTTTGATACACTAAATTAATAAAAAAAAAAATCTTCCACATCAATCCAGGAGATGTATCTGTGATGTGTGTGTACATTCAACTAAAGGCCTGTTGACATGTCTTTTGTCATTTCATATACCTCAAGAAATTGTGGTGGTAACACAATAATGACATAATTTAATAAAATTCTGAAAAAAAATCTGTAAAAACTCAGTCATATTTACACAACCCCATACTCTTTATATGCCTAAAATATCTCTCTTAATGAACACACTGTAATGCTGCAACAAATTTTGTTGTTGTTTAATCAGACACAATAACTATTGACAGCCTAATAAGTGCTGTTCTCATAGTTCTCAAGTTCAGTTTTGATTTTTTGGGTGGTTATGGCTTCTTATGCTAACATATCACCACTTTGCAAACCATGTTCTACAAGCACTAGAATAAAAATATTTGAATTGGACATACACGTGATAGGGATTCTCTACATAATATCATCTAACCTTTTAGCAACCTTTCATCCCCAGTGTAAACACAAATTATCCCAGTAACAGGTACATGGTGATAAATGAACTTTTCTTTTCCACTAAACACGGGTCAACTGTGAATGGACCAAAAATGAGTCAGTGGCAATTGCACTAGCATAACATGTACATATTCCCTGATATATTATATTTCTTTTTGTTTTTTTTTTTTTTTTTTTTTTTTATATAAAAAAGGCTGTAGGCTGGGAGGATATATTATATTTCTAATGTAAACTCATAATTTGTATTAATGCTATTCAGATAGCATTATCATTTTAAAGCTTTAAAAATGTAATGTCCTGGTCCGAAGTTTTCAGATCTTTCACCCAAACTGTTTCAGTGCCATATTACTCCAAATTTACTTTATTTTGATTTATTTTATACCATGATTTGTTTAAATGTTAAAGTTATATGAATAAAGTCAAACTCTTTTCACTACCATGTGTCCACTGCTACCAAATTTCTGATATGCACTGTGAAATGCCTTAAAGAGGTGGGAGGAAGGCACTTTAGCTGTCTCAGGAAGGGATGGAGAGGCTTCAGCTCATGTGGGTGTCACTCAGTGTAAGTGCAACTTTCCTGGTCATTACAGAAATACCTCTTGATAATCCATTTCTCATAAAACCTCAGACCTCCTAAGACCGTGATGAGTGGAAAACCTGTTTCTTGTAATGAATGTAAGACAGGTGTATGCTGTGTGTTAGTGGGTCCCTGACATTTTGTTTTTATCCCACCATGCACCCATTTCAGGCCATTTACCTCTCTCCCTCTAAGCTTTTTGTAACCTTTTGGCTAAAGTGTAAGTATTGCAGTGATTTAGAGGCTCCTATGAAGCCGTCATAGACACACAAACCAAACACAAAGAAAGACAGAGACAGTGGCAGTGCATGTGTAAGTAAAAATTGTGTAAGTCCATAGATGTGTGTTTTTGCAGTCACCATATATCCTCATGAATCCCTCAAGTTTGAAAGGTGCCTCACTCTCATTTCTGGACGTCAATCATTCAACTAAAGTGAAAAAAAAATCAAAGTAATTTCCTGAATTTTATCTATGACTTCATCGCATATGAAACTCTCTTTTTAGAACTCAGACACATTTCAAAGTGGCCGCCATTTAACTCAACACTCACTTTCCCATGAGAGACATTAAGAGCAAGTGGGAAGCAAGAAATAGGGAGTGAAGCCTTTATGTAGCAGTGCTGTAAATGTAAGAGACTGATTACTTGTCATTGGCAAAGGGTTTTAAGGAAAGGAACAAATGAGGTGTATAGAAATAAAGGTGGTGAAGTAAAAAGATAAAGTTGTGGTGGTAAAGATGGGGAAAAAATAATAAACATGGTGAGTGAGGTACACAAATACAGAGGGATGATGGAAAGGATTGTCAGTGTAAGAAAGAAGTCATTCTAAAAATAGGCTAGTATAAGTCTGAGAGCATCCAAATGAGTGTTTATGTGTTGGGGGGGGGGGGGGGGGTGGAAAGAGGGGAAGTGAGTGAGTGACAGTGGCCGCAAGCAGACAAAGTGAATTTCTTATGTTTTCTTTA
>JBAMHX010000011.1:22362647-22377932 GCA_037177515.1 Pseudomugil tenellus
TGTTCAGAATCATATGAAGAGTATTTTATAAGTTAAAATGTAAGGGTGTGTGTGTGTGTGTGTGTGTGTGTGTGTGTATACATATATATGTGTGTGTGTGTTTGTTTGTTGTTGTTTTTTTTTTACATAGTAGTATGTTTCAGCAAGTTCTAAAGGAAGCCATACAGGAAATACAAATATGTATATACAGAAAGGAAAAAAATATTTGTAACTTCTTTTGTTCATTTACAATAGTTGTACATTGATGAGTCATGCACTCGCCTGCAGAGAAAAAAAAATCTCACACCCTTCCTGCAGCTTTGCCTGTTTTTCAACCACACCACTCACCAAATGTGTGTGAAATTGCAAAACTGTCTGAAATTACACCAAAGCAGCCAGAGCCTCCGCTTATGAAGCCAATTATCATCCATGCCATTATTTGCAACTAGAGTTGCAAACAGAGATAGTCTTTTTATTTTTTATCCTTTTTTAACTTTAGCCTAGTAAACCTCACAATGTGAAGACTTTTAGCTTAAGTTTAACATTAAGCATGTAGCATAATTTTGTGTAATTTCCCTTTGCAGATTAAAGAGACTGTCAGTAGTCATTTTGTGATGTTATTATTTTTTTTTTCATAGTTCAATCACTTTGATTGGTTTCATCTGTTTTAATGATACTTCGTACTTTTCTTGATCAAGTAATACAGGAACAAATTTGCTTTTCTCTAGAAGTCAAAGATAAAATCAGTAAAGTCATACTTCATAATAACTTGTAAATGAAACCATTTTAACTTTACTGAAGCATTTTCAGAGCTGTGCTATTACGTTTTTGTAAGCACACGAAAGACATTACACTATGTCTCAGAGGGGAATGAACTCAATAAAGTTAAGAATGTCATTATTGCAGATAATTTATTTCTGATGTTAGGAAAGAAACTTAAGAATGCCTCATGACTTAGGCTTAAGATTAACTCTGCCTGTGGGAATGGCAAGACAAGCTTTTTGATTTTTAATGACATTCTGCTGTTAGTGTGAGAAGTGGCATTACACCTACAGGGCATTATGACACTGTGTTACCAGCTCAACTGTTACAGCAAGCTGAAGAAAGCCCCTTAGCCCTGTGGGGAGAGGCTGGCACACACTTAATGTAAATTTTTGATGTGCTCATGCAAAATACACTGACACAATTCTGTGGTCAAAGGTAACTAGTTTTGCAATTATACTGAGAACAAAACATTGATTCTGAAACGTCCTCTAAATTTGTTGAGATACTTTTGCGGTTGCAGCTATCTAATGAAAAAAAATATTACAATGAAAATGTGAAGATATTCATTTAGAAAACAATCTCTGTGTCTCTGGTACACTGGTAAAAAGCAGTTAGATAGAAACAATAAGGCACCCTGGTGAACACAGGCGGTGAGAAAGTTAATATACAAATGATTAAAGTCCATATTGTTAAGACATTAATTTAACCATTCAACAAGTGTCTGTACCTAGTCCTTCATCCTCTCTCTTTCCATCTCTCTATCTTTTCCAAGGACACCATCCCTTGTTACCATGGAGACAAGCCCAGAAGGGCTGTGGGCGAGACAAGTGAGGGACGATGGGTGACTGTGTGCGTGTGTCCATGAGCATGTGTGTGTAAATCTTTGCCCTTGTTTGGTTTCTCATAATTTTTAATTATTTTTCTTTCTACATCATTTGTTGTTAAAATGATATAAGTGGGCAGATTTAGCTGAAAGTCACAATGAAAGAAGATTATGCATAAGCAGTTGTGTAAAATTAATTGCATTATGGTTCAGGCTCCTATGCTATTTGCTACCATTCTTGGCATTTGGACAGCATTGTGAATCAGCATCTTACGTTGAAAAACATGATTTAGATTTATCCCCAAACAAATAGCACAAGCCTCCAAGGGTATGAGCCAGTGTTTGTGTGTGTGTGTGTGCTTGCGTGTGTGTGGGATAGGGGGTAAAGTGTGTGTTGACAGCAATAATTCAGCCTATTTAGTGAATAAGAGATCTCAGAAATTGCCATTTTCTTGATCCTGCTAGTCTCTACTCTGAAAGAGGGTTTAAAACTATTTTGAAACGCTTTAATGGGCAACAAATAGGTGCTTTCAGCAATACCATGACATACTTGAGAGCATATTATCAGTAGCCTATTATCTGTTAGGTGGATAAGACATAATTTAATATGTTTGACAGATTTATAGAGTTGGCTGCAATGCACCATTTATTATTTGGCATTAAATCTTCAGATTATACTCAGCCACTTCTGTTGAAGATAAGAATATTGTGTTATTATTTTTAAAAAGCAAGAAGCATTTATGGAGATTTGTTTTGGGCAGACTGGTTGCTTCAGAACTGAAAGTTGCATCTATGTTAAATTAATTTTGTAAAGTGCTATACAAATATAACAGTAAATATTTACACACACACACACACACACAAAAGAACAGACAAGTATCTATGGTATTGAAGGACATTACACTACCTAAACAAGCCCTCAAAACAGTCATTCACCTTCTAATCATTTACATTATGTGGACTTGCTTGTTTCTATGACTTAGAAAAATCATCTTTATATTAAAAAAGCAAAGAAAAAATATTACCTGAACAAAGAAAACCCTCAGACATTAAAACAAGTGCAATTAACACAAAAACAAAAATGAAAATATGATGAGTTCTTTTTAATTACAGATGAAAAGAAAAACAAAAAAGAAAAAGTAGATCATTTTGTTTACTAGTCTTATCTCCAGTAGTTTTGTTTCTGTGATTTGTTCTGTCACCTGAACTCTTTTCTTTTGTCTAAACAGGCCTTTATTTGGGATCCAAACTAATCAGCCATGCCATTGTTTTACCAATCTGCTTCACTTTAAAAGCTTTGAATTACCTTGTTATTTCTTTATAGTTGTTCTATCTGTCACATTGCAGTGACTGACCTATCAATGCTCCTGTTTTTTATAATGTTGAGTGTGTGTGTGTGTGTTTCAAAATATCTTTGAAAAAGTAGGAACAGTCAAAGGACAAGGAAACAAAGGACTAATAGGAGAGAAATGGAGACGAATATGCTCTAGTTAATTACCCTCATTAAATAACCATATATCCTAACAGACAAATTATCTTTTTATAATGTGTGTGTGAGAGAGAGTGTTTCTCTCTATGTGTATCCTTTATATTGCCTCAGCTTCAACCCTCTGGCATTGATGGAGCATCATCATTATCACCTGGACTGATGGTAAAGTGGCTCTTTGGCTAGGCCCCGTCAATCGGCACTGTGAGGTCTCACACTTGCTGTGGGTTTGTGTGTGTAAGTGTGCGCGTACATGCCAGTGAATATATTATGCTATTGCAGTTTCAGTAATTCAGTGGCCACACAAACATGGCTTTACTGGCAGGTCCCTTATGCAAACAAATGGCCCTGGCTGGCAGGTTCAGCGGAGGGTGACGTTTGGGTCTGGTTGCATCAACGGGTGTGATGGGAACAACAATTTCAAATGCCATGTGTGTGTGTGTGTTTTTTTTTGGGGGGGGGGGAGGTCTGGGGGGGGGGTAACTTGTACTCAGAATCACTACATTCCCCAATAGCTACAACACGACATCCAGGTTTGGCTTCATTTTCTAAATAGTTACCCTTTTTAATTACATGTGAGATAATTAGTATTAGTTGTCAATTTTAAAAGAAATTTGCTCTGGAACTCTGTCATCAATGTTTCTTTTTATTTCGTTATTTAATTTTTTTTTTCCTCTTGAAGGTCAGTTAAATAACATGCTTGTTCTCCGTATCTAGGCAACAGCTCAGTATTGATGAAATTCTTATAGTTGGTTGATATGAGAACAGACAGAAATATAGAAATACATTAAATGATTTATGCATATTTCAAAAACACAATTATCATCCATCAAAATGTTTCTACTCAAACTTTTTTCTAGTGTCAAGGAAGAATGCATCAACAGAAAGAAAGAAAATAATACCAGTTAAACTAAAGGTGCATTTCTATGTAAAGTATTATTTGCCTTCTGTGATCATTAATGCAGTCTAAGCTGCAATATAAGGACATGCTGCTGGTCTCTATTGTCATTGCATTAAACATTATGTAACAATAATTTCAAGACATTGCAATGATAATGATATGTGTAACTTGAAGGTTTGACTTATAACGCATAGTATTCAACCTCACTGTCTTTCATCAAATTACATATAATCAAAGTACATAACAGCTTAGTGATGTGTTACCTTGTTTAAATTTAAAAAAATAATACACCCAAGAACTCCATACTGTTCACCCACACATAAGCTCAAACAAATCTAACCAAACATGTATTCACTCACACAAACACAATTAGATTCCTATAAACCACTAGCAACAGGTGTGACAACAGTCTGCCTGAACTCTACAGTTCTCAGCTGAGAGCATAAGTAGGCGTTTGTGTTTGGATGCTTACATGATGATGAATAAATTGCCATCACATTAGGTCTCGAAGAGCCAAAACACTAATAAAATAAAAACCTTTTTTGTCATTGTCCCAGGAGGGGTTTAGCTACTTCTCACCAACACCTCCAGAAAATGTAATGGCAAGGATAATAGTTAGCCACTGACACTGTTAAGGAAGCGATAGCATCTGTATTGAAAGAGATAATGAAGTAGTCTTTATTTTGCTGATCAGGAAAAAGAAAAATAACTGACGATATTTTAAGCCAAAAACATTAAAAAAAATTTTAAGATAGCAGAAAATAACGAGAAAAGTTACATATAAATTGAGAGGTATTTCTAAAATATTTACTTTAATTCAACAACTATATACAGTAAACAAAGAGTAAAAATAAAATAAAGTCTAAACTTTAAGTTAGGAAAATACTTGCTGTGTTGCATACTGAAAATACAACAAATGTGATGTCTCTCATCTTCTTGGCCAAACTGTTATATCAAGTATTTTATGAATGCAACGCACCTATTTTTATGCATCACATACCAGAGTTGGGAGTGGCGTTCTTGTGGTGTGACTATGAACGCACAGCATACTAACCTGCACTGCACAGTATACCTAATTTTTCTTAATGCACTCTTTTAAGACCCTTATACATATCTGAGTTAACAATTGCAACATTATAACAAAGTTTGCCTATGCAGGGTGTTGATTTGGGTGTGGTGGCCTTGAGGGAAGATGGTCTATCCTTGTGACCTGTATTGGTGTGAGTGGAAACCAGCTTTCATCAGGGCTGGAAAGGTTGTAAGGCTGCCTCAGATAACATTCCATCATTGATTTTATACTGTAATAATTCATTTTCTACTTTTTTTAATTCCATTTGCTCCCTGATCATAGTGGTGTGTTATTTCTTTATCTTTTTAAGGGTTGCAACCCTATAAATACAATTCCTCTTCCAACACCCACTTTTATACGAGCTACCCCCACATACACACACATGGACACACACGTAACAAGCAGAGGTTGCACAATTGAATTAATATATCTGTATAAAGATTATATTTTCCTTTTTTTCTCTGTATTTCCCCTTTTTAATTTTTTGGTTTGTTGAAATGTATGTTTTATTCTTTCCTTTAGTAATAGTACTTCTATTTAAAATAGCATATACACAGAATATACACAAATTAATATACACATTTGCTCTCATGATATTTTAATTCAAATAATAATTTCTAAAAAGGACCAATATTAAAGATGAAAAAGTCTCAACTCAAGTTAGAGTTAATAGAGCCGTCTCTTCAGCATTTCACATCAGCGGCCATCTTCAAGGCCAAGCAACACATGTTCGAAATGCTGAGCAGTAACTGCTGAGTTTATATCACATTTACTCTGCATCACCATTTCACAAAAATAAGCTCCATAACAGCATGTATAATATATGTTGTCTGCTGCGGAAAAGGAAGTGATGCAGACAGACCTGACAGCCCCAGGGAGTCAAATGAGTAAAAGCGAAAAGTTGATTATAACGCTCTTAACGACTCTGCTAATTACCACTGATGCTAATTAGCTAGAGCTTCAAGTTAACTGCACAGAGGGTAATCAGCGTCTGGAACGGAGACAGAAGTTACAGTCAAAGTACCATCTCTCAAACCTTCATGGTGCACAGTAAGATGGTACAAAGTACAGTGTGCTGTTATGTCCCAGAAAATGTTAGAATCCTTTCATGCTGATACAACATCAGGACAACAAAGTTTTAATTGTCAGCCACTTTGCTTTTAAAACAGCACAGAAAACGATTTCACAAAGGAAAATAATGTCTTTTCTTTTTTAAAAAAAAAATATTCATCAAATTTATTTTTAACATTGACCTTTTCTTTTTTAGTCCACAGAGTGTAATTATATTGATCAATACACTGTTCCGCATCACAAAACACATATCAGCACGCGACAACATACACACAGAGATTTATTTGGTTTGACTTATGTGGACGATGACTGTGTTATTTTGTGCTGTAAATCCAGGTTTCTCCTGGTGCTGAGATACAAGCTTAATCTTCTCTCAGGCTGTTGACATAACAACCACTCGGGCTGATTTACTGTGGTCAGCTTCAATTACCAATCCAGAGAGCCAAAGGTATTCCTCAGAGTTCAGATGGCCATACGTTTCAAGGACAATTATTCCTAATGAACCTGCCTTCAATCTATCTGCATGTGGGTCGAGTAACGCTTGACAAATCCGTCCTTCAGAGAGCCCCGTCCTCACTCTGATCTATGGTTCCACTTCATTTCCTCTGCCTGTCAAGCTGTGTGCAGAACTGCTATCACTATGTTTCACCTGCAGCACATCACCTCTGGTAAGATGGGGCATCTGACTAATGATGTAGCTTGGTATGTATAGCTGGTACACGCAATCAAGAAACTGTATGTATTGATGGGTTATCTGGAATAATTTACTAGTGGTTATCCCACTACCACAGGACTGGTCACTCCATCTCTCTTTCAATAACCCTGACAGTTTTTTTATTACTACACACATGCAGGCACTGTTGCAAGGGCATGTGATTCAGTTTAAGGAGCTTCTCTCTAAAGACCAATGAGATCACTGAAAGAGATTTATTCAAATGTTTCTGCACAAAAATGGACTATAGCCCTACTAAAAAAGGTGCTGTTCAATTTGTACACAAAACTTTTTTTTGTCTGTTTTGTTTTGCTGTCTCAGTACAATGTCAGGTTGATTTTATCATTGATACAACAGCAGACCAAATGTTTTGCTAGATGTGTTTTTACAAGGACGAGATTGTATATTTAGTTGTGTAACATTGACTGAATGTAAATATTAAGAAATCAAGAAGAGTCAGTGGAATTTATAGTGAAATTTTAATTGAATTAGAATGTAATAATGCTCTAAGAAGTGCTGTACGAGTATGCACAACTGTGGTCTGAGTGGTCAAGGGGAAAACCCGAGGGAAAGAATGAATGTATATTACACTACAGAAAATGTGTAGAATCTATATGAAAGCAGAAGGCTGATGCATGTTGTCATACCTTTGCAGGCGTTTATTTAATAATCATGCTAGTAGAGCGTGAAAAGAATTAGCAACTCAGCGCTCAAAGCTGCTCAAGGAAATCTCATGTAAATGGGGAAGAACAGGAATCCTGCATCTCAGTGGCAGAAATGTTATAGCGTCTATTAAAAATAGCAACAGTTTATTTACATTGCAAAAGCCATAACTACAATGTTGTCGTTTTAGCATTTCTTGCTAAATAAGTTGAGCAAACTGTTTTAAAAGAGATAAATCAAAATGTCAAGTTTACAGATGAATTGAATTCTTTAGTTAAGAAAGCTTTAGAAAATGATTTGTACCTCTCTAAAGGCAAATACGAGCATCATGCAAGGTCAGATGGTTGTTCAAGTCTTAGGAATCCAAAAGTTTAATTGTTTACTGCAAATTTTACTTTTCTTTACTCACAAAAGCCTATGAATATATTTTAACAGTAAACATGAAAGAAAAACATCTGAACATGGAGAGACACTGCCACCAGCATTTACAAGAAAAGGATGTGAAGTTTGGGGAGCTTACTGGTTAATCCTGTTGACATTTAGTGAAAACAAAGTAATGGAGGGCAAACAAGGAGGGTACAAACCTGGAGGGTTGTTTCTTGCAGTATTATCCCCTGAAACCGAAATCTGTTTGGATGATTAAATAATACATTTTCTATGTCAAATCTCTGTGGGAAAAGACTGGCATCTGTTGAAGATTTGGCTGTGTGTTTAGTGATACTCTGAACTCTATTAATAATGTCTGTTACCTAGGTAACATGTTTCACAGCTTTTTGTTTGTAAATTATTAACCAAGAATCCGTAATCACAAAGAACGATTCGAAAGAGTCATTTTTCAAATTTGTAAACTTTAAAAAATCGTATTCGCACAGGAAAAATACTCAATAATCTTTTCATGTGTGAATTTAAACAAACAAAAATGTACAAATTGTATTTATGCACAACCTTACAATAATATGCACAACTTTAGACTAATGCAAGGATGTGTATTTGTGGACAAAATTTTTTTTATTTTTGACAGCTATCTTACACCATACATTTGTAGCTTGTGTTGTAATTGCCCAGGTTTCTTCTTAGTCAACCAAAATTACACAATCAAGACAGTAAAAATAATCTGGTTGATTCTAGAGATTGATATTGAGCACTTGCTACATTCAGAGTGCAGGATATAAGGCTCAATTTGGAGGAATCAGATTTTTAACGGAGATCTCTCACATTTCCAATTAAACGTGCATGTTTGTGATCTCCTGCATGAATGTTATGGACACAAAAAGTATCCTGCTTGACCATGGTAAAAATATGACAACATGAGTGATGTCATCATGTTTTCCGGGTTTCAAAACAAAATCTGGGACCCATCAGAATCTGTGACCACAGAGCGTGTACACCGGAAGTAAACATAACGGTGTACGCACGAGGCAAACAGCGGAGCATCATGCTATTTTAAAGTTATTGTCCAGCCACATTTTCAACAACAGCATTTTAAGGAGATTATGAAAGAGGAGAGTCCGGTGGATTTATGTGGAATAATGGATACAAAATTGCATCCAAGAGTGGTGGGAGATCGATGCTAGCGCCTTTACAGATACGTTTATAAATAATTATCCAATTAGGAGCAGAACCTTCATGTACATTGCTGAGCGCCTCTTTGAAATACTGTATCAATGAAATGCATAGATTATAGGGATCCCCTATAATCACTTACCAGGTGATTACTTATCAGGTAAGTAATGATGCTCTAGTGACTTAATTCCTGTGAGATGGCAGATTGAAACAGGGCGCGCACAAACACAAAAAATCTGTTAATTTAATTGTCACCAAACCAATTAAAAAAATTAACAAAATATAAAAAGGTGTCTTCAAGGTACATTCAGGAGCACAGCTGCGAAGATTTGGCCAGCCTGACAAGCTATTTGGATCAGTGCTACGACAGAATCGTCATGGGGAAGCCAAACCAATAATCCACCCCCTCCACCTCAGTCAAGGCTAAAAAACCACGTTCCGACGACTCACCTGGCACGATTTCAACACCGGGGGAGAACTCGAAGGATGTACTTATCTCTATCAATAAGAAATTAAGCAGCTTAGATGCCCGTCTACTGGAGCTCCTCCACAAAGCAGCTGGATGCTACGGAGAATGCCAGCCTTAGAGAGTCTGTGAAATCCCTCGTCAGAACTCTCATCAGAAAATAAAAGATAAATAAATAAAGGAAATGGTGATTGATCTACATGCTCGGAGCATGAGGGACAACCTGTGTTTTCCGGGATTCCTGAGCAGGCGGAGGAAGACCCGGAGATCACGGTGAAGAACTTCATCCAGACAAAGTTGAAGCCCCCAGAAGAAGTAGCTAGCTCTCTTACATTCCACAGAGTTCATCGTTTGGGAGGGAGAAAAGCTGATTCCGGCAGATTCCAATTGTGGCAAAGTTTGTCACTTCAAATACAACGAGCAGATGAAAAGCCGAAGCGGAGAGCTGAAGGGGACAAGTTACGGAGTAAACGACCAATTCCCGAGAGAGATTCTCGTCCGTCGCAGAGTCCTGTTCCCCATCGGGAAAGAGACGATAGCAGAAGGATGCCGAGCTGTCATTGCGGTGGACAAACTATTTATTATTAATGGTCAGTTTTTTCGCGAACCAAACATCACTCCATGGCTCTTCTGATCTGAGGTGCTGTTTGTTTTTTTTCCGTTTGTGATTACTGATCCCATGTAGCATATGTGTGTTTAAGAATGTATGTAGCTATAGGTATACATCTGTGTATATTGGTATCTATCTGTGTATGTGTGTATTTATCTGTATAGTGAGTATATATGTATATATATGTGTATGTATATGTGTGTGTGTCTATGTATCTGTGTATGTATGTATGTATGCATCTGTGCATGTATGTATGTATCTGTGTATGTATGTACAGTATGTTTCTGTGTATGTATGTATGTACAGTATGTATCTGTGTATGTGTGTAGGTATGTATGTATGGATCTGTGTATGTATGTATGCATCTTTGTATGTAAATGTCATTGAGATATTGTAAGCATAATAAAAGTTGTATAATTTTCTTTGAATGCAAATGTTGTTATATGTGTATACATATTTTTTTCTTAAAGTTATTGTTCTTGAAATATGTAAGATGATTCTTGTTATCACATATGTAATACCGTTCCTATCGTGAGGTTTGGTTCAGAGTATAAGAGGCTGCGAGAGCGGCACATGCACAGACACACAAAAGACTGTGACCGAGCCATGTCTGCAGCAGAAGAGACAGCTAGCTAGCTGTGCAAGGCTGATTTCCTTGTTAAACTTCCAAAGTGACAGGCGGCCACGAGGTAGAACTTTTGTTAATGTATGTATATTTCCTTTGATCGTATAATGAGCCTGAAGCTACTGTTTTTCATTTCTGTAGTTTTCACAGTGTTTGTAATAAGCCACAGTAAAGCACCCGTCTTGAGAAACTGCACCAGTGTTGTTATTTTGGGAGCCACAGTGTATGTATGTATGCATCTGTGAATGCCTCTGTGTATATGGATATACATATGTGTGTGTATACATGTCGCCATTATCTTCCAAAAAAGACCAGTTAATTTAACTCACCATCCGTCGTCGTCATGTTACCTCCCACTAATGTGTTTTTATGTTTATCTCTTTTTCTGGGGACTTGCACTTTTATCAATGTTAACTTTTTCTCTTTCGCGCCCTTTAACGGTTAACCGTAATCTCACCTGTAATATTAATCTCACCTGTAATAATAAACAAGCCTGCAGCGCAAGCCGACACTCAACAATTACTATCGATGTATGACGAAACACATATTAAAGTACTTATGAGGTCATTCAATGTTCAGACTTATAAAGATGTATTTAGCATGCAGATAGGCACCACTAAGCAGTGGGACACACAGATGCACACGCTTCAGTAAAATGTACGTAGGACTCATTTCTGGTGGTGGACTAAAGCACACAAAAGTTTATTACGTGGAATGTCCGTGGAGCTGGCACAGGGAAAAAGAGGTCAAAGATCTTTAATCAGCTGAAAGAACTACAGGCAGACATTGTCTTATTACAAGAAACTAATTTAACAAACACAACAATAGATCGTCTTCCTACATCACAGTTTCAACATATATATCCAGATTGTTATAACTCTAGGCAGAGAGGTGTCGCTATTCTTATTAATAAAAGACTAAATTTTGACACCAATAGCACAGTAACAGATCCAGAAGGTAGATTCAAAATAGTTTTATTATCTATTCATAATAAGTTATGTATTGCAAGTATTTATGGTCCAAATGTTGATTATCTCCCCTTTTTTCACTCCCTCTTCACTTCACTCCAGAATCACTCAGATATCACACTAATAATCAGGGGTGATTTCAACATAATCCCTGATACAGGGACGGACAGACATAATACTAATGGAAGTTACCGAACTTGGCAATCCTCAGAAACTCTTAAACAATAAATGAAGGATTTTGGTCTTTGTGATGCATGGCGTTCTCACCATTCCACACTAAGAGACACGTTTTTTCTTCACTCCACCATTCCTACTCTAGACTAGATTATTTCTTAACTACCAGCTCACTGTTGAATGACATTTCAGAGATAATAATCCATCCCATAACCATCAGTGATCATGCACCAGTATCACTCATTCTTAAAAGTAAGAATAATAAACCGACTACTAAAAACTGGAGATTTAATACATCATTACTTAAAGATACTGAGTTTATTGATTACTTTAAAAGAGAATGGTCCTTATATCTAGAAAACAACAACCTGTCAGAAACTTCAGTGTGTGTTCTGTGGGAAGCAGGAAAAGCAGTCATGAGAGGAAAAATCATTTCATTCTCTTCCCATAAGAAAAAGAAGGAAACCTTGAGAATTTCAGAGCTAGAAAATAAAATTAAATCATCGGAGGAAGCTTATCCCTATGTCTCCCTAGAAGAACACACACTGAATGATATAAGGAAAGCTAAACTAGAACTTAATGAAATAATAGATAAAAAACCAAAATTCATAGTGCAGAGACTCCACTTAGAGAAATTTGAACATGGCAACAAATCAGGAAAGTTTCTGGCCAATCAACTAAAAACAAACAAGGAGTAAACAACAATCTCTTCTGTAACATTACATTACATTACAGTCATTTAGCAGACGCTTTTCTCCAAAGCGACTTACATCTGAGAAATCTACATCTGTAAAAGATGTAGATGGAAATATCAGCCACGACCTAGACAAGATAAATAATACTTTTAAAGAATTCTATAAACAGTTATATGAATCACAAATAGACACAACAGAGGAGAATATTAATCAATTTCTCAGCAATATTAATCTTCCAAATATAAGAAAATGAAAACAAAACATCTTTGGATTTACCTACTCTAGTCAATGAGCTCCATGAAGCTCTGCAGCATATGCCCAACAATAAAGCACCAGGACCAGATGGATTTCCAGCTGAATTCTATGAAGAATTCTGGACAACATTGGCTCCCAATTTCTATAATATGATACAGGAAATCAAAGAAAACAAACAATACCTTTTCACATGAATTCAACTAATATTACAGCATTACTAAAACCAGAAAAAGCTGTCTTTTTCCATCATTATTTGCCATTTTTATTGAACATCTAGCAGCAGCCATTAGACAAAACAAAGAAATTAAAGGAATTAATACCAAAAACATAGAACATAAAATAAGTTTATATACCGATGATATTCTACTTTTTCTCCAGTACTCACAATCATCTCTTTCCCAGACAATCACTTTAATTAACACATTTTCATCAATATCAACTGGTCAAAAACCACAGTTATACCCATTAACTGTAACTTACAAACTATATCCACTACCATAATACAATCTGGAGACATTAAATATTTAGGTATAAATATGTCACCTCGATTAACAGAATTAACTAAATTAATATAATAACTGTGTGTCTGTCCTCTTTTCCTCAGATGTGGCCCTGGGACCAGGGAGATGGGGGTACCTGGGGCAGGCTTGGGGCCCTGGACGTCCGCTGGCGTTGGTTGGGTCCTCGGCCTTTGGGGGTAGGGGGGTTGCCTCCAGGTTCTTGGGGCCCTGGGATGTTTGCTCTGCCTGCTCTGGGCGCCCGGTGGGATCCTTGATTACCTCGATTCCTGGGTTAATGGTGGGCTGGTTCTGGGGTGGTGTGACTGGGGTCCTTGTTTGGGACTGCCTGCCATTTGTCCTGGTCTTGTGGTCCTGGCCTGCCTCGGACCTTCTGAGTAGAGGGGGATACCTGAGCATGTTTATTTTCCTGTGAGCAGTGTTTCACTAAGTATGTTCTGCATCAAGGCACGGCTAGCAGCAATCTTTCCTACGTATGTATGGACCTCAAATTTATATTCTGTGTATATGTGTGTACTGTATGTATGTAAGTGTATGTATTGTTGGATTGCGGTTCTCATTTGTGGTATGTATATCTGTCTCTTCTTTCTGTATTGTTTGTTTGTTTTCTCTATCCCTTTCTCCTGTTTTCTTGTTCTTTTTCTGTCCCCTCCGGTCGTGTCCAGCAGCGCATTGAAATCTTGACAAAGGATGATGTAACCAAAATAATTAAAGAATTCAGATCATCAAGAGAAACTTTGTATATACAAATATACATATATACGTTGCTGAACAAAGCAACGTTGTTCAGCAAGACACAACAGACAGATCTACATTATCTGCTTGTTTTAATGCTGGACAAGACAAGTTTAAAAAAAACCAACTGTCACCAATTGCAAGGAGCATTTCAACGACACACTACAATATTACAAAATCTGCAGAAGCAGAGCTTGCAGTGATGGTCAACATATGTGTCTCTGACCTGAAGAAACAGCTTGGTTTCTTTTAATCTGATCTATTTTCTCCACCAGGCTTTGATCCTCTGATGCTGCTGAGTGTACATCTCTGAAATAACGCAGGCGTTTTGGGAGCACTATTGACTCAGCAGTGTGCCGGTTGTCCGGGCCTTTGTTGTCTCTAGGGAAGCAGCGTCTATTGGGACAGCTGTTTGAATCACCGGCTTGACCTTGCAACTGTGGGCGTTAATGATGCCACAAGGTTTTTATGGTGCTTGTGAGGATTTGTGTTAGTGTGCGTGAGTATCTGAGAGGGCGGAATAGAATACACAAGCAAGAAAGAAAAACACAAGATATGTGGTATGTGTATCAATCTTTATGACTTGTATGTGTGTGAGGTCTCATTTTGCGTGTACTAATTAGGGTGTGGCATCTAGAATTTACTGTGTGAGGCGGGGCCGTGATTAGTACGTGATCTACTAAGATTATTCACGCAAATGACAGCGGGTGCAAAGTGCTGGAGACACATCTATCTAAATGACGATTTAGATTTTCACGATGACAACTTCACAAAACCGCAAGCGAAAATACAAATTTGATCAGATGGAATTAGAGGTGTTGGTGGAAGAAGCCAATAAAATGTCCAAAGAGCTACAGCAAATAAATCTCACAGCAGTTCAAAGGAACCCACTACACATTCAACACATGTGTGTTTTCGGTTTCTGTATATATGCTCAGAGTTTGCGGGAGGCATAAGCTGCACATCAGTGCAGTCTATTGCTCCTATAACACCGGGGAATCCAGCCACCTCAAAAAACCTTTTTTTGTCTTATTCAAAGAATCTCGAGAGCTTGGAAACCTAATAAACGTTGCAATCCGGCGCAACATTGCATTTAGGAATTCAGTCAACACATGTAAAAGGCGTGACTAAGAGATTCCTGCTGTGTTGGCTACTGTACGCTGGAATGACCCAGATGCCAAAAACTCTAGACTTGCCAGGAGTTTAA
>JBAMHX010000011.1:22397681-22411270 GCA_037177515.1 Pseudomugil tenellus
GTGTATCTGTTTTTGTAAATAAAACCTGTTAATCTTCATCCTGGCTGCCTCCTGCTTCTCCTCACCTGCATTTGGGTACACCACCTACCCGCTCCGTGACACCAAATACCATACTACCGCAGAAACATCAGGACTGTCTTTAGACTGAGTCCATTTGATTATACTATACTCTTTTCAGACTAACTTTTTTTCTATTTCAGCTTGAAGGAACTGTTGGGGAAAAGTGTTGCATGGGCTGCACTGAACTTAAGTTCCCTTTCAGGTTTTGCGCAGTAGTCTATTGGTATTGTTCACACTGTTCCCCTGTTCTATCTTAGGAAATAAGCACAGAAACATATGTGTTGAAGTTTTTACACTGCACGCAAATATAAAGTGAGGAACAGTGTGGGCTATATAAGGAAAACGAAAAATGGTATTTTAAAACACAAAACAATGCTTGGACTTATATAGCACACAGGATGCTTATAGTAGTGTGCTGAATTTTAATGAAGCAAATATTTGTAATATTCTAAATTTGGCTGCAAGTCTCCCAACAGATTTAAGTGTTCACATCACACCCTCTTTTGCCTCCATTCCCCTCTGCAGAGCCAACTAATGCTAGATATTTTCCCCTTAAGGATGTTTCCATTTTAGGGTCTAGGAATAATGTTACACACACTGTTATTTTTATAGGCCTTGGGCATCTCACTCATATCCATTCACGAATATATTGGCTTTCGCCTTGCTGCATGATTGAGGCTTGTTTGCCTTTCTGCCTGTAGATTACTTGGACAAGTAGACTGTAAAGGATGAATCAAGGAAAATTCCCAGCACATAATATTTCCTGGGGACTGTATCTCCATCTGTTAAGATCATTCTTAACCATTTTAGATTTCCTTCATTCAGGGTTTTGAATGGTTATTGAGGAAACAACACATAGCTACAAAACACCAGAAAACAAAGAGAAAAAGATGATTGTTATATCCATAATGTTTCACCCTGGGGCCAATAATTATGGAACTGTGCACATGTATTTCAATCTAACCTACTAGTATGAAGCTCTTGCATTTTTTATCATTTCAGTGTCACTACATGGATTCCCTGTTTGTAAATCTACTTGTACTTTTTTATGAATTCCAATAGCTACCTCTAGAAATGCCACGTAGAAAGGTGGCCTACATAGTTGAGACTGTTGTTGTTTAATTATTGCATGCTGCAATGGCAGAAAAATAAACTACATTATCAAGCTCATCTAAATGAATGTCAAGCTGTTAAAGCAAATTGGAATTCCACTGTAATCCTTCTGTATAGGGCTTCCACAGAGCTGTATGTGCCCAGAATACCACTGCATAAAGACTCATCAGAGGTATGTAACTCCCGACAGGTGCTCAAAATCCAAAAGCCTTACTGTAAGGGTGAAGGAAGCTTATTCCAGCTTCTGGCACTTTTGATCATCACCCAAAATCTTTTTACTAAAGGTATAGGAGTCCTCCCAGTCACTTCAGCTGCTTACCAATCACACTTTAAGCTTGGGGTTTCCATCAAGACATGTAACCATTATTGGTCCTAATACAGGCTCCACCAGTCTTAAAATGCAAATGTAAGTCATTAAAGGAATATCATTACAATTTCCTCAGTACAATCAAATTTGAACATATGTGTTTATATGTAATCTACGTGAGCTGTTTAGCTGTTTATATTTACAGTATAAATGATGGAGTTTCATTCCATTTTTCCAAATTCATTACAACAGATAGACCTACATGGCCTTCAATCCTGAAAGTGATGTGCCCTTGGACTATTTTTTTAACTCCATGTCAGACCGTAATACTAGTTCTGCTAATGATGAAGTCCTTACTGTGGCTGACGCAGACACACTGAATGCAAACTATGCTGCTGAGAGATGATAAAAAATAAATTGACAGAAGTTATGCTTTAGAAATAAAGTCCCAGAGCTAAATGTACTGAAGCACATAAGATTGCAGTTATTTGAGTTTTTTCTTTTTATAGCCTAGCTTGAGTAATATGATTGTAATTTTCTGAATGGTTATTTTCAGATTTGGAGCACCATGAACCGGACCTCTAATGGCACCTGAGAGCTCGGTGTCTTTGTAGACCGTGATCAGTCTTACGGTGTCCTTGACTGTGGATGTTCAAGCAGAGTTGCCTGCTCCTATATGCATGAACCAGCTTTTAACTAAAATTCTTTCATTAGCAGCACCAGGACGAGGAATAATCCAACCTGAATATTGAGTCTTTTCAATTAATGTGATTGAAAGATGTCTTTTTGGCTTTAAATCCAATCTTGTTATACATGTAACATAGGTAATTACAAAAAACTTATTAAAAGAGGAAATTATTACTTTCTATCAGTAACTTATCTTTGTTCTGTTAAAGGTATATTTTAGCTATAATTTAAGCCTTTCCCTACTTTTTCCCGACAATCTCTCATGGATTCTTACATGACAGCCAATTTTTAGCCCTGACATAGATTAATGATCGGAATACATTAACACTGACATGGTTCTGCTGCAAATATTAAAAAGAAACCTAAAGCATCAGAGTCAATTCTTAGTTATGGCAGGTTCATTTTCTTGAATGACGTGGTCTTTTTCAAATTTATGTATAGGATCCAGCTATTTGTGATGTTTAGGTTATATTATAAAGCAACATCTTTTCCTCACAGCAGCATCAAGCCATGTTTTATTTTTAAAAATTACATCACGTTAAGAGATGAATGGGAGGGTCTATGCATGTGTGTGTGAGAGAGAGAGCAAGAAAGAGTAGACTTCTAACTTGTTTATTACATTATGCAAAGTTTTTATGTTTTTTATTGGCAGAAACTACAATGGACTAGCAACCTGGGTGTACCCATCTGCTAAGTGCAGAGATTAAACAGAATTGGATTAAACGGTATGGAAAATGAATGACTCAGTAATTTAAAGCATTTCATGCTATATCTGTGTATGAAAAGTGTTATATTATTGACCTTTCGTTAAGCGCAATGCAAATTTTATTAATAATTCATTCATTCTCTGTTTAAAAGTGCACAAATGCTAGATTCCAAGCGTAAGCATACATCATATGCTCACCAGTTAAATGTGTTTTACAAATGTCTACATGGAGGATCCTTGTTTTAACTGATTAATTCTTGGACAATTTAAAAAATATTATGACCTTCTGACATTCATTGTGTACACTATTCAGCTAGAGTAGTTTTAAAAGCGAAACATTGTATTGCTTGCGTCTGGTTATAATCTTGCAGCTGGATCTTATTGCACAGAGAACTGTTGGACTCTGGGTTGGTCCAGTCTGACAGAAATAAGTAGACTTTTATAAAAAGAATTAGGTGCCAGTGGTATAAGTCTTTTATGGTTTCTAACTCTGAGAGTTATGATGAAGAAAGGAGACTTCTCACTGTCCTGTCGTTTTTCAAAACAATTTATTGTTCAGTCGGTTGTCCTTCAACATGTAAAATGTAACCACTCCACTTGACAGACAAATGTGCAGTATAGCTCTTCAAGACACATATGATCAGTCTCAAGCTATTGCTGGGGTGGGGAATAGGAGGTGTGGACCAGCAGTCCTGCTTTGATGCATGATTAGACAGTGCAACGTGTCCAAGACAGGAAGACATTTGCTTCTCTTCAAAAGACTGCATAATTTAGAAAATACTCAGTTTGCTTACACATGATGGTTAAGGTGTTTACTCTTCGTATAGATACTGCTAACATTCCAGAAAGATTCAGGAGATTTGAAATAGCAGGATGTGTAAAGGAGGAATTTCTTAAGGCCCATCATCATCATCTAATATGCACTCTGAGTAACAATAGTTAGAAACTACAGCCCACCTCTGTGTCATGGTGTTTTACCCTGCCCTCTTTTTAACCTTTAAGTACCTTTTTAGTGTCAGATACCTCATACTTTACAGACAGTAAAAAGAACACAAATAATCGCTGTGTTAATACAGTACACCTGGAGCCATGACGATAACTCTTCACTCTATGTAACTATAATGAAATACAGCTTCCTTCGATACTGCAGGGCCTCTTATTCAGAGCAGCCACTCCCTGGGGATAACAGGCAAACGGAGCATGAAGGGAAGGCGAGGTCTGGACCAGGGGAAGATACCATGACTGTCTGACAGGATGTGCTTAGTTACACACTCTGTTCAATCCAGCACAAACAACCCACCAAGGCCACACATGGGAGAGGAGAGGATGGAGGAGGTATGAGTTTGTGTGTGTGTGTTGCAAGAAGAGATATATCGTCCTCCTCCTTTGCCTGGAGAGAGTTTGGGATGCATCCAAGATGCCAGCAGCAGTGACAGCATCATCAACAAAATGTAGCTGTGACACACACACACACACACACACATTCACAGTCTGCAGCTGAGCCACTTGAGAGAAACACTCCAAATGTGTTTAGGAAACTGCTCTGCCCCAGGAGAGAAAATCACATTTTTTTCCTTTTTCACAAACATACAAACAAACGGCTACATACTTTTAGAGCCTACCCCGTAATGTTGAAGTGGAGTCACAGATACAGCAAGAAGAACTTTGCACTGTTGGCAGGAAAGTTTCTCCTGGTTACCATTAAGCCAATTACATCCAAATGAGCCTAAGTGGGCCAGGTTAATAGAGTCTCGGATGCTCCCTGAAGGTCAAACAACACCCGGAGTGTATCGCTTCTGTCTATAAATCCCTCAGGTCTGATGAGTTGCTTATTGGGATTCTACTTCAGCACACCTGTTTTTCTGATGAAGCTATTTCCTTGTAAAGAAAAGCTTTAAATGTCTGGCCATTTGCCCGGTTTACCTTTATGAGCCATCCCTGGCTCTCATCTTTCTTTCACTATCATCTTCTTTTCATTTCCCAAGTGGCCCATTGAGTACCTTGCAGCAGCAGACATTCTTCACTCTTGGAGCCACCCCTAAATAGCAAGCTAGCACAGATGAGTACTCAATAAGAAGAAGGCAAGAGATTAGAGAAGGATAGAGATGCAAGTGAAAATTAGAATGCAAAATAACTCCACTGCATTAAAATATGTATAGAAGAAAAATAAATTAGCATGCAACTCTAACTACTACATGTGCTTTGGGTTTTTTTAATAGCACATAAGAGTAAAAAAAATGTGCACTATTTCCTTTGAGAATATAAAGTATTTTTATATTATATAAATATATATATTAGAAAAGATATAGGCACATATACAGTATGCCAGATGGGGGGTATTGTTGCATAGGCCAAATACTTAATGGTGTCAAAAAGATCCCAAAAGAATTTTATATCACTTATGTAAACAAAACCCTGTCAGAGCAACATGCAAAGAGTCCATTTAGCGAAAGAATTTATCTTCAATTTGAATGAATGAGGGATGGTATGATTGAATGACAGGAGTCTGAATGAGCAGGGAGGGAACCTTTGACATAATGAGGAGGAGGAATCATCTGAGGAGCAGAACCAGAGAGCAACATATGTTGATGATAAGAACTCCCTGAGAAGGATTCAATTTTTCATGTGTCCTAGATTCCCCATACACACGCACAACACACACACACACATACATTTTGGCTGAAAAGTAGGGAACTGAGAGATGAAGGGAAGGGGGCAATTGGGTGATTTAAGGAATGAGAACATGAGCAGACACTTGGTATGACTTAAACTATTCCTCTCAAAGGATAACATCATGTACCAGGACACTGGCTTGTAACACCTATGAGAACACACGTTCCACTGAGCACATGCTGAAATTCAAACATACAATGAGATCAGGTACTTTTGTGATGTTTGCAGCTTAAGTAGAGCGGACACAATGTTAAAATGGACCTGTTTACACAAATGTACACTATGTGACTTCTCTATATTCATTTGACAAATGGGTTTCCGCAAATCTAGGGGATACAAAGCAGTATTCAATCATTGTGGTGTGTGGTTACATTAATAATACCGCTGTAAAATTAAGTATTTTTAGTTCAAATCATTATTTTTACCTTACTTTTAACTTGCTAGTTTTCATTAGTAGACCTTAACCAATGAGTCATATTGCCTAAACCCTAACTTTAATATACTTCCCAACATAAAAACAAGGTACTGGTGGTAAAAAGAATTCATCAAAATTAGGAATTATAGAATCAATTGTGGCATCTTGCTCCCAAACTCTGCACCTACTGTCACCACTGACCCTGCTTCTATTTTCCAGAGCAGACTTTGTCACATATTTATGTGAACATTTTATAAACTCTTGTTTTTCATATAAACAAAAGTGTGACAATAGCCTGCCAGAACATATAGTTGGAAAACCAACAGGATGGAAAGAATATATACTGTTTACATACAAAAGATTGCAGCAAATAACATATTGTTGATCTGTAAAAAGCAGCATTTGAGCTTTTTTAACCCTTCATTTACCTAGCACTATATACTTCTTCTATCTCTATTTCTTTAGCAGATTATTGACAGCCTTGTGCCAGTTAATGTCCAGTGTTATTTCTTTTCTCTTGTTTGTGTCAAGTTACCAACCAGGTTCTTGATCTTTAGCCAAATTGTGGTTGTCTAGACACACGCCCATGCTTTGATTTTTGACCGCTGATTCTCCTCATTCTCATCTAATCCCCCTTCTAACCAGTCCCTTCCTTTGCTTTGACCTTTGCCTGCTTATTGACCACACCTGTGTATTTTGGATCACAGTGTCCTGAATTCAGGCTGTTTTTCTGGATGCTTTTCATCACTGACAGCTGTCATTGTCAGTGTCACTGGCCACTGGCGAAGACTCCTACAGACAGAAGAGGAGTTCTGAAAGGAGCCCTCAGTTTCAACATCTCCATCCCACGTGACAGTTGTTACCCTTTGCCAGCCACTATTCATACTCTGACTTCTGTTAAAATCATCTATTCCTTTTAAACGCTTTAAACTATTGTGTTGTGGCTGTATTCCCAGGTCCTCTGTGTCACCTGTTATACATAATACAGATAACTTATCCCTAAGTTAAAACCTGTTATTGAATAGGAAAAACATTTTCTTTTCTTTTTTTTCTTCTTAAAGCATTCACATTTCTTCAGGAGCACACAAATGATGTGTCAACTTTTATTTTTTAGTGCCGCTTTGTCAAAGAGCTAATTAGCATATTACCACAGATGCATTAATCAGCTTCTTTTGTCCACAGATGTGTGTGCTTGTGTTTCCTACTTCTTCTGTCTCTCTTTGTAAGAATTAGTGTGTAAGAGAGGGAGCAAGAGTGTGTGTTATTGCTTTGTTGTTGTTTTTTTCTAGCTGCTCTGCTGCTTTGCTGACAATGTCTGGTTGGATAGAACAGGGGGCGCCTGAAGCCTCTGACCCTGCTAATCAGCTCAAACCACAATAACCTTCCAACTGGCATCTCAATTAATCATGTTACATTTGTAGGATGTAGCCTTGCATCTCAATGTGCTACGCTACCAGTTAGTGGAAATGTTAATATTATTATAAATGTCCCTGCTCTCTCGTTGGACATCAAATGCTCTTTTTCTTGTGTGAGCATGTCAGCATAGGCACTGCACTTTTGCTATTATGCATTGGCTATAAAAATGGCTTTAAAGGTAATGAGAAACCTTGAACCTTTATGTTGGCTGTGTTATCTTTATAAGTGCTCTGCATTCACTTAATTTAATTTATTTCAGAAAACATTTTCAAATTATACCATTAACATCACACATTATTAACCACAACAATAACATTATCATTACCTCTACCTTATATATTGAATGGAATAATATTTAATACCATTATAATAAATGTTATTGACACCGGCTGAAAACTAATGTAACTGTGTAATTAAAAGTTTTAAGCTAAAGTAGCACATGTTTTGCATATTTTTTATACAAAAGCGTTTAAATAAGGAATGCCTTAAATAATATGATTGCTACTCTCCTGATGGACTCTACTATGCAACCCTGTATGACACCATAGTGATGAAGATACTGTTTAGATATTCTTTTATTATCTCCAAAGCTCAGCTTGCTGACAAGTGAAGACCTACTGCACTAACCAGAAACTGGAATTATCTGTTTGGTGCTTTTTTCCCTCTTTCTATTGCTATGCAATTACAATATTTATGAGAGGGACCCAAACACAGTTTTATTCTCTAGCTATTTCTTTTACCCCTTGTATGGATTTTTTTTAATAAAATGCCGCCAAGAAAATCACTCAAGCATTTGTCAGTGTAATTGTACAACACAATGCCATGAATGGTTATGAGCTTGCTGTTTCAAACTGCTGACAGGCAAAGAATAAAACACCTCAAACTGAACAGGGGATTAGAGCAAAGAAACAGAACAAGTTAGAAAGTAGGGAGACAGCCTAAAGGAAATGATGAATGTATGTACATGTGTGTATGATGTTTTTTATATTTATGTCAATCATTTCAATAAAATATATATTTTTCATTTTTTCATTGACTTAGACAAATATTCTGATTATGCCTTTGGACTTTCATTTACATCAGAGAAGTCTAACAAACACAGAGAAACAATAGTGTATAGAGTTCATCCCATGTCTTATCTCCCAGGTCTGTCCCCCTTTTCTTGCTTGTCTGATTACCTCCCAACCCTTATGTGTTTCACCTGGATATTGTCAGCTTCTTTTGGGCTTGTGTGTATACCAGTTATCCTCTTGCCTCTTGCCTTTACAAGACCGTCTCATTAGCTGAGTCTAGCCTTCCAGCAGAAATGTTCGCAGGTCATTTTTTTTTCTGCAGGTCCAAGTGAAGTCACACGTGACTTTTGGTTGTAATGAGTAATTTTTCATGCAAGACCTGCCATCTGGCCTGTTTAGAACAGCTAATGTCAAACTTTCTGAGGAACGACCCCCAAAAAGACAAAAGGTTTTTTTTAATAATATGGTACGCTACTAATATGGCATTTACATGACCCCAAGCAAAAAAAGGTTTCTAATGGTGCAGGATGTTGGCATAACATAGGCATTTTTTTAAGACATGAGCTGTCAATTTGGGTTGTCCAAGAATATTTTTCATGCTATTAAGAAGCTGTGTGGGAGATTTTCTGCATATTATTTTCTGCTCTTTTAAAAATTGTTTTGGTGAGTCTCCATGGCAACAAGACTTATTTCCCACCAAGATCAGCTGATAATGCTCTCCAAGATTATCAGTGAAATAACACTTCTCAATGGGCTTGAAAAGAAAGAGAACGCAGTGCAGGAGTGAGGCAGAGAGAAGACGACGGAGATTTGAAAAGTTTCTTCCACCTGTTGTGATGGAAAACGTTAGCTCGCTAGCTAACAAAACTGACAAGCTCCAGGTGCTAAAGGAACATATCCCAGACTTTAATGCATTTGTTCGCTGCTTCAAGACAGCTAATGCAGACTGCAATAAACAACTAAATGGAAAACTAAAAGGAAGAGGAGTTGCAGTACTGGTTATCCAGCTTGTCTTCTGGACATGTTACTGTTAAAGAGAAGATCTGCACAAGAGATCTGGAACTGCTAGCTGAAATGAGCTACATGCTAGCCCCATGAGCTTACAGCTTTCCTGTCACACCTCCAATCTGCAGCTCAGTCAAGGACCTGAACACAACCTCATCTCCCTCCACATCTCCTGGTGTCATGTCCAGATGGTGTCAATCCCAGAGTTCCCTGCTCAAGACAACTATGTCCGATTCTCCAGCACCAGTTCAACACCAGTCTGAGTCAGAAAACAATACCAGTGATGTGGAAAAACCAAAGACTACAGAGTTTGAATTTCCCTCTGGGATTAATAAAGTATTTTTCATCCATTTTTTTTTTCATTTTCATTTTCATATATATATTGCTGGCTGGCCAGCTTGCTAATTCAATACTTCTTTTCTTATTAATCGGCTAAATAAAGAAAGGGCTGCACGGTGGAGAGGTGGTTAGCACTGCAGCCTCACAGCAAGCAGGTTGCCGGTTCGATCCCTGGCTCGGGCAGTGGCCTATCTGTGTGGAGTTTGCATGTTCTCCCCGTGTTAGCGTGGGTTCTCACCGGGTACTCCGTTCGGGAATAAGCGGTAGGAAATGGATGGATGGATGCACCAAAAACAGACTTTAACTCATCTTTTATTATTAACTAAAGGCAGTTCTGCTGTTTCATCTGACTGAATTTGAAAATGATTCAATATCATTCATCAATAACAATACAGCTTTGGTTCTCTAGTTTGTCAGATGATGTGGCAATAGTAGATTTTTTTCAGGATTTAAAATCCTGAAAGTACAATGATTCCATCAATACTACATGCTTGACTGGGCCTACCTTTTTTTTTGTTTTGTGTTTGTTTTTTGTGTTTTTTTGTTTGTTTGTTTTTTTTTTTGTTTTGTTTTTTTTTTCCTTTTTGCAAGGTTTATAAAAATAAAATTTGCAGCAATAACTGAGCCTAATCCCCTTCTTACTGCCACAGTGACTCTCATTATTACATAATTTAATTAGAAATATGAAAATAGAAGACAAAAAAGAATTATTCTGGGTTTTTATATGGCCTAATTCAACGTTTTTGATGACCACTATGCAGCCCTGTGCAAAAAGTGTGCCCAGAAAATGTCCACTAACTTAAACAACTTGTAAATTTGTTCATAAAGTCTAAGGATAAGTTGTCAGGCTCGGTTGTAAGACGTCTTCATTAGCCTAATGTAGCTTGCTGCAATTTTTAAATTGGTTGCCAGGTAACATAACAATGCAATGGCTTTCACATTTTATGCTAAATGAAATATTCCAATGTTTGATCAACCTAAGTTAGCTTATGCAAAGTTGTTTTTTTTTTCAATGAATGATGTGCAATCATTCTGCGGTCCTTATTAGTGGAAGGCTCAGGGGTGGGAGGCAGTACTTTTTCTATACTTCTTTGGTTGCAACAGCTTGAGTGGTAAAATTCTGCACCCTGGTTGTTTGGATTGCTAGTAGGACACTGCTCATCATACTGTCCAGCAGTTTCAAAGCATGTATCATTTTCAGTTCCACTGTGGCTCACAGTTATTTATTTATATTTTGCTTTTTGGGGGGAGGGGGTGGGGGATGCTGACAGACACCAATAATGCAAAGATTCACAAAGATTTTTTTTTTCTTTTTGTTACACGTGAGTGTCAACTTTTCAGGTTCCAGACTAAAAGTTTTTTTCTCAATCAGAACTTGGTGGGCACTTCAAAATTAGGTTCAGGAACCAGCAAAAGCAGTGAGTTTGTCAGTGTGAAAGGTGCCTGACTAACTCACATTATATGGCACATACAAACTATTAAACATCAATAATAAATGCCATAAATAATAAAGTTGGTAATCATAATAATTAAAGAAAAACATTAGGTGAGTAATTGAGCAAAAACCTAAAAATGTTTAAAACCAGGATTAATGTTGAGTAATATTTAAAAAGAAAAATCAATCCATTTTGGAGAGAGGCAGCGTTAGGTCTGGGAGGAGGGGCAGTAGAGTTCTACTCCCCTGTAGGGAAGCATAATATCACATTTTTTGAAGGACAAGATGTTTCCAGAATTAAATGATAATTTTTTCAAATGGGTTCTGATCAGAAGCAAAGTAGAACTGCTGATCTTGAGAAAAGATATCATCTGAAAAGATTATTGAAAATGTAACCTAATTTATAGCTAATGTACAATAACTTTAAATTAGTTCTATCCACAATCTGTAAGGTTCTTGGATATGGGTTAGAAGTACCAGGAGCAGACTGATGACATTCACTACTACTTAACTGTAAGACTTCAAGTGATTCACGTGTCTCAATGGCGCGTTTCCTTGGAAATTGTTTTATTTTGTTTTTTTCTGTCATTTTGGTTTGATAGGAGAATGCAAGGTAGACTTGGGGCATTTTGGAGACATCACAAAATTTACATTGGCCTGGGAACATCTTGATATAACCCATGAAGGTACAATAAATTGTTGGTCAGAGAGTAATTTAGGCAAACCTGGATAGCCTGTTGCCACGCATGATCTGACTCTGCAGTAGTCAGATTAATAATATTCATATTCAGATGAATAATATTCAGTAGACAGTTTTAAAAAAAATCACCAGTCATTCCAAATTTTGTGTTTCTAATCATCATCACGAAACATGTCACTCTTCTGTCCTCATCCCTCAAACAATAACTACTCATTGCTGGGAAATAATCTGTGTTTCATGACTGTGTCCATAGTGACAGATGTTGTGCCCCCCCCCCTAGAGACATGGAGGGTTTGAGAGCCCGGGGCCATTTATGGGAAACCAGAACACAGATTGGCTGGCTGTCTTTCAGACAACAAAAGGCTACTTTAGACCAATGCCAGTATAACTGTAGCTTTCTTTTTAAACTCTGTGAATTTTTTTCTTTCTTTTCTATAATGTGTCCTTACATTTTTTTTTTTTTTTACAAATTATTGCTCCAGTTTTTTGATACTCCAGGAAAAGAGGGGAGGCTCACCATACTCTTTTCACACATAGTAAATTACATTCTATACATTGAGTCTCATTTGACAAGACAGATGATTTAGCATCACCTGATTGTTCCTGATTTGTTTTTGCATTTTAAAATTTATTGGATCAGTAAACATTAAAAGACCATGAAGCAGTGCTTTTCACGATGTTTCATTTGTGAAGAGAGCCATTTTCTTTTCTCTGAATGAAATCATGGATTACATTTGGTTATGTAAGCCTTTATCCTCTGTTCTCTCTGCTCAGTAATGATAAGATTGATTAAAATGCTATTTATCCTGCATTGCTAATCACATGACAATGTTCGGTTTTGTATCAACCCTCAGTATTTTTAATGCATCCTGTCGAAAGTTCTAAAGTCTATGCACACTCTACTCAGAGCCATTTACTTTGTGTAAATCCTTATGATGCCTTGAAAAAAGTAGCCTATTTAATTTCATCCCCTTCCCAACTGGGTTCCCAAAGCACACTGCAATTTTCTTTTGATCCCTTGTCTACGAGACCACACATCAGTGCACGTGTGTGTTTGAGCATGTGCACATGGTTTTTACCTCTTGCTTGTGATGCTTGTATTTTGTTGTTGACAGGCTTACACACCAGGATCGAGCTAAGAAAGCATTTTGCTGCCTATCGCCATCAATATCCCATAAATATAAAGGCATATCATCCACACTTCAAAATCTCTCATCCATTCTTGAGTGAATGATGAATTGCAGCCGCATTTAAGTGGAGAATATAATGTGAACAAGAACCCCCTTTTCTTTCACCTTCCCATCTACTTATTGTAAGAGCACAAGCTCCAATTACCTCAAGCTGCCACCCAGAAAATCTAATTTTGTACCTGCCAGGATTGACCAAAAACACACATTCATGGCTTTAGTTGCACATTTAGTGTAATGTATACATACAATCTTAATCATAAAATATAAATCATGATTTAATTACTTTATTTGCTTTGTATCTTATTCTTTTAAGATATAGTATTCATACTTGTAGCTGTAACAATACTGGAGACATTGCTGGAGTTGGACAGTGGAACCATGTTCCTTTTCAACCTTTTAATCAATCATCCATCCATAAAAAGTCATCCTCAGCTATTCTTTTTATGTCATAAGTGTAACGATCCCACCCTCAACAGACTGGTCAACAAAGGTTGGAATTTTTACGACCACCTTAAACTCAAGAAAGATGG
>JBAMHX010000011.1:22413567-22430473 GCA_037177515.1 Pseudomugil tenellus
TGTGTGTGTGTGTGTGTGTGTGTGTGTGTGTGTGTGTGTGTGTGTGTGTGTGTGTGTGTGTGTGTGTGTGTGCATGTATTCTACATGCCACTATTGTTTAGACCTTCAGCAGAACCACTTCATGTTGCCTAATGAATTTATTTATGAGGACACAATGCCAAAATCTAGTGAGTTTCACTGTTAAAATAGTCACTATTTCAGCTTCTGGTAATTAGCATTCTGTATATACATGCCCAATTTATCATTTAATATTTATCCCTTAAATGTCAGCTGTCAGGCTGCAGGTGTTTTTGATTACATGTCCTCAGTTTGTGCATGTTTGTGCAGGTTTGTGTGGCCAAAACACATCATTATGCACCACCTGTTAGGGCAAGAGGTAGCAATGTGTGGCCTGTCACTCATTACTGGGAGGACGGGAATGGATCCAGAATGAAGTGAAAATGGCTCGACAGTCAGCCCCCCTGTGATAAACGCTTGAAGAATTAGGCAGAGTATGAATGATTTCACAGAACAGCCTCCGTTCACTCCATTACATGAGGACGATATCATACTCTGCATTTCTTTCCCTTTTTTTCCCTCAAGGACAAAAACATATTCATCCTTTAAAGATAGCTTCAAGAAGCAGAGTGCTTCTTGCCTACTCTGTCTTGCCTCAATGCATTCCTAACTGTAATTCCATTTCTTCAAGCAAAACATTACCATCAATCAACAGCACACACGTTTGTCCCCAGTCTCACAAAGGTGTCACAAACAGTTTTTGCCTGTTGGTGTGGGATGAAATCTCTTTGTTCCATGGAAGACAAAGATTTATAACAATTCCCGGTGCTTCACCACCCACTTCTCCTCCTCCTCCCCATCCAGATACTTTATGCACCACCTCCATCTGTGTCAGTTTGAAATGAAGTGACTTGACTAGCCAGTGATCTGTTGTGTCCAGTCTAAATCTGTGCCCAACATGTTGGCCCCAGTGAGCGTCTCAGTGGGAGTGCCAGAGTGTGCTTGTGAGCAAGCTTTTATGTGTGTCAGGGATGCGGCAGTGTGTGTCATTGGGAAACAAGAGGGCTGCATCTCTGCTGCCTCGCACAGGACAAAGGCTGGCACTACAGGAAAGCTCATGTCCATGACACTCAATTCTAAGAGTGAATTTTTTCAAGTGTCCTTCCCCATCTCTCTAGAAGACTGAAAACAGTGTTAGAATAGCAGGTGAGTCTTGAATGTGGCATGCATGAACTCGTCACACACACATACAAACACACACTAGCACACAAACAGACCACAGATTCAATGCAAGGAGTGAGGAGAATCACACTGACATTTTCTTTCCAGGCAGTTTTAGACAGGTTACTGCTTTAAGGCACATATTAGAAAATAAAAATCATTGTAAAGAGAAACTAAAGAGCAGGGGGCATTTTACATGGGTGTATGAAACAGGAATGTCATTAGGGTGATTATGCATTTCTATCTTTAAGAAGACAGGATACCCTTCAGGAAAAATAAACAGGAAAGAAACATATCAAAGGTACATTAATTTTTTCAGTACAGTTGAGATAAGCTCCTACCTAACAGAGTGCTGCAGTGAGAAGCAAGCTAACGTCAAGCTTAAGATTCTACTGCTTATGCCTCTTGTGGTGAGCTGACAGCAGAGGCTTGACTTTGTAGACCCGGGTAAATATATCCAGCAGCTGAGAATTATTTTGGCATTCTGAATTGATTTTAGATTCAACATCTATGTTGAGATGTTTTCTTCTCCACTGCAATGATGAAGTTGTAAATAGACTGACTGACTGACCCTTACTCCAATGCAGTGCCTGTTCGGGTTCTGACTGGAGGTGGAAGAGTGTCACATTCCTTTTATTAGAAGTTTATTTCTGCAGTGACAGTAAAATATCTCTAGAAAGTTCACCTATGTTTCACAGCAGTCTAATAATAAAAACAAAAAAAAAACTTTTATCATTAGGCTTTTGTCAAAAATGGCTGTGCCCCAATAAGCAACGACAATATGACAGTCTGGCATGTGTGTTGGTATTACAAGAGTGAGTCAACTACAATGTTGTTGAAAAAGATTTTTAAGAGCAGCTGAACTTGGGCCAATTCAGTTTGGCCTGTTTGGAGCTGTTATATCACATCGGATGAGAAGAATACTGTCATCATTAAGATTGATATTCAGAGCACCATTTTCCTTGATATGACATGTCAGAATCTTTTTGGTTAGAGTCCGTACAGTTATAACTTCGGTCCAGTGGAATATGGCAGTGTTTTGGATGCTATAGCTCATTTCTTAAACCCATTATGTCTCATCTCATCACAGTGCTCGATCTGTCATATTTTATTTATCATCCTGTCATTAATGAACCATTTCAGGTCAGCAATCCCCCAAATTGTATTATCATCAAATGCTTTCACACTTGTCCCCATCATCTTAATTACTTAGATATATTTGTTATATTTTGTTACTAAAATAGATTTAAGTTGCTCATTTCAATCCAATCTGCATACATTACCCCCAATAACAAAAGACTTGTGTTGTTTAATAGATTTTTAAAATATATATTTTATTCATTTTTAAAAAAAAAAAATGAAAGACTACACTGTCACATTTAAATGATAAAAATGACGACCTAGTTTACAGTATCACATTCATAATTTTGAGCTTCCTTGCACTGATGCATCTGTGCCTGTGAATGACAAAAAGAACCACATCTGAGTACAGATCTGGGGCATTATAAAAGAAAACTTCATTTAACTGCATGTCAGCAGCCTCATCTGTTTACAAATGGAGAAATTTTGGAACACTCAAAGCAGATTTTATAGCTCTAGATGCCTGACAAAACGGAAAAAAATTGTGATAAAGTGTCTTGATCAAACTGGGAAACAAGTACCCAGCAGCCACTATGAATTAAAGTTCTTACATTCAGATAAGGACAGTTGAAAGAAAACATGAATATATAAAGCAATCCTGAGATCAGAATACTGTGTATCCCAGGCTGGAGTTAAGGTTTATGCTTGAGGAAACCAATGACTCAAAGAATACCACCAAGAAAACTTCAAGAAAAATCTCTGAATGCTCTGGAGTGACTGAAGCAAATGTCAGCTTGAATGTATTTTTCTTTCAGGGAATTGAAAAAGGCCGTGCAATGATGCTGTGTTTAACCTGGTTGAAATTAAACATTTCTACTAAAAGTGATGAGAGAACCTCTGAGGGGAAAGGTCTAGCAAGTTTATATCATTCATCCATCCATTTTCCATATCGCTTAATCCAGTTCCGGTCTCGGATAGCTGGAGCCTATCTCAGCATGCATTGGCGATGTTAGAATCATTCCAAAAATAATTATTCTTTTTGTAAAATCTGGAGGTGTTAAAAATCTCATTTCTTATATTCAGGTAACTGCCATTTTTTCTAAAATCTAGTGGCAACCTACGTTGTGAATAAAATTAAGCTTATGCAGTTCACCTTCCATCCACTAGGGACTCCCAAACAGAGCAAATCTCCATAGATTCCCATGTTAAAAAGGCCAAATTCACAGCAGCAATAAACATGTTCACAGAGTGGTAGAAAAACACATTTTAGATTCAATAGGTCAAGTGTAACTGCATAACAACCATGAAGGGGGCTGAATGTAGTGTAGCACAACTATGGTTTTAGCCTAGTTTACTTTTAAGCTGCCTACCTCCATTAGCCAGTAAGCTCCCATTAGAGCTGAGTTAGCCTGTTAGCTTTAAGCTACAGGCAGCTCAAACTTTGATCTGAGCTACACCTCTTTGACCATTTTTTAAAACTTTTCAGAAGCAACCATAGACTGTGGGAGCAACGGCACATGTGATGTTGCCAAGATGGCAACAGTGTATGCCACCCACCAAGCTTCACTTCAGCTCTTCACTCCTACAAGATATGTCTCCATCTATGTTTTACATATAGTGTATGGATAAAACACCTCAGATTAAGCTGTCTACATGATATATAGAGTTATTGTATAACTCCAGAAATCATGTAACAATCAGATCGATGCTGTGTTTTTAAATGGATGCATGTAAACCATTGACTGTATAAATACTGGACAGCGCATACCATCACGTGACCCATAGGTTTCTGAATAGCGGATTTGAAGCCCATAGGCGGGTCTTACCATCGCCATCCTGTTGTTTCGTCATTATTGGAAAATCCGAAAATTGATGAAAAGGTAGAGCTGAGAGGGCTTCGTTACGGTGGTGCCAGCAGGAAGTACGCAGCTGTAACCAGCGACAGCGCTTCAACGCACATCAATCTAAAGAACACACCTAAGATTTAAATAACATAGAAACCGAGGCGTTAAAAAACGTTTATTTCAGCTGTGAAATCGAACATTTTAACATGGGAGTCTATGGGGAATGCTCTCTCTTGCAGCCTGTCCTCTAGCAGTGGGGGGTTAACTGCAAGTATTTCGACTTCCTTATTAGTCTCACAACCGGCAGCCAGAGATAGCCGCCTGATGTAAACCCTTGTATCGGATTTATTTTGCGGGTGTTACATCTGTTATATGTGCAAACAAAACTGTGTTTTGTTCACTGCTACAGTGAACATGCAATGAGAAGTCAGAATATAATTTAAATACAATATTCACATGTAGACCATTTTACAGGTTTATTAGCTCCCACATTAGCAACATACAGTAAGAGCATGGGTGCTACCATGATTAACATAGACTAGATGTTTTAAAAGTCACAGGATGTTATGTCACTCAGTAAGTTTTTCAAAAGAAATGGGCTGGAAAAGGGAGTATTGTTTTTCCGGGTTTTTTATCACATTACATAAGTGGATCATCAGATCCCATTATTACAATTCTGTTGCATGAGTATTAGATTTTGATGGTATTGTAAATGGGCTTAATTTCAAGTGGGTATTAATATCAGAAAGAGCTAAAACATCCCCAGACTGTAAAATGTTACTAAAGAAAAGGAAATATAAAAAGCGAGCAGTTGGTGTGGAGTAAATGTTTAAGGGCGAGACAGTATAGTATAACTCACTGTTAAAGGGTGTACATGATGTACTCGTTTATATAATGATGATTTCATTACGTACAAAAAAAACATAGGCAGGATAAAAACAAATATTTGATCTTCACATACATTGAAGTGATTTCTAGGGAGCAACACTGCTGACAGCCATATAAAGTTTTCCTTCTTTTAATATGAGCAGACATATTCTCAGTGGATTTACAGAAAAACAAACAAACTGTGCTGATAGAATATCAATCTCGTTTCTGTCTCCACTGACTGTCCTCTGGGTATTCAAGCTGAGTTTGCTGTTTTTTGTTGTGTTTGTTCACTTTTGTTTTTGAGGCCAGCATTTCATCATTCCTCACACTGCAAGACAGAGTAGAAAATCATTCCATCCGCCACTTGTCAGAGAGCCTCGTTCTTTTCCCTCTGAGTGATTCAGCTTTATCAATATTTCCAGAACTGTAGGACAGTAAATGCTTGTACAGGCGATGATATATGAAATTACTCTAATATTGCTGAGAAGTGATTTACCCTCCCTAAGTAGATCTTGTTTTCCTCTCCTTCTCAGCAGGAAGGCAATGCCGATCAGTCAAACAAAGCTCACCAATTAAAAGCAAAGCCTGGCTGGGACTTTCTCTTAATTATACTAACTTATTGGTAATTTCAGTAAACATATTAAAAGTCTTCACTCTACACCAGCCTTTATCATCATTTTCTCATCACACATTATATCTTTTTGGATTTTCCTGAGTTGTCTCTGGTGGAACATTATACTGATCACATCTCACTTATACAAAAAATGTCAAATTGTTCTCCAATTGTAATTTCCTTTCCTTTAATCACAGCTAAAATGTTTTAAAAAATCCTTCAAAACCCATCAATTAAAAAAATACATTTTTATCTTTATTTAAAAAACACATTTTGTTATTATCAATATTAATTTGATAACATTAATTCAACTAAACATTGATTGATAATATTGATTCAACTAAAAAAGACATTAATGGGTTTAAGCCTTCATAAAAAGCATAGCCTGGTATCTCCTTCGTCTCGACGGTATCTGTGTTGTGCTTTTAGTGCAGGTGAGTACCTACGCTCTAAACACAACAGCTATTTGTAATCTTCAAGCACATCAACCTTTCTCAGGCAAAATCTCATTAATGTTCAACTCATTTCAAGTCTTCCCAAAGTCTATGACCCCTGAATGTCCCCTCACTATGCCATGTAGTTGTTCATAAATTATTTTTGAACTTATCCATCTGTTAACTACTGAAATACCCACAACTGATTATTCATTAGAGTATTTCAGTCAATGACAGGTGGAGGTTTGAGATATGGTAGGGTAAAGAGAAAGGGTCAGTATAAAGTCCTCTGTGGTGCTCATGTGCTGATTACTACCCATTAAGGCATCTATCACTTAAATCCACAAACTGCTTTCCCCTGTATTTTTTGGAGCCGCTTACATACCAGTGGGCTGAATCATGTAAAGCACAGCTGAGATATAAAGAATAATATCCTCATACTGCTGCCTGATTCATCCACGTGGCTTATGAAAGCAGACTGATGAGGTGGTCTGTAACCACAATCCAGGGTTATTACATAATCTTGAGTAGCTCTTTGAAGGTGTTTAGGTGTGCCAATAACAGTTTTTCTTGATGAGAAGGAAAATTTTGCTGAGGTTGAGTAAAGGTCCACAAATAATGAAGACTCGGGGCACTTCACAGCAAAAAAGGAACTATAATGAAAGGAACAATAATGATTGCTCTATACTTCTAGATGCTGTGTGCTTAAGCATGATTTTATTTTTTGACAAATGTATTTTATTTAGTAAAGTTTCTGTAATTTTGGAAATTCTGGGAGTACTTGCTGGTTTTGTAACCATAAATAGGGTTGTAAAAACAATTACTTATTTCATCTTTTAAAGATATGTAGCTGAATTCTTAGTTATTCACTAAATCATCTGTGGTGAAAAAACAGTTTAGCAAATTATCTTCTAGCCAAAACATTATGGAAAAGGCCACTTTTGAATGATGTCTTCAATCCACACCAAGAGCAGTGAATAGGAGGAGAAAAATGAACAAAATAGAACCCTTCCAAATAAGCCTGTAAAACCCAATATGAGTGTAATATATCTTTCTGATAATAACTATATATAACTATAAAGCTTGTAATACTGTACTTCATTTTGGGGGAGTAGTGACATCTGAACTGGGTGCTTCCTGGACACCTGAATGAGGTATTCCAGGAATTCCACCGACTTAGAAGGGTGTCTAGGAACGATCCCAGACAAGCTGGGAGAAGTGGTTGGGAAAAGGAAAATCGGCACTTACCTGTTTTGAATGCCACACTAAGGACTTGAGCCCGAATAAGCAAAAGAAAATTGATTAGTAAGACGGATATTAGTGATGAACTGACACACCCAAAGACAAAATTATGTTATTAGACAGCAACCCTTTAATAGTTCACCAAAGAAATTGTGTTTTGTCATAATCCTTGCCAAGTTAATGCATGCTATGCATCCTGATGCTGTCTAATTTTTTCTGACTAAAACCAAAAACATGGTTTGCAGGCAATTTCTCGCTTGAAATATATCGGGAAAGTTTTTCATATGATATTGAATTAAATAAATAAATATGGCACTTCCATTGAACAGCCAGTTTAAGTTCCATTATACATCAAAAATTAAACTGTATACACTACAAGTGGGGCATTGTCAGATGTGCTATCTTCAACCTTGCCACAGCTGCTCACACGTTAGTCATAAATATTTCATTCAAACTAAATATTAGCAAGATTGTTAAGCTACACTTCCAGTCTCTTGTTTGCAGTATATTTTACTCCTCCAACTGGCTCAGCTGCTCTTAATCATTTTACTCTTGCATTTTTTTGAGTCAACATGATAGGATTGCAGACCTCTGAAGGGTTGTGTTTTAACTAATTCCGTATCTCACATGCTTGGGGCATCTCCATACAGTGTGCCGTGGATGTTTCATGATGTTCCCCACAGAATCTGCAGCATGTTGCCTGCAACTCTTCAGAAAAAAAGCAGTGAGCAGCATGCAAAGCTGTTTTGCATCTGTCCCTACGTGAACAAATATAAAGGAATGCACACAAGTTTCAAAACAGATAAACTCATAAATGAATTGATGTGTGTTAGGGTTTGTGTGTTGTACATACACAACGCAAGCTCAGCAGATTCCACCCTTCACAGATTAGGTTTGTCCAACAGCATTAGTTTCCACTTTAATATCTTCGGTTAATGTGAGTCTCTGGTTGATTGAAAATGAACCAGTGTATGCCTCCCTGCAGTGCCTTTGCAAAGCTAGTGAAAGACACACACCCTTAAGCATCAAAGATGTCCTACTGTATGCAAAGAAAAGCTTGCTCGTGTGGGTAAATTCCCCATCAATAAATTATTTAACGGAGAGACTCCACCAGGTGAAGCTCTGGTACTATTATTCCTGGCCAAAAAGTAACAGCTAATAAATCAAGAATATGTGGAGATAAAACCACACTTAAAGCTTGTGCCGAGCACGCATCTCCAGCGGTAGTGATTTACAGCAGACTGAGTTAAACTGCTTACCGTCAAAGGCTGTAATGGATGCCAGCGTCTGCTCTTAATTTCTGAAACTAGAGATAGATATTGCCACTGTTATTTTCTCCCACGGCGATTTCATTGATGCCTCCCATGGTACCCCTACTGTGTTATATTAGAACCATATGGAGGCAAAGTGGTGCAATTAAAATGCAACTCTGGAATTGATTACAACGACAAGCAGTTTTGCTTTCAGTGAGCACTGTAATGCACCGTGGCTTCTGTTTCTTTTGCTGTGTTTCTTTTGCTGTTTTGCTGATGTAAGATAGGAGAAAACATATTTGTAAGTAAGTAAGTAAATTTTTATTTATATAGCACATCTCAAGATAAAAATCACAAAGTGCTTAACAATAAACATAAGACATGGGATATAAAACCAAGTAAAACTAAATAGAAACACATAAAACTAAATAAAAGTTTTTTAAAAAATGCATTTTCAGATGCTTTTCAAAACAAACTACTGAGTCTGCCATTCTCAAGCTGAGAGGAAGGAAGTTCCAAAGGGATGGGGTCACTATTGCAAAGGCCCTGTCACCTTTGGTTTTCATTTGTGGGAAATATTATAGAAAATTCAGAAATTCAGTAGAACGGATATTTATGATGGAAGTTGCAATTCGCATGTTGGGATAAAGCGATATGAGTTGTAACACAGAGAAATCTGAGTTAAGACTACCTTTCTCTGTCTTAAACTAAACTAAATTGATGCTGTCTTTGCAATAAAACATGGCAAAGTCTTTGACCTGGAGTTTCTAGGCTCCCTGTCGCAAAAATAAGTATCATTTTAACAAGCTCAGATATTTACAGACAGAGTTATTCACAACTTGCAAGGTCTCAAACATTTGCAGCTCATCAGATAAAAGCCTTACATAAACCACTTTATTCTTAATAGATGTCCTGCAACAAGTGGGCCTCCGGATGATGTTAACTTCTGCCACCTGCTGTTGATGAAACCCACTGCAACCTCTTGAAGTCACACTGACTCCCAACTGATTCATCACCAACCGAGTCCTCGTCTGTTGACACTTTTTTTTCCAAATCTTTGGCTGTCAAAGTGAATCCAAACGTAATCTGTCTGCGTGGGAGGCTGATAAATGTACAGGGGAGTCACTGTACCCACCAATCCTTTGTGTATTTATCATTAATGGGAGAGAAAGTAGAATATGTCTCTACTTTCCAAGACACCAAATTGGTTGTGTGATTCTAAACTACATCAGTGTTCTTGAACCTGAAAAAGGCCACAACCACTGTTGATGAAAGGATGATGCAACTGCATTTTCTGTTTGATGCAAGTCTGTTAAGTAACCAGTAGATGGCATCAGCAGTTTGAGATTAACGCTTAGAGGTTGGCAGTGTAGTGTGATAATAAATATTAAAGCCCAGCATTTTCTTAAGAATGCTGTTTTACAAAATGCAAACACAGCTGCAAGAAGATAAAAGCTATCATTACTTGATTATCTTTCCATTAGTGAGAGAATTTTTCTGAATGGGTGAATGTATTTCATGAAAATGTGTCTTAAAGGGGAGGGAATAAAATATGGTTTATGAGAGAAAAACACATTAAATTATAGTATAAAGCATATCATGTATATGTTGGTGTTACACTTGTGTTCTGTAGAGTCATTATGCTGCACAAAAGACAGATTTAATGCAGAAAAAATGCAAAGATTTCAGAACGTGAGGGGTCACATCTCACCTCTGCTCCATGAGCTAATCCGCAGTCATAAGGGATGTACATGATGATGAGGATGAGGATGAGGATGCTCTGTTGCCCAGATGACATAAGCTATTTCTAATTCAGCAGCTATGACAATGTGATGGCTAACATTGCATTGGAACAAAGGTTTTATCTAACGATAAGTGAAATTATCTTCTTTCATTTCAATGAATGGATAACTGAATGAAAAGCACATTTCCGGTTTGTTTTGCTTCCTTTCTTTTTATTTTCCAAGATAAACGAAAGATCTTAGCAGTAACTTCAAAGTGACAGTCTGATCCGTTTTAGCCGGCCGCCGAGTCTCATTTGATGGCCGTTAACTGGGTTCAGGGTCTTGCCTTTCCTCCTACATCCCCACTGCTTGCTGACCGCTCTTTTGCTATTTTTATCCCCGTGGTGCTGTTTCTGTTTCCCAGTCAGCCAACAGAGAGGAGAGCAGAGGTGCGGGCGTCTCTCATCACACCCACCTCTCTCGTTCTCCCTCCCTCTCTCTTTCCAAAAATAGCCGTGAGTCGTGATCAGCTCGTCCTTGAGAGAGAAACGGTGAGAGGGAGGACTGTATTATTGCTTAGAATCAGAGGAAGGGTTATGGATTGATACAAATAATCACCCCCGCCAAACCAACCCCAGCGCAGGCTGAATTAATGTGTTACTATTTTTGGGAGCCCCGTGTTTCCAGGGGAGACCTAATGACGCAATGACGTCAATGCGGGTCAATCGCAGACTGGAGGAATTGAGTGGCTTCCATTTGGAGCTTTTGCAGTATTTCCTACAGAAAGGATGGAAACGAGTGCAAAATGGAAGTATATTTCCTCCAAAAATGCATCGAAAATAGAAGTGAATGAAAATGCAGAAGTGATAATGATCCCGCTGTCATCACGTCGCCCCAACCCTTCGAGCATCAGCGATAGTAAGGGAGGTGTGTATATACATACATATATATTTATAGATATACTTTTATGTAGCTATATATACATGAAAATGTATATATGGATTTTTTTTTCTCCTCAACCACAAGGCATCTGCAGAACAATACCTGCTGGTCACTAACCTTGTGGAATGATATTTCTCATATCATTTCTGCGCGTTGATTTGATATGATGTAGGCTGCACAACACCGGCTACTTGCTCATCGTGAGGTCTCTGTGTGTAATGTGGTTTTCCCTGCGTAACGCGGCTTTCTACCATCAGCCACATTTGATTATTCTGTTATGTGTTCATTCTTGTTTTCTTTCCTTCCCAGGGGCTTTAGAAAATCTCGAACAATTCCCAGCGCTCACATCCAGACGCACAGAGGTAACGAGCACTTTCTCACCACATCTCATTGAATTGCGAAGCATTTGTTAACATGTGTTTTGGATGACACCGGACTTTGTTCGTGTGTCATATTTGGACTGAACATGATTGAACATGATGGGTATTTCTATGCTAGTGAGAGGATTGTAGCTCAACATTGTGCGCGTCATGGTTGCTCGCAGCTCGGCGACCTGCCGAGGCGCACAGAACGATGAGTAGAGATTTAGTCTTTTTCAAAACTTTAAATTCACCCGTGGACAGTTTCTTTATACCGAAAGTTTGAAATGTCTATTTGTGTATTTCTGTCTGTGTTGGTTTCCGCACAATTCAAAATGGCATTGTCAGAGGAGCTTTATTTGTCAGTGGGTAGTAAGTAGGCTTCTGGCCAGGTGACGTGGGTGTAGGTTTGAATTGACAGTGCAACCCCTTGTTACAAGAAAAAAAAACCATGAGAGCTGCATGTTGCATGCCGGCTTTGAATGTTTCTTCAGCTTGATCAAAACACAAACATTTGCATTGACAAACAGACGCACACTTGACTTGCACACATTGCACTATGTCGTGAGAGGATGGGGGCGGGTGGTGGTGGTGGGGGGTTAGGGCGTTCACCGGCAGGACTGGTGTCAGGCTTTCAGAACCATGGACAGCTCACGTGAAGCTCCTCCAATGTGGTCTGTTTTCCTCTGTCCGCACTGTCTGCGCCATCGTCGACAATAGCGCCTCATCAAAAAAAAAAAAAAAAAAAAAAAAAAAAACAAGTGGCTCTGTGTGTCTGTCTGTCCATGTTTTCCTAACTAAAGGTATTAATTTCTAAACAGCTGTAGGCCCCGTGCATGATCATATCTTACAAATTTCCTGTAGATGTTGTGTTTTTGCTTTATTGGCATCTGCGTGAGATTATTACAATTATTTATCTTTTGGGGGTAATTCGTATGTTCTATTTTTTTTAAATGTGATTTATTTCCATAACTACTTGGGAAACACTTCAGATATTGCTCCTTCCTATAGTTCAACACAGAATTTCACTTATTTTTAACTTAATTTATCTGTCATTATATTCTAACACACAACAGGATGTCATTCTCCTCCATGGTTAAAAAAGTCACGAATGGCTTCTGGATGCTCATATTTCAATATTGTTCACAGGTGGATTGTTAGAGATGGATGTAATTAATCAGCTTTATTCGTAAGGGGAAAAGTAATTGTCAGATGTTGTTTTTCTCCATGTTGTGTAGATGTGATCTGTGCAATATAGCCAGAAATTGCCTTTAAATATAAGTTATGGTAAAAGTCAAAAGCAGGTGGATGTTTTAGAGGTAATTATTTCAGTGTACATTTATATGAAGTCTACAATGATCAGTGGATCCATTCTGACATGTATCTGTCTTTTTTATTTGGGCAAAAACTCAATTTTTGATTTTTTTTCTCTGTTTGCTTGAAATTGTTTGATTTCACCTCATTTGTTTGATCTACACTAAAATGGATGATCTGTTCATTAATATAGTTTAATAAAATACAAATTTATGCATATATTGTGTATTTATTTTATACATCTAGATTTTATTGTGCATTTCATTAGTATTATGTCTCTATGAAACACTTTCACAGAAAGTGACATAAGTATATAAGTAAACTCTACCCAATTGACTACGTGCACAATATGGCGCCGGGTTACATTCTGACGTCGAGTGTGCGCGCGGGTAATTCCGGTTTAGGCATTCTTTCATTGATTTGTTCGCACATTTAACTTTGTCTGTTACGTTAAAAGTCCAAGAATGTCGACACACTTTTCAAAGAGTTAGAACGTCAGCTGTCCATTGTTATGTGCCTTTTTGTACACATTCTTCGCGTTTCAACAAGATGATAAGTTTTCATTTATTCCCTGTTTATCCAATCATCCGAGCTAAGTGGCTGAGGAAGATCCGGAGGGACAACTTCACCCCAATTGTTGTAGGCATTTCAATGCCACAGATCTAAACGTGACTGTGGTGGGACTGAAACGTCTACAGAAGGGAAGCAATACCCGTTCTCTTCATTTGTAATGGTATCAATTATCTGCACCCAGACCCGGTGTTTGGGAACGACGCCGACGGCACGAGATTCCCGTCCCAGATTCCGGTTCTGAAGTGGAGATGGAAACGGAGGTATTGTCAGTGGACCATAACTACTGTGTGGCTCCAGAAACAAAAGGTAAGCGCGTCTGAGCTGGCTGATGAGAACGAGGCTTTACATCAGAAAATAGGGAAGCTGCAACGACAGGTGGAGACGCTGCAGCTATAGCAGCGCTTTGGATCAGAGCGCCTGTCTGGTTCTGATCAGGACATAATATTGTTAATAATAAGAAGAATAATGTAGATGAGTGATGAAATATGGTTGTGTCTATTAGGAGCAATAAGAAGGAACTAACAAAATTATTTTTGGCCATGATCAAATGAAGCAAATGTCCTGATCCGAAAAGAAAATAATCAACCCTCCACATTTTTTTGTTGTCAGCATGGCCCTAAAACTCTGTCTTGGTGATTATGAACGTTTTCAGGAAACAAAAAAATAAAGGAGAGAAAGGCAGTGTGGGAGAAAATTTCCTGAGAGTGAATGTTTAAGTTTTTATATTTTATTTTTGCAAAAGAGCAGCTCGTTCCATGCACGCTCATCGAGATTATCAATTGGCTTGGCAAACACGTAAGATTAAATATAAATCAAACATTAAAGCGTGTGCACGTTTTGTTTTATTGGTGATGTACAGCTTGATGATAACATGAATATATTTTGTGGACAAAGTTAAATGCCCGAACAAATCAATAAAAGAATGAGTAACCCGGAAGTACTCGCGCGCACACTTAGCGTCAGAACTTAATCCGACGCCATATTGTGCACGTAGTCAATTACCTTAGTTGATGGATGGATGGTTTAGGGAATTCAGCTCACACGAGAAAAGCAATGAACTCATATGTATCAGTTATCTCTATAAACAGTTATCTACATAGCATACTGAGCAAAATGACTTTTTTATTGACTTAAAGAAAACTTATATGGCAGTGAAGCTTATGATTTCTTTCCACTGTTTAAAAACAAGGAACTCAAAGGAAAGAATAATTTTCTTAAACTGCTTATTTTGTCTTTAATTTACACTCTTATTAATGTTAAACTGTATGTTTCAGATGCTGGAGCTACAGTGTATGGTGGTGGCCATGATACAGCTGAGGAAACATGTTCTTTTCAGGTCTTTTTGCGGTCTGGGCTTGCTGTCAAACTTCTATCCAGGAAGCCCTTACCCCAAAAAGCATCTGCGAGGGATCTTTGCAGCATTTCGACAGTTGAGCTCATACAGTGTGAGTGCACACAGCTACTTTATTTTCTTTTTGACCCACTGAACACAAAAACTCTGCAGCATTTTGTGACACAGCAATCCAGTATGTAATATGAATCAAGTTTATTGTAAAACTGAACCAATGCATGCATGTGGAGAACATGCAAACCTCTCACAGAAAGATTCCACCGAAAGTTCAAACTTTTTTTTTTTTTTTTTTTTCTTTTTACTGTGTGGCCAAATTGGCAACCACCACACTACCGTGCAGTCCTTGAGACCCAGTACTGCAAACGTGGTGAAGCAGTACATATATTCTCCAGCAGGTGACAGCATTGCTGAGGATTTTTGATGGTCCAGCCTGACTTTTCCATACACGACCTTTGGATTTGCTGTGTTGAGATTGATTTGGATCTTTGTGTTTATTTTGTAGCAGGTGAAATGCAATAGATTAAAAACTGATCTAGTGTTATGCTTATTTCTGTTATTTCTGTTATTACCTGCATGTGAAGCCCTCTGAGACAACTTGTTGTGATACTGGACTATATAAATAAAATTGAATTGAATTGAATTGAATTGAATTGAATTGAATTGAATTGAATTTCATGTGCGCAATATTTATTTAGATGGTTGTGCTTACGACACAGACTACAGTCGTGTGGTGCTTGTCAAGGCACCATAACTGCTGATTTGACTGGGATTAAATTACCATCTTTCACCATAAATAAGTGAGCCCTCTTTAGGCAGTCTGACTTCCTCCACACTCCAAAAACATGATTGGTTTATGTGGGATGTAAATAAACTATAGAAAAGAGTGTGAGCAAAGATGATTGTTTATCCTGTGCATCTCTTTGTTGACAGTACCCTGTCCAGATGTGCCCTGATGCCAGCTGGGATAGACTCTTTTAATCCTGATTTTCAGAAGAAGAAAAAAAATTCTAAAAAAAAAAAAAATCAACCAATCCTCAAAATGCTCCAGCCAGAAAAACTACAGGCACAAATGGAAATGAAACACACTTCTTCTGACTTCGCCTCTTTCTATTGGCTATCAGTTAAATGTAAATTAAAATGTAAGATAAAACAGCAATTTATGGTCCAGTTCTGTACTTCTGGAAAGATGGCATCACTCCATATCAATCCATAGGAACTTGTCACTGTTAGAGTGCTGATTGCTTATTACCTACATTTTAAAGACAAAATTGGGAACCTTTAGGCTTTAGGCTCCTCCTCTGTGAATTACCTTGAGTCTGTGAGTCAGTTAGACTTAGATTTCTATTTTTTATGAACAAGCCAAATGCATAAAGTTTTCCTCGCACTTGGAAACAATCTGTTCATATATCTATGCATATAGATGTATTACTTTATTATTTACTTATTATGTATTTATTATTACTTATTATTAATTTATTACTTTATAATTTATTATTATTATTATTATTATTAAAAATAGTAATATTACTAGTATTTATGTAGATCTCTTTGTTATTGCACATACTTTTTAAATGTGTTATTTCGTTCATTTTACACTCAACACTTTACGTTGTAGGTTACTTAAAAATATCTTGAAAATTTATATAAAAATAATTCTGAGTGAACCCAAGTGGAGTTGAAAGGCAGAAATGTGCTCATAAAGCCTTAGAGACATTGTTTGTTTCTGCAAGTTTTCCATCAGTATAGACTTTGTATCAGAGAAGAAAGTGAATGAATAGCACATGTGAAAACCTTTTGATAAATCACATCAGTATTAAATTTGTATGAAGTGAATTACTTGACTCATCAGGGGAAACGACCTGAAATTGTGAAATAGGAAACTGCGGAGAAATACAGCTGCTTAGCTTGGTGTTTGATGACATCCATGGGTAAACGGTATGATGCATTTCTGTTCCAGGAACTGTTTTCCATCTGCTTACACTGAGAAAGCTTCATAATTGATATTCTTTTTTTTTCCTTTCTTTCTTTCTTTCTTTCTTTCTTTCTTTCTTTCTTTCTTTCTTTCTTTCTTTCTTTCTTTCTTTCTTTC
>JBAMHX010000011.1:22435252-22457147 GCA_037177515.1 Pseudomugil tenellus
TTTCTTTCTTTCTTTCTTTCTTTCTTTCTTTCTTTCTTTCTTTCTTTCTTTCTTTCTTTCTTTCTTTCTTTCTAAAAGCAAATGTAAAATCAATCAGTTCTTTTGTTCCCATAAAAACAAAGAATTATGATCATGTTATCTTAATAACTGTGGATTCTTTTTTCTTCTTTTCTTACAAACCGCTTTTTACTGTGGAATTTGTTTACAGATCAAAGATTTAACACATTTCTATTTGCTATGATGTTTTCTGAACATCATACAAAGACAGGCGTCTGACCAGAAAGTTCAGTTTGCATAGCATTGATCTTAAATAAACTAGTAAATAGTGACAGATTTGTTTGGCTTCTTTGGAAGAGCAAGTGGTTGTCCGACTGATCATTTGTTGTTGTTCTGTATCCCCTGGCTCAGTATCAGAATGAAAGTAGGCTATTGGATCATGAAGAGATACAAACAAATTAAAAACATTCATTCAGACAAGAACTGCAGGTCCTGAAATATGGATGACATAATCTGCCTGAATACCTTGATGCTGTTTTAAGGCACCAGATAAATCTGTTTGCAGCTTAATGTGCTTAAATTATCAATAAACAGCATCTTTCAAGCTCAGTAGATACTTATTAATATAAATTCAAAACAGGAATTTTTATTCAATGGCTTTCTGCAGTTTTGAGTCTCACATTAAGGTCAAAATAAGCAATAAGCAGGATTTTTTCTTTAACTCAGGGTTAGTTACTTCATCTCAATGTATGTACGGTTGTTGTTCTGTTAAAGAGAAATACCAATCAATTTTTCCACCACTATGTCACCCAGCTGGTCTGGAACCACGTCAGGATTCCCCCAGAGGAGCTGAAAGAATTTCTCAGGAAAGACGTGAGCTTCTCTACAGGCTGCAACCCCATGGTCCAACACCACGTAAATCATGGCAACATTTTTATATTAAATATGTAATGATAAATATGATATATATATCATCATCAATATATGATCTTATAAACACTCCAGGGTTTTCCCCTCCCCTGTAACATGTAAGTGCAAAAAATGTGTGCAAACAATGAATGTGAAGATGCTGACGTATGAGTACTTTAAAAAATAAAACTGACCCACTCTTTGTTGTTTCATTCTTGCTTTTCCAGAATTCCATTGTGTGGCTTTTTCGGGAATTTAAGTTGGCATATGGAATCAATTGTGAGTCAGTCTGACATCAATGAAAATGGTCATGTCCAGGTTAGGATGAGTCATGTTTTTTTCAATGTCTTATTGGGTACAAAATAACAGAGAAAAGTCATAAAGGTTTCCCATTTTTTTTTAAAAAAAAAAAGATAAATAAAGTAAAATGTGTTATAAACACTGACACATTGAAAATGCTGTTTTGTGCCCTGCTTTTACCATATTTCCCCTATTGTTTGTCACTGTGGGGAAACATTAATCAGATATGGTATCACCCCCTTGTTTTCGTTGCATTTTTGTAATATTTTTTCTATCTGTTGCTATTTTTGTTACCTAATAAATTCAGTTTTTTTAACCAACTTTCATATATTTTTAGGGTTCTGTGATTTTCTACTTTTAACATTTTCTCCTGTAGTAATTCCGTCACGGGGATCTCCACCCTGGGACCTTAGCCTGCTTTGTCTACAGGGTTGTTGCCATGATGATGGCCCTAGGTTACCCTTTCACCCTTTGGTGAATGTGTATATGTGTAAGAAAGAGAATAAAAGAATTTGTGTATTTAAATATTTTTATCTTCTTCTAATATCCACACAGACTTTTTATGATGGCAAACATCTTGTGCTACTACTGGGAGAACACTGGTTCCTAAATAAAGTTTTGATTTTAAGAAGTCTGTGTTTGTGGACTCTTACAGTTACAACAATGTGCAAATATATCTCAGAAACAGTTTCAATCACTGGTAAAAATGAAAATGCAAAAATTCGGATTAAACTATATTCAACAATTCAAGGGATTCAGTTCTTTGCCTCCTTTTGTGTATTTAACACATTACAGCCAGTATTTCTGTGTAAGAAAACCAGAGAATATTCCGGTGGATGGCTCCACTGTCACCTGCTAGCCACCCAATAAACAGGCCTCAAACAAAGTGTGTTTGAGGATGAGCAAACACACAACCCAGGAGAACCACATGGGACAGTACACTCAGCATTTGCTTTTACATGGCAAACCTTAGACTTCCAATACACCTGTGATACCTGCTGATTACTGCCGTCTGCAGAAATACTGACGGCTCTGTGCTTGTGGGGTGTATCAGTGATGGACCCGAACAGGAAGTTCAGAACAGGTCAATGACGGTGACATAGCATACTACCTTTGAGTGTGTTTTATCCATAACTGTAAAAATTTAAATTTCTGAATTTCTTACCTTTTCAGATGTTACACATGCAAAACTGTTCAAATGTAACATATTTCTCTTATGTTATTAATTTTTTTGGGCATACTTGAATTATTTATCACCAATGAAAAACAATCCCTGATTTATCTGCCTCTCATTTCATTTCTAAATAATCAATAAAGTATCATTAATTCTCAGAGGATGACAGGAATGTAATACATATTATAACCATTTCTTGTCAGTAGGATGTGATGGTTGATTGATTCGAGAAATCTAGCTGATTACTTTGACCAGAAATACATTTTTTTTGTGTCTCCCTGCAAGGGTCTCACTATATCTCAGTTTTAATGATAATAATAATTGTTTTCATCGCATCTAAAGTATTTCAGATTAAATCTATTATTCATTTACTCCACTGTCAAAATTGAAACTAGATAGATATTCCGACTATAGTGATATATTTCATATTTATTTTCGATAAACCCATATGAACTATGCTATTAATTAATCCACCAACAAACTAGTATTTAATTAATTAACAACATTAGAATTGAAAGTTGTAAAAGGACACAAAGTTAAGACATTTTCCTGACTACAACTTTCATATTACATGTACCTTACTGGCTTTCTGGAGGACATTTTCTTGACTTTTTTCTAATAAATAATAAAACACTGACAACCATATAAAGGCTTTTTATAAAATGATGGGAAAGACCATCAGTATCCAGTAAAGTCTTAAATAGTTGGAACATTGCATAACATGCCCCAAGTCATTCTGCAGGAGTTGCCTCATGTTTGTTTGATGCGTTTTTCTTGCAGTTTTTAATCCGAAAACTCTGTTGCAAGTCTGTTTCACAAACACTAGTCTTGGTTAATCACCAAATTACCTCGATATCAGCTAAAACATGCAACATCAACCCATCTGCATGTATTTATTGTACATGCTATTATCTGGCGCATTGTGACTCATATGCTCCCATAAGTCATGTAAAACATTAATTGGAATCCTCCAGTGTACTCCACTCTTACTACAGGAGGTCATTTCCTGTCCAGCAGAACAGTCTGACTGAAATCAACACACAAACATCTTACATCTTACGTAGGAATAATTATGAAGAGAATTAGATCAATTCAGGGGGAAAAAAGCTTCAAAAACAGCAATTAACAGATCGTAATCTGAGATAAGACAGTCTTAATGCAGTTGAGGTGAGTTGTAAATTCTTATATGGGTGATGTTTAGAATTCATTTCATCATGTAAGTTGTTTTCTTTCTTCCCTGTTGCCAAAGCTGTCCTCCTCAGAGTTGGTTTTTCTCACAGCTCTGCTTCCCTTATCTCTGAGCAGACCCAGCTGGGCAACACTCCCTGACCTGGTGTCTGTCTCAGGGATAAACATGCGCCTCTTGGGAAGCAGACTAACTTTTATATTTCACAATAATCGATCTCATGAACAGCCTCATTACAGTTGTTTTGGTAGGGACCCCTTGTGTGAGTGTGGGGTGGAGGCTGGCCACCTCCCCACCTGCTCACACGTAAGCGGGTTCTATGTAAGGGAGAGTCTGTTCTATTAAGTTAGAGTCTGCTGCGGGTTCCGGTACCAACGCCCAGCCTGGTTTATGCACTCTCTATTCCGGGGTGGCCCGGCTCTCCCACCCAACGCGTCACGGTAAGACAACTGAGATCTGCAACTGTATCTGTGCATAACTAAAGTGTGTGATGTTTTGTGTGCTGTGATGAAATAAAGATGCTGTATTTCTGCAAACACAGTAGTTGTCTGAGTTTTTTTTTTTCTTTCTTTTCTGACCGATCCCTCACAATCCTGAAAAATAGAAATAACAGTGTTTTAATACTATCTGGACCGGTTTAGTAGTCTGTCCCAGGACCAAAGCAGAGGGACAAACAACCCCCCCTCACTTACTTTTAGGGAGAATTAAGAAATGCCAAATAACATAATTTGTTTTTAGTTCAAGGGAGGAAACTAAATTACACAGAAAGAAACTGACCAACCCAGCTTCTCTTATTCCTGACACTTCACCGTTGCCTCACACACAGCTTTTAGTCATCCTAAATATGAGGAAAAATATCTATTGTTTTCCAAGACATGTGGTCCAAAGCCAGATATAACCAGATATAACGTTTTGCTCATTTTATTTTCATAATAACTGTCAGACATAGTCGTTTCCCAGAAACATGCATTTTAATCAGTCCCTCCTTTCGATCATGTGTCTGTCCTGCGGCTTGTGGCTCCTGTCTGCATCTAAGAAAACTGAAACATACTCTAGACAAATGTTTTGTCAAATAAATATCTGGTAAAAAAAAAAAAAAAAAAAAAAAAGAAAGAAAGAAATACCACTGCACTAGTTTAATTTATTCCAAATGACCTTTTATTTTTCACTGGAAAAGATTGTGCAGAGTGATGTACTCTTAACTTCATACTAATTCTTTCTACAGCTGATCAAAATCAATTGTTATTTTAATACATCTATCTTCATTAAACTATGTCTAAACATACTTCTCAACCAACAGCAGCACCATCTGAATATTCTTCATTCAGGTTGTTTGAATGAACACTTCCTTGTTTCTTAGTTTAATGTAACCCTAAATTAGAAAACAATTTCTTTACAGGTTCATATGTATTTCCCTTTTTTCGATCTATATTTCTATACTTTATTCACTCATTCCCCTTTTTTGTCCCCATCACTTATTTCTTCATTTTTATATTAAAATAAAAATGTGCTTTTTCTCATTAGTGTGTAAATTTTTGTATTACTCCAGTTAAATAGATGTATACGTCTTATTTAGCTCTATTAAATGTTTAATAAAAAGAGAAAAAATACACCCAAAAACAACCATTTTATAGGGATTTTTCATTTTGATCACATTTGACTTTTACTTTGATACTTTTTCTGCCTTTGCAGTCATTATTATCTATTAACTGATTAGTTAAGTGTTCACTGTAAATTCATTTTCAAATGGGGGGTCTTTAGCTACCTTTTTCATTACCCCCACAAAAAATAAGTGGGGTTGGTGTAAAATCTACCCTTCACATGTTTAAAATTTAATTATTTAAAATTAATTAGATATATTTAACTTGCTTCCTGTATCCCATAGTATCTCAGGCATTTTTTTTGGGTGTGAGGTAAGCAGGGGTAAAGGGGTGGATGAGTGGAATTGGAGGAGGGGATCCGCTAAGTGAGTAAAGGATGAGTCAACAGCCATTCACTATAAGATGTTCTAATGGAGCCTTTAGCAACATACATTCGACTTTCTTCCAAGGTAAGTTCAACTTTTCAGACCATCTCTTTGCATGTCTTCAGCTCTTTAAAATCAGGCTTTAGATCTCCTTAATGTTACCAATCTGTTTGCCTTTTCTGTTATTCATCTTTTGGGATGTTTTAATATAAAGTATTAAAATATGCCATCAAGTAAAATTGTGCTCTCTGTTGAGATTTTAAAAGCTCATCTATCCTGTTTTTTCAACAGTTTTGTGAAATAAAACTATAACAATGGGAAAAATAAGAGTTAACCAACATTTAAGATCTTTGTACTTCACAGATGTCTCTATGACAAATACTTGCAGCTACAACCATAATGAGTAAATTATTTGGAGGATATACTGTACTTGTGTAATTTAAGATCGTTCATTTACTATCTGTAGTCATGCTATTTCTCTTATTTCTGTCCTAGGAATTGTTGCTCTTCTGCATTCTGAATATTCAAGGAAATATAACCATTATGGACTACAGTCTGGTGCTCCTGGTCTCTCTCTTCCAAATCTTGAGAGTAGCTAAAGCAGCTCCACTCCCAAAAGAAGAGACGAATATAACATCTATTTATCACTTGATTTCTCAGCTGCAGATTAGGCTGATGGACCAGGACGAGGGCCCACAGGTAGTCTTTACAGTCAGGTTTTTGTGAAGTTTTTTTTTGTGTGTGTGTGTCTGGTTAAAGTTTGCTTTTGGCTGATTTGTATTTTTGTTGCTACACAGGATCCCCACCTGACATTGGCATTCACTCCAAGTGAGAATGAAATGACTATCGCCTCAATTCTGAAGATCTTGGAAGCCTTAAACAACCTCATCGATGAAAGCTTGAGCAATGTTGATCAAATCAAGAGTGATATGTCACACCTGGTGAATAACCTAAGTACAATACAGATGCAGTGCAATGAACTGCAAATAAACACACCAAAACCTGCTTGGCTGGAACATCTAGAGTACCAAAAGAGATTTTCTATCAGTATATTCAACATAGTCGTGAAGAAAATGATGCAACTGCTTACGGTGCTGGAAAAGAAATTGATTGAGTTGGAAACTTGCTGAAAAATGGACATCAGAAACAACAGCTGTACGTCTTTGGCCTGTTTATTGGACATTGAAACACTGGCTTACAACTTTAGAATTTGCATAAGTTTACACGATGGATTTGTTTTCTGAATTTTGTATCAAATGAGGTTATTATTTATGTTAAGCATGCTTTGCACACAAGGACAACATGATGACATGTACTATTTATTTATGATATATTAGGTCACAAATTTCCATACTGCTTAATACAATTCAGGGTTGCAGGTGGGCTGGAGGTACCCCAGCTACTGTCCAGGGCTTAAAATATGTTTGTTTGAGTCTCGGAAGAATGGCAGGAATAAAAAGCTTTATTTTTTTACAATACCAGCTGTTTAAACATGAGCAAGTTCATATTTTTGAACAATACCCAATGTTTGTTATACTCCTGGATTAAAGTGTTGATAAATATTAAATACATACCCTTATCTCACTATACTGTGCTTACTATTCTGTGCGTAAAAATGAGCTAAAGAAAACTCCAGAGAAAAGGTGATGCTTATGCGTACCATTTCTGGTACTTCATTTTTCTTGTTCCTCTTGCATCCTCCTGATAAAAAATAAGAGTACTTTTATCTGTATTAAAACTTTACTCCATGTCAAACCTACAATGAATTAATACATTTGACAAATTAAATTCAATAACAACTCTGAATTGGATGAAGTGGTATGGGCAATGGATGAATGAATAAAAGAAAATGTATAGATCAATAGTGAAGCAATTCTCAGCTTTTTAGGTGATTTTCAGAAAAAGCTATGGCTTTTTTTACATATCTTCGTAACCACGGTAACTGTTAAAAACACATAAACATGGCTTCAAATTTTTTTTTATTTTGACATTTCTTTTGTACAATTTATTACAACTTTTAAAATGGAAAGAAAAAATGTATTACTATAACTTGAGATATCAAATAAAAGGAGCCACTTCATTCAGTACAGTTTCGTATTATAAAAACACAAACACACAATTAACTTTCAAACCACTTGCTTCTTTTCATCGCTGGATTCTTGTTACTGTTGCCTATCAGTTTCTTTTTATACTGCTCCACCAGGCTGTCAAAACGGTCCCCGTCTCGGTTCTTGAACTGCCTCTTTCCAGTTTTCACCTTTAAAAAGAACATTTTCTTGTAAAACATCTTCATATCAGATCGATAAAACAGTTTTAAACTGGGTGTTTCTTTTCAAATATCTCCAAGTTTACAGATATTGCAATACTGGTATTTTAGGTGTCAAAATGGTTTATGAGAGAAATCTGACACCATATTGTCATTAAACCCACTAAATCTCACAGTTTCAGCTGTTTTCAGTGATCAGCACTTTGTATAAAGCTTCAAAATAGTATTTATAAACCTGGTTTCTGTGTTGTACAGGTTTCTCATTCCACCGCTTTTGACGCTCAATCCGTTTGGATCCAGGTTTGGCTTTCTTGGGAGGTGGGGGCTGTTGTTTCCCTTTGTCACGCATTCTGCAAAGAACGAGAGTACATGATCGGCTGCTCCATCATAACGGTGCTTTTTAATTTGTTTGGTCTGTTTCAAACCTCCTGTGTCAGTCATCAGTACCGTGAAAGTTCAAAACAGGTTGAGCAAGTTACTTTACCTAAACTATATAGATCAAGCTTGATACTTAAAAATGATTCTCAACCCAGCGGTTTGGGGTGGATGAGTGTGTGTGTGTGTGTGTGTGTTAATCTAAGGATCATAAAGCATAAATGTCTAATAGGTGGAAAGCTCATTATTCTGGCAACCTAAGTTATTTTAGCTTAAAAAGGTTCAGAACCTACAGCAAAAATGTAAAGCTAGTAAATCCAGTTACGTCACAAAAAACCCTCAAAATTATAGGATCAACATTTTTTCAGGATTTGTCAATATAAAGTCCTAAAAATTTCTTCGTAAAAAATACCTGATCTTAGGTCCCCGACGAGAGGGCAAAGGTAGCACTTTCTTCCGTTTTTTTCCATTCTTCAAATCTACATACTCAATTTCCGAGTTGGTCTGGAAACCTGAATAGTGTCCATCTTGTTTTTGCCTTTCAGGAATACCTGATGAAAAGAAAAGTCAGCAAAGGACATGTTAATAAAACCTCGATCAGCTGTTTCATTAACCTGCATCAGCAAAAAATCAAAAGTTTGTGAACAAGCTACAAGCTGTTCCCAACGTCCACAAGAACAAAATGACATCAACAAACACAAGATGACAACAAAGAAAAAGGAAGAGCAACATTGACTTGATGGTTTTTCACCAGAGAAGCCATTAAAACCACTCATATTTTCTACCTTGTCCTCTCTGTGCCTCTGCTGTGCCCCCATCCTTCCTTGGTCCTTTTCCAGCTCCGGATATTTGGGAGTGAGGTTTGGCTCTTCCCATTAAAAACTGATTTTGCACCATATCCTGCAAATAGACAAAGCCCCTGTTTTATACTGGGGAAATAAAAATGTTGCTGTGTTCCTCAGTAACTTGAAGAGGAATTTTGAACCTGCAACATGTATAATTAAAGTCACCTTGTTCTGTTGTTTTCGCTGTTCTTTTATTTTGAGTTTTCTTGAATCCTCCAGGGAAAACTCAACAATGGGTCTCTGCAGAATGACACACAAAAGAAAAAAAAAACATAATTTGTAAACATAGAAAAGGAAACTAAAAATCAATATGAAAGAGTGGCAGGTAAGACAGAAGTAAATGTGATTTTAAAACAACAAATGTACCTTATTTGAGCCAAAAATGTCGGGGTTGTTGTTAAGGTGACGGAGAGTTCTAAGAGCATGTTCATGTTCCTGAAACTGTACAAACCCAAAACCTAGTGACTGTCCCACCATCTGGCCCCTGACCGGCTTCTTATCATACATGACCCGACACTAAAGAGAGAAGCAGGAGACAGACATACAAGTATGAAAAAACAAATGAGCACAGCATGCCCGACTGGCCACAAAGACAAGGTACATTTAATCACACAGCTGCTTCAGTCTCAGAAAACATCCTGATAGATCTGTTTGACGACGTCCAATAAACTGTCAACCGCTAATGTACAAACTCACCTCTGTTATCCGAGCTCCCTTCACTCCTTTTACAGCTTGAAAGCAAAGTTCTTTGAGTCTTTTATTGTCCACTGACTTTGGCAGGTTGTGGATACACAGACGAGTCTTTGACACAAACACATTAATGTCCCGAAGTTTGGCTCTCTTCATGTCTTCAAACTAGGAAATATAAAGCAACACCATCAATGAGTCAAAGTAGAAGTTATTGAAACAGGTCCTGAATGTAACATACATATTTGAAGAAAAAAAAAAAAGTACTCACTCGAGCTCTTTTGGTCATGTCTGCCTCAGATACACCCTCTGCAGCCTTGCTTCCAGGACGGATCACTAAGTTTTCAGAAGACAACATAAAAAAAGATGATTTTGGAGCTCTTTAGTCCTAACAAAACTTTTTAATAAAGTTCTAATATTTTCTCTTTTATTATTGACCTTGAAAGTTTTTTTCTGTTAAAGGACATGGAACTTGGCATGTTATATCACTTATTTTGTCTCCTAGTTTAACGTGTGGCAGTAAAAACAGACTCACATCCCTCTCTGGCCAGATACAAGTTTCTGATGCCCATCTCTACTTTTGTCTTGTTGGCCTTCATCTTCACAGCATCTTCTCTGTCCACTGCTGGAACAATAAACAGCTTTCTGCCATCCACACGGATGCCACCATTCTACAACAGCAAGTCAATATATCACTGAACAGAACAGAACAGCTGACAAGACAATACAGTGGTCTACACATGAGACTTCACACATCATACATGTTTGATGGTACATTACCTCTGTTTCATCTTGTGCTGCAACTATGCATTTGTCCGCTGCCTCTTTTGTCTTAAACTGGGCGAATGCACATCCTGATAAAATATAAAATAAAGCTTTATCAACTAATGTTCTATATCAGTGTTTAAATTCAGCGCTGCTGACTGACCTTTTGAATGTTCTGTGTCTGGATGGAGAACAATCTTTATATAGGTAAGCTCTCCATATTGAAGGAGAACTTCCTCGAGACCCTCCTCCTCTGTGTCAAAGGACAAGTTCCTAAATTAAAGATGAAGAAGTGATGACTCAATAAACAAAACTTATTGCCTGAAGAGTTCGTTGGGTGTAAAATTGCCAAAGAAAAAAGGAAAAGAGATAAAATGATGGCAGGTTTAAGCTAAAGCAGACATGCCTGATAAAAACTGTTCGCCCTTCTTTTACATCTGACGGCAGAAGATTCTTTGAAGTTTTCTTTTGTGCTAAAGAAAAAAAACCCATTGAAAACATTTAGTGTCTTTTTTTAAAATAAATACTTCACAGATTTAAAAAAATTATATAAAAGATATCAAAATGTTTACCGGGCAGATCATCTTCATCGTCCTCATCCTGACTGTCATCTTGATCATCATTTGAATCAAAAGTATCATCCTCTATATCTTCCTCCTCCTCCTCCTCATCATCATCATCATCCTCATCTTCTTCATCCTCGTCACTGTTATCACTTGACTGAGACACCACTATCTGCTGCACATCTGCTTTTGAAACAACTCTGACACAAGAACAACCAGCGATGTTACTCAGTGTGTAACACAGACTATCGAGCAAACAGAACTGTTCAGTGGTTCACGCACTTTTTCTTCTCAGGTGCAGCTTCTTTCTTTTCTTCATCCTCATCTTCAGTCTCACTTTCTGTTTTTGCCTCTTTTGTAGTTTGGACGCCTAAGAAGAAAATAAAATTTGATTAGGACCAACTTCTTCCAACAGCCAAGTGAGCATGCGCACCAACACATGGGTGAATATGAAAATGCAAAGGACACGTTGAAAGAAGAAAAAAAAAGGGTTGAAAAAAAGCCAATTTAGACTTCCAAGTGCTCATGTGTGAAAACAAGGATGCAGATTGTAGCATTACGTAGAACCTCATGTACACATACAGGCTGCTTTCTGGTCTTGGAACATGGATTTATAATCCACTGAGTGGCCCTTGGCAATAACCACTTAGCTACTGCTATGAATAAATACAAGGTATATTGTGAATGATAAGTGGAATTAAGTGAAAAATTACCTGAATCTGAAGGCTGTTGTGATGTGATATACTTGTCTTTTGGCAAAGCCCAGTCAACTGCAACTTGTCGACCTATCAATGAAACAAAAAGCATTAAATCTAACCTACTAGTGGTTCTCACACACATCTGTTTTGTTGACCAACCTTTTATCTCCTTCAGATTCATGGCTTTAAGTGCCTTTCCAGCCCCAGACACAGTTTTAAACAGGACAAAGGCAAACCCACGCATCTTACCATCTACAAAAGAAAAATGTAAACAAAGTAAAATTGTTCTTCTGAAGGATATGCAACTATATAATCATGTTTATGTTTCTTCATCTTTTTTTTTTTACCAGGTTTGAGAGGAATGTTGGCCTCAACAACAGTTCCAAACTTCGCAAATACTTCTTTTAGATCATCCTCTGTGCACTGTAACACAAGACACTGGTCAGAAATATTTGTGTCATGGCTTGCTGCTTACCATCATATATTACACTTTACCTTGAAACTGAGATTTCTTATAATAAGTCTGGATTTCAGAAGGTTTTTCTTCATGCCTTTGCTTTCCTCCGCATTTTTATGTGAGGCTGCTGTCTCTTTCTCTGCTAAAAAAAAAAAAAAAAGACATACATGTTATGACGTGTACGAAAACCAGGACCAACATTGTTTCTTATTAAACCACAAGCCACACAAACCTGCTCCATGTTTATCTTTACGTTTCTTCTTCGCCAAAGTTAGAGACAACTTCTTTCCGTCGTATTCTTTTATTTCTTTCAAGGCTCGTTGTGCATCTTCTTCCATGGAATAAGTGACAAATCCAAAACCCCGGCATTTCTCTGCGCCTAAATTAATAATAAAACAAGCGTTAGCTTTAAATTGCGACATTATTTTTCCTAAAATATTTACTGAATGTTTTTGCTAAGTATATTTTTCTAACAAACCTAATACATCGTTTTTGTGCGTCCACAAAAATAAACCAACTAACAGTGGTAACGGTACCTTTTTCTCTGACCACGAAACATTGTTTGACCGGGCCAATTTCTGAGAATATTTCTTCAAGACGCTCATTTGTAGCCGAGTCTGGTAACGAACCAACAAATATGGTCTGCGCAGGCATGGCTCTGCTGACAGCTATCCGCTAACGTACTGCCCGACAAAAAAACTCACAAACTAAAGTGTAGTTTGTTAACGAGTCAGTACACAACGTTTTTTGTCAACTTCTTTTATAGCACACGGTTCAACAACAAATACGAACACTTTGGAAGTTTTTCACTTGAAGACCACTAACTACCGATTAAGTCGCATGTTTACATGTGAAGGCAGCCATCTTGGATGTGAGCGGAAGTAGAAAGAACTCCTTAGGTTGAAAAAAATAAAAACGGCCAGCATCGTCACCTATCGACGGGGAGGATACCGGTTTTACGAGTTCATTTTTCTACATAGCCAGAAATAATCACTAATAAGCGCTGCTAGAACAATGACTGGATAAATGCACGCATGGGAATTTGATAAACAAAAAAATCTTATGCAAATAAATATAGAGTTAATATGACTATGATATGGAGAAAAAGTTAGTCCAATTTTTAGAATGACCTTAATCAATACTAAATTAAATCTCAGTTTCACATTGTACATCTTTGCTTAAAGATGTGCTAAATGCACAAATATATGCTAGAAAAGAACAGAAAAACAAAAAGAAAGATTATGCACAAACGAAAATCCTTCTGGAAATCCTTATTGATTGGAGGAAAACATGGCTAAACTACTCACAACTCTGTATTTCTTGTTTGACAAGAGAAGCACAAAATTTTGCACATCTCTAAGACAGTAAATATGCATTCTGTTTGTACTCTTTGCAATGAACCAGAAACTTTTTTGCACTTGTTTTGTCATTACCCGTTCTATTTTGTTTTGGAAGGATGTAAAACAATCATTTAGAATATAAACGGACACTGTATTAATCTATTACAAAGGCATAATTTGCATGTATAATATTGATGATAAGCCCTGTCAAAAATTAATATTGATTAGAAAATGACATACATAAATCCAGATTTAAGAAATCTTCCCAAACATGCACATCTTTCACATTTATCTAAATCCACATTTATGTACATTAAATGCTAAAAATAATAAAAGAGTGCACTGCCTTCTTTAGCTCTTAAAAATAAACTTTATTTCAAAGTTGTTTGAGTAACTTGATTTTTTGCATCCAGTAATGCACTCCAGCTCTTTCTCTATTGTCCTCTGTCTACTCGTTTCTCTCTTGCTTTTGCTCGATTAAATTATACTCTTGTATTTTTATATATACATCTAATATGTTGACTTGCTGTAACTTTCTTTAAATATGCTTTACAATTCTATTAAAAATGCAATAAAGTTTGGATTTGACAAAAGAAGTTATGCTTCAAATAAGAATTCTACCACTAGATGGCGACCCCATACGTGCTTTGAGTATGTGGTCAAAAAGCATAAAAAGGTAGTGCTTCACATATAAAGTTTTATACAAAGATTCGCTTACATGCATGTTTCTTTTTTGCTGCTTGCTATTTTTTTTTACCATGTAATTATTCAACATTATTTAAAATAATTCTTTTTGACCCATACGTACGATTTGAAAGGCACAATTTTCTGTTTTTTTCCAATGTGTTTGAGGGTGGATGTTGTGGTGTTAATTGTAGACATCCGCATCTGTGAGTAAATTCTATTCAATGGAAAATGAAATGGAAAAAAAGGGAAGAAATTGAAGGACAAAAAGGATTTAAATTTTTGTCCGCATTACTGCAGCGTATGAATTTCTTTATTAAATTACAGAGGTTAATAAAAAACAATTCACAAGACAGGATTTTGTCATATTTATTGTTTCAAAAAAGGCACATGCTGTGCAGATTACTGGTCATTTTACTGTTTTGTAAAAAAAAAAAAAAAAATTCAAGTATGACACACAAAGCTTTACTGAAGAACATAGAAGGCACAACTTTAACCAAACACATTCGATACCATTTCATTTGTAAACTATCCAACATTTGAGGTTTTATCAGCTTTATTGTTCTACAACAGTACTGTGTGCTTATAAACCATTGAATATATCACCCAATTACACATTTATGTCATTATTGTTTTAAAAACAAAAGATTAACACCAATGTGATATCATAATATAGATCAACCTGAAGTTCTGTAGATTACAGCCTCATCAACAACTAGTCACTGGGAAAATGGCTTTTTAAAAAAAATTAATGGTTCATGTTTTTTGTAATAAATGTCATTAGCAGTAAAATGGAAAAATGGAAAAATGGAAAAAATTCCAGTTATCCTCTCCAGTTTTCAGCATTACAACACCAAAGTGGACAGAAATGGAAAGATGTTGCTTTACAATGAAAGAAAAGATGGTTAAATCCATCATTCCTAATTAGCAAATGACTTCATTTACAAACTTTTTGTTACCCGCCATTCACTTACATTTTTCTTACTTTCATTCTGTGTTGGTAACCAAAGAAGTAAGATTCATGTTGGTCTACTCAGTGTTCACATCACAGTTTAATCTCAATGTTATAAAATGTAAAGAGAAAAATAAACTTGGCATCATCACTTCTAAAGCTTACAGGTAGAGTTCGCAAGAAATTAGTGTAACTAGTGGCCCCAGATAACGACACACATAGTTGTTTGTCCATTCACAGACACCAGTCAGGTAATGTGTTAATATGTAAATTCAGAACAGATACATAAAGTGTGAAGAGGAGTTGAGCTACTCGTGGAAAAGCAAATTTGTTCAGTTCCGTACAACACAGCAGCCACATCAGCAAATACATACAGATGCCTCATTCTAAGAGAATAAAAACTTATTTTAGTAAGCTGAATAAATTCTAAATTTCAAGGATTGCATTTTCCCACTCTGACCTTTGATTTTGTTACACACTGCATTTTAGTTTAGTAAAGATGTCTTGAATTGTAAAATCAAAGAAATTCAAGTCAACTAATATATTGAGAATTTCAAGAAACATTTTAGAACATGAGAAATTCCTACATAACATCTGAGTTTCACTGAGACAATATCACTCTGGATTTCACGACATGTGAAGATATTTATGCCCATCACAATGTCATCGTTTAGGGTACAGACAATCCATAAAAATGACTTAGATATTAATCATCAAATCCTCAAAATGTTCTATTTTACAATTAAATTGCAAAATATTTTAATAGTGTCCTTGAAAGAGGAGTATGATCAAACATAATGGATTGTTTTAAATAATAAAATGCAAGATAAAAAACAAAAAATGCAAAAAAAAAAAAGTGAGCAGTCATTGCTTAAACCTTCTGTTTGCAAAATGGCACCCCTTATCTTTGTGTTGAAGCAGAGCTTATATGTTGCATTTGATATACTCAGCTGTAGTATTATCAGAACAAACAGTAGAATCACAGTTTGTGCAAGATTGTCAACCAAACCAGTGCAGTCTTAATATACCACCACCATGTGTCATTGTTATTATTTATTGTACATAATTCCAATCACACTCGCAAGTAATCTGGGTGTCTTTTAAATTAACATTCATAATTTGAAAGCAGCTGTGGATGGTAAGACAGTCTATCAACACAGAAAAGAAGATAATACCATTGCAAAACTCATTGCAGCTCCAAATAGCAAACTTCATGTTTAATTATTGTAATGCAGTTCCATTATTTGGAATTGCGAAATATAAGGACAGAAAGGAGAGTGTGAATGTATTGTAACTACATCTTTTTCTTACATTTCAACCTGGATAACAAAGCATTATCTTCACATTACTTCTTACATAGATATGATCTACACAATGTAACTTCTCTGGTTCAACATAAGTTTACGTTAGATAAGGTACCCAAATCTAAATTTTTCGTAAAATAATTTGTCAAAAACAGAAGATTAATTGGCAGAAATCACGTTTTTTCTAATAATTACTGAACTTCTGAAGAATACTAAAGAGGAAAAAAAGACAAAACAATATGGACCCAGTTAGAAATCAGGTTGGAGAAAAAAAAGATCACATCTTGGCCTTCAGTGGGGTGATGTGTAGTGAGTGGAGGAAGGTGTCAAAGGTGGTCAGATACTCCTGTGGGTACCTCCTTAAATGGCCTGCATGTTTTGAAACCTCCCACTTCTTTCCTGTGATTTTCATCCCACGCTTCTGCCAGTAAACCATCAATTCCTCTAAAGTTTGTGAGTCGCTCAATACATCGTTATCACAATAGTAGAGCAGCGCAGGAGCCGTGACTGGGGTATTCCAAAACACATCGATGCCTGTCTGGAAGTAGTCCACAGTTTGCCGTTTAAATATGCGGAAGTATAGCAGGCTTACTCGCTTTACCAATGCTTCCCAACGAGGAAATATGGTTTTACCCAAACCTAAAGGGAAAAAAACAACATGACTTTCTCAGCAATAGAAGAATGATTTTTATCCCCATACATATAGATTTATTTTAAATATTGTCAGTACTGACTTACCTATAGCCATTTGCTCTAGTGAACCTATAACCAAGCTGTCATAGACTTGACCTTTGATTCTGTTTGTCACTGCCTGATATTTCTTTTTATCCCGGGACATATGTATCAGCAGTTGAGCAAATGTGTATCCGCCAATAGAGAAGGCATGAACAAGCAGGGGACGGGACATAAAGCGTTCACTTTGGAGCAACTCCAGCAGCCCCTTTCCACGATCCAGACCCCAACGAGGCCACAGGAAGTCTTTCACCTAATGGAAAAAAAGAAAAGAATTGGAAATCTAATAATTTACACACTATCTTTTCTTTGATCAAGTTTTATTATGTACCATGTTTAAATGTGTAAAGCAAAGTCTTTTTGTTTTATCATAAAAACACAAGTAATATAGGTAAATATATGTTCTAATGCTCCAAAGGCACAAAGAAAATCCATCTATCACTTCATCCATCCATTTATCCATTCCAAAGGTCGGTAATAATAAGTTACATTTACTTAACCTTTTGAGAAAACTTAACCATAACTTTTAACAAAATGTTTGCAATCAGATCTTTATATATGTTTCATGTAGGTGTAAATTAGCTTTAGCTACCAACTATTGCAAATTATGAATGGTCAAGATGGTTTTGCTAACTTATCTTTATGTTTACACTGTTTAAGAAACAAATTACAAATCAGACATTAAAGCAATTACTCAAGTAATCCTTCCATCAAATATTTTTATATTACTTTCACTTGGGAGCTGCTTTTATTTTTTTTAAAGAAATGTGACTCATAATTGATTACAATGACTTGCTATGCTAACCTCAAAGGGAGAGGGTGCGCTTGGGATCCACAAAGAGCTAAGCAGAGCGACGGTAGGGACACTACGCCGACAGTATGGTTGAAAGCCAGCTTTACTAGCGTGACACTGGTGCGGCCAACAGGAGAAACAACCTCGTATACATCAAGTTATCTTCCAACTGTTGAGGAGATTTCATATTTTAGCTTAATTACCTTGCTGTTAATTAATGTATGGCTGGCTGAAAGGTCTGACCATAAGGCTCATAAACTTATGTCATTCTGACCTTAGTAAACCATCTGCAAAGCCAGCGTCCTTCCATCTGGAAAATGTTTAGACGAGACCTCATTTTTGATCATAACATAAAAACTGGTTCCAGACTGATGCACACAACCAAAGTCTTTAAAGAAGGTGTCTCTAAGTGACTGGGCAGAATTGCTTTGGACTTCTGTGTGACAACAGATCTCTAAAGGGATTCTACCCGGGTTATAACCTTGTACCTTGTCTATATGTCTTTCATTTATTGTGTTACTCCATGTTTTAATGTATGTTCAACTTCTTTTATTCTTGATTATTACATTTATATTCTTCTCAATCTAAGAAACCAGTCTCCTCGTCCTTGACAGGAAAAACGGCCATTACACAACAATGGCAAGTATAAACAAACAAAAAAAAAAGCCCCATCTTCATCTTCCTATGAGTATGGGAGCCACGCAACAGGTGACGGTCATAGCAAAACAGAAAATGGTGTAAAGCTACCTACTAGTGCTGTCAATAAGAGCAACAGGAAACTGCTAAATCCCGCAAATATAAAGCACAGGAAATGCAAAGCGTTTCAGACTGTTAATAATTCCAAATTAATATGGGACCCAAAGTCCCAAAAGCAAAGTTCAAAGGGAGGGGGTGTTATGATATATGCTAAGGACACTTAACTGCTGAATTTAAAACACAGTAAGTCTGTCAGTAAGATAACCTAGTTGTAAAAACATAAATTACCCACAGCTGCCATTCTACACAGAGACATAGTAGCCTACAGATGGGCTGCATGTTCTATTTCTTTTTGGCAAATTACCTTTACAGGTGCATTGGTAGAATAGACAAGCAGTCCAGGATGTATGATGTTCCATCTGATTATTGCATTGAATGCTCCAAAAGAGCTTTTGCTAAAAAGCAACCTTAGCAGCGCTCGTTGCAGTGTATATTGTATTCATTGTGTGTACAAGGGTTGCAGCAGGTTAGGCAAGACTGGGTCATGCCTAATGTTGGGTGTGAAGGACTTATAGATACAATGCACTTGCTCAACTCACACAGGTCAGCAAGCAACTCTTTATCTTGTTTACAAATAATTGGGCTTTGGTGACTTCAGATGCCCACCTTAGTCTATCTTCCAGAATTAGCTGAATCACGGGGAAAGCCAAATCCAACTCTTTACATGTGCACATAAGTTATTCCTGTCAATAATCTTGCATTATTGTATTTAGAAGAACAATATACTCAAGATCATTTAAAACATAGAAAATGCATACAGTAGTCATAAATAATCTTTAAGTTACAAATTCAGCTATAGCATTATGTTTATATAATTTTTATGTGTGGTTTATTTTTTTTAAATCAAGATTAGGATGAATCACACTTATTTCAATAGGGCTTACCTCGCTCTCCACTACAAGCACGTCAAAGCCAGTACGGAAGTAGATTTCACAATATTTGGCCACAGCTTGGGGACTTGAACCCAACCACGGTAGCATAAGCATGAGGGGTTTCCGATCCTCAGACATCTGGCTCTGACCTCCAGTGGATTGAGAAGTTACCTCATTCATGTACAAGGTGACATTTTTACAGAGGCGACGAGCACTGATGCCTTTGCTAAGGGCTGTCTTCACAATCATATTGTAGTAGCTGCTGGCAAGTCTTCAAGCAAATTAGAATGGTGGATGGAAGATGAACAGTGTGACTGCAGGAGAAATAAAAAAAAACACCAGAATTAAAAATCCACAGAAGCTGAGCCTGGTCAGTTTAGATTATTATATGATTTAAAATGATTATCTCAAAATGACAACATGATTAAGGATCGGTCTGACATAAGTGGTTACTGTGTCACACCTGATTTCATTATTCAAAATAGACACTGTGACAGCTGGGAAGGGGTTCAGTCAGTCAATGTAATTCTTTAAAAGAGTGATTGCTAAAATTAAAAAAATTGACACGTCAAAATATCAGACTTGCTAGCAATAAAATTGGATGCAGTGACAGATGTTCCCCAATCTGACACCTGTTTGCCCTTTTACAGACTGGATTCTACTGGGGCATCTCAGTACAGAACAGCTCTGCTCTGCGATGCCACTAGGACCCACCAGTTAAGGTGAGGGAGAGGAGATATTGGGCAAGCTCTCACCCATTTTGAAGGACAATCTCAATCTCCAACAATGACAGCTTTGAAGAGACGGACTCCTGCATCCAAAGTGTGAATGCAGCAGTTCAACTAGAAACTAGCACTGCGCCCAGTAGCAATAAAATCCAATGCAACTTAGTAATTGCACGCAAGGAACACATTGCACGCATGTTCTCCACGTGGCTCCTTCCACAGTCCAAATACATGTAGTTGAGGCTGACTTGAGTCTGTATATTCTCGCCAGGAATGTGAGTCTGATAACATGTTTTGTTGTTGGTTTTGTGATGGACTACGAACAGCTTCAGTTCCCTGCTTTTGAAACGCGACCTTTTTATAGACAAATTATCCTGTTATCACGAGAAAACAGTGTTTAAAATAGGACAACTTCTTTGGGGTCTGTAAAAACACTCAAGCTGGATCTACGTGAGTGTTTGCTAACACCATAGCAGAAACTGTATGTAGCACAGGTTAAATTCTATAAGACTGTATCACGTGCTACCAGGAAATTTCACGCGCACGTTATTACTGGAATATTCGTTACATGTTACCATGTTTCTCAGAACAAAACAGAAGGTTTTTAAGAGATTAAATATATGGAAAACTTGTCTCTAACTTGGATAGACTCAGATGACGCGTTACCTAACATGAAATGTTTAGGTAGAAACTTATTTAAGGAATCATTAAGTTACTGACCTGTTCTCACTTTGGTCCAAGTGAACCTTTAATAATAACAAAGGCTTTAACATTTTTACCTAAAGGATAAAGCATGCATGACTTTTACACGCACGTGAGATCGAAGCCGATAAGATTATTCAAACCTTTGTGGTTTACTTTGTTCCCCTTCCTCCAGTGTCGTTCTTTTTCCTCGTCTCCCCCACTTCTTCTTCTGCTGTTTATTAGGTTTTTCTGTTTGGTCCTCCTGCACATAGTATTACTTGTGGGCCCAGAGAAGATTTCGCGTATTTATTCCCCGACGAGAGAGGACCTTATTTTTTCTGAACAGCATCTTGATTTTACGTTAAATGAAGCAAAATGTGTTGGCACTCTTACTCCTCGCGTATTTTTTGATTAACAGCAATTTCATCAGTTGCTTATACCGGCAAATAGCGCGGTCAGCTACGCCTAAGACCCAACATTCATGACGTAGTTGCAGTAATTGTCCAATGACACTCTGCAAAAATCGCGGGTGGAGGGTTTTAGACATAGACATGTGTATAATAACTAGATGCCTCGCCCACGCTGTTTGCCTGTGGAACAGGCTCATTCATCTCGCTCATTCATAAGATTAGTTGTGTCCCAATTCAGGATCTTTTAAATAAAGTATTTCCCTTAAAAACAAACACACCTTTATATGTAGGCTCTACTTATTAATGTTGTAGACGTACCAATGAAAGTCCATACCTATAATTATAAAGATTCTACAGTGGAGCTATAGCAATGGGCTTGCATATGGAAATAATCAGACAAGTGTGATTTATATACTATATATAAAAAGTTTAAAAGTTTATACATTTGGTATATA
>JBAMHX010000011.1:22457247-22470944 GCA_037177515.1 Pseudomugil tenellus
TATATATATAATGTTCAGCCGTTCTGCAATTCAGCAGCAATTGTACCTGCATAATTCATAATTTGACATATTTTTCCAACCAACAAGGAGGAGCCATCATGTCTGATGACTGCATACACCAATCTGTGCTTCATTGCTTTATTTACTCCTGCAATCAGTTAAAACTCTACACAGCCTGCATTTACCTTCCATGCATCGCCTTCTCCAAATGGTTTCCGTATTGAGGATTTGTCTAAATTTCTTGCAAACTAACGCAACATTTGGTAGAGCTATTCCAGGGAGCAAGGAGAATATTTCCACTAAAAGCTCGGGTGGTAATTCTGACAATGACTGGGGGTGTGGGGGTCCCGTGCTCGTGCGATCCCGACAGCTTCCTCTGTTGACATGACCGCTGCCATATTCGCAAGCGTCACTCGGCCCTGCGGTGGCGACGACGCGCTCCGGGCCTCCGCAGGCGCCTACATCGCCTTTCCTCTGGCCCACGACCCGCTCCCCATCTTCCTCGTCCATGTCGGAGTCGCTGCCCTGATCCTGCTGGTTGTTTCGTTGTCGCCTCCTGCACCTTCGAGACTGACCCACTCCGCAGAGCCTGGCGCAAACAGCCATTCGTAGTCACCAAACAGGCAGCGTTACATCATTACAACATAACTATCAACTGCAGTCTAGCTCATCTTCTGTCCTCGCGAGCAACAGCAGAGAAATGTCTGCTGACGTCACACTATTTACGCATCGAGCGTAGTATTCCTTATACGTACACTTAACCGCGTGACTAACGGGTTTTTAAAATATCCACGAACATGTAGCTGTAAAAGCTGTAAAGACGTCACATTGAACTGATACTGAAACATGCATAAATACTAACTAAAGAATATCAGGTGAAAAAATTACTAGTCAAAATACTGGAAAACGTTAATAAGAAATAACGGATTTACGGAATATCATACACATATAAACATAATATTATGAGAAGAAAAGTATATTCCAATCAACCAGGAGTCGAACCTAGAATATTCTGACTGTAGGTCAGACGTGGTAACCGTTACACCAAAATCTATTAACTTACTGTAATAAAACTACAACGTATCAGAAAATATAACTGGCGCTCGTGAGTTCTATCATGACTCAACATCTGTTAGAGAGCCAGACTTCGTGACCAATTAGATGTTTGTCAGTGATACAAAAACAAAAACAAACAAACCAACAAACAAAAAAAGACAACAACAACCCCAGATATAATTTAGGGTGTCGTGGAGTTAGCATAATAGCAATCACTAAAAGTATGAATATATAAAATCACAACTATACATGTAGGTCTACTGTAAGAAGTCATTTTCTTGGTAAATATACATATTTATACATGTGCAACAACATGTACACACACATAGTTGTAATATGTAGCTATTGCCATTTTATTTATTGTACTCTGCACTTCATTTTATGGAGTAGTTTTGTTTTTTCGTTTAGATCCTCTCTTGTACACCTATTAATGTTAATCCGATTAGGCTACCACTACACTAAAAAAGTACTTTTTATTTAGCAAGGGATAGTGGTTTTCTAATATTGATTGCTACTGATTTCCTTTTCGATTATATTTTTCAAAGACCCTATCTAGCCCCATGCACATCCTGGAAAACAGCTTGTTCCACTGCAGTGACCCATGCATGAAACGGTAGAAAGGTCACAAAGGAAATGTCCCAAAGGTTAGAAGTACTTTCCCTGTAGCCATCCCTACTTTCCCTTCTCCTTTGTAGCAGTTGCACTGAAGAATGGCAGGGCCAGACAAAGAAATTGTGCTTTACTGCCATCTACTGCTTTGCAGTGTTGGCACAGAACTTATGCCCCTCCTTTGAGCCACAAAACCACTTTTTTCTCTGTATTTATCAGTTTATTTAAGCTCCAAAGTGATTCTTCCCAGGGACACACAACATCCTTGTCTGTGTGTATATATTTAGGTTGTAGGTATTACTGCTTTTTCCTTTCTTAAAAGTCATTTAAAGTAAAAAGTTATAAACCACATTCTACCCCTAAATGAATAAGAGAAGTAGAAAAACAGACTCAGTCTCAGCCTTGTACTGCCTTGCATGGCAGTCTGCAGAGTAGTATTCTTTATCTTCTCTCTCTTTAATGTCACCATGTAAAAACACATGCTGAGATGTTTAAATTTGTCAAGATTAGAGGGAGTCATGTGCAGATGAACATAGTTGATGCATGTTCTGTAATGTTAATGAGTCCTCTGAATGTATACAGTTTTAAAAGATTATTAGAAGACCCATCTATTCAGTAGCAACATCCATGAACTGCAGTTCTACTTTTATGATTCTGTCAAGTTGCTCAGTGGCTCCATATGGGTTTTATTATGTTATATACATATGGTGACTACAAACAACCATCAAGTAGTTTAGAAAATAAGTGAAAAATCGAGACAGACAAGTCTTGCCTATGTCCAGTACGAAACAGTGTAGCCTTATGCTCCTGAACTTCATCTCTTACAGGGACATTGCTTCTTTGCTTGTGCAGCTTTGTTTCTGTGTCTTGTTCTGACTGTCCTCGTTCCCGCCAGGAACCCACTCCCTGCTGACTTTGACTTGTTGGAGGATGATTTATCTAAACAGTGACTAGTTGCTAAACGTATTCAATAAGCAAGTGTGAGGCGGCAATAATTTGGCCGTGTCCCTCACTGAGCTCATATGTTTGGCCTGCCATTGTTGTTCTCCAGTCCTTTTAGTTACGGCTGGGTTGATGCTTTCCTGATGCTTTCAGACAGCGGGTTAATCACACCCATGGGATGGAAGTTCTTATCTCTACTATATGAATGGTTCAATGATCTGAAATAGCCTCTACTGTCTCTCTGTTGCTACGTGAATGTAAAGGATATTATTATGAGCACAGATGTGTTTTTCTATGTCTGCAATGTATGGAAACACTATGTAAAATTGGAATTTGGTTTATAGCTAATGTATTTTTTAACTGTGTTCTCTCCCACAGTCTCACAGTTTGCATTAAATATATATTTAACAAGATTGCTTGTCATGAAGTTTAATCTTTGCATGTAAATTTCTTCTGTGAATACAAATCAAATGATTGTGGATTTTGACAGATTGTCCTTACATCAGTCATAGTCAGTATAGAGAAGCTTTTCAGATCCGTTCATCAGACTGGCTTAAAAAGTGCACAGTGATTGTCTGTGCTTCAAAGTCACTGTTTCCAGATGCTTCCAAAGGTATGTGGACCAGAGTCTATTTTAAAAGTATTAATGGAATTGAATTAGGTCACAAGGTTAGTGGATTTCCCCCACTGGGTAAAAACAGATCACGTGGACAAGTCTGGTAGTATTACACATGATAAGATGACACCATCAAAGTCTTGTAATGGACTTTTCTAATTTGGACTGAGTTATCTAAAAGAACTTTAAGTTATTTATGCTGCAGTAGAAAATTTAACTTACTTCCATATCTACAAGGGCCAGTATGTCATTCTTCAGACTGTAAGTTGAGGTTTTAAGAAGTTGTTTTTCTGGTAAGCTTTCCAAAACTAGAAATCACTTCACATTTGCTGGAAAATGTTTTATTGTTTGACAGTTTTTCTATGTTTTTTTATTTTCACAACCAATTGGATTGACAGTGTTTCTTTTAGTCAAAAGAGACTCAAAATAAATTAAAATGCACAAAAATGAGATGATTATGCTCTTTATATATTCTGAGCATTAGCTGTGTTACTGAAACTCCCCATTCAAACTTTGTATGTGTGTATATTATTATTTTCTACCCATTGTGGGTATTAGACATATTATTGTACGTTCTAATTATTTTTCTATGAGATATTTGTTCTTAATGTACGGTGTTTTCAATTTGAAATGTGCAACGTATTTGTTGCACATTTGCAACAATTGTTGGCTTGAAAAAACTAAATCACATTAAATCAGTCAAATAAATTTTCTGAAGTTAAAGTTTCATAAAACTGTTGACTGAGTTAGTAGAAAGGTTTTGTCAGGAAAAACACATCAGAGTACATCTCACATAACGCTGAAATTGTTTTCTTCTTAGAGGTCACAACTATTGTGGATGGTCTCTAAAGAACTTTTCATTGCATTTAAGAGTTGAGCCTGATCTTGAGGCCCATGGTCTAAAACTATCAACCTCTTCCTTTATTAAATTCTGCAAACTGTAAAAAGATTTCCGATGTATTCATTTTGTGTGCAGTCTTTTTTGAGAATACTGAGAGTTGCATTTCAAAAAGCCAGGAGAATTTGGTTGTAAAAGGTCCAGTGTAGGAAATACATGTGGATCTTCTGTATGAAAAACTTCAAGTCATATTATAATAATACCTATATTTTGATCAGGTAAGTCAGTTTTGGCTTGGTGTTCATTGATGTTACAGTCATGTCTGTTGTATTTGTATAATGTTCCAATTAGCAGAGGCACAGATAACTATTTTGATAACTGCTATAATAATTCTGTGATGTGATGACTCAAACAATGAGACAATATTAAGATATGAATAGAGTTAACAGGTTAACTAGAAATCAGTTTGATGTTTTTTTTCATTTCATCACGGCACCTTGTTTAAAGTAATTTAGCCAGGATAAATTGAGTATACTGAAATAGAGTATATCTTTACAATGACAAAGCTTATATGTTCAAATCTTGAACTTAAAAGAGATAAAATGTGAGAATACTACAGAAGTGTCTGATACTAGATGGGTGTTTCTTGCTGAGAGTAAATTCACCTTGAACACAGTGTTATTAATCAAAAAACAAACAATAAAAAAATCTTTGTACACAGATGTATGCAGGAACTGGTTTAATAATATCCATTGTGTAAGTTTGAAAATGTAGAAAACTATGATGTAGACTTAAGCAGTTTATTAGATAACACAGGTCTGTCCAGACATTTGTTTGGAAACTCATTTTTGGAAGAATTATATGCACTTAGCCTCTATCATGCATAACGGATAAATATCAAATAATACGAGATATTCTGCTTTATATCTGTATATCAGAAAAAAAGGTTCCTGATTCCAAAAAGAAAACAACACTCTAGCTCAAGCTTCCACAAACAGTATCATGTCAGACATCTTTGCATGGGATGGTAGGGGCTGTCCTTTGGAGGTGGGGTCTGTCCCATGTGTCGACTGCTTGATGAAGAGAAGAGAGGCACCGCACAGTGAGCATTAAAGGACACAGAGTGCTGTGCAGACCGAGACGGCAGACATGCAGCAACACAGAGCAGCATATATGCTTAAAGAGGCTGCAGCAGAATGCTCTTCTGATGAGGTAAGACAGCGAGAAAATAAGAACAAATGGAACAATTGCAGAAGGCATTTTTCTTTATGTACTGGTGTATATGAGATCTTTGCACTGTAAAATGTAAAGAAGACTTGCAGGGATGAATGCTGTAACTAATTTTTATGTATGTTAGAAATTCTTTGAGTATTTATATTTTCATACTTACCATTCATGCTAGAGTTTAACCTCTTACCTGCAAATACTTGATGAAGTATGTCTTGTACATGACATATCCCTAATTTTTTTTCCAGGTTACACCAATAACATCTAGGAAACTGCTTATTTGTGAACAATCAAACATGTGACCAGAAAAAAATTCAAATGACTTTGCTGTCAAGTTTCACCACCCACATCATGGTCGTGCACTGGAATGCCTTTCTTCTCTCCCTCTCCTTGTTTCTATTTCTTCGTGTCACATCTTTAACTGGAGATAACATACAGATGCAGGTGACAGACATCGACAGAGCAGTGCAGTTTCTTACACAGCCCTCACATAAACCACATGGATCTGATTCAGCATCTGCTAACCCCATATCTGGACCTGAGAATGTTGACTTCCTGAGTCAGCCTTTGACCTGGCGTTTGTCATCATCTGAGGATACAGACAGACAAGGTGTGATTGGTGAATACAGTGATTTGCCAGAGAGCACTGACATGGGATTTACAGCCAGATCCACAGAAGGTGCAACAGACACCACCTCCAAAGAGAGTATGCAAACAATTAAACCTTCCCCAGGAAGTACGACACAAAAACCTAACCACTGGCAAACATCCCATTTTCAGTCATCTGAGAAGATCACTGATTCTGTATTACATCACACACAGAGCAAAGAGATTGAGCCAACATTAAGAACATTGCAGAATGAGATGACTCACGGTCTTTTACCTTTTCTTCTGTCTGGATCACTCGCGTCACGCATACCTGAGAAAAATTCCACTTCATTCCTGTTTGCTGGATCTGGGGAAAGTCCTGAATATCCTACGCCACCAGCTGGCAGAGACAGTTGGGGTAGAATTGGAGGCATTACTGTCTCTGCACAGGAAAAACACGATGGACTAATCAATGCAACAGATAATTATTCACACAGAGGAAGAGTCAGCACACAGACAGACAGTGGTAAGAGTTATTTCCTGAGTTAATTGTAATTTATTTAGAGCACTTTTTAACTAAATTCGATGTAAATCAGATTTTCTATTTACAGTGTTGTTATTGACAAAAAAGTTGACAAAAATGTCCCCCCATTGTCTCAAAGGACAAAGTTTTGCACCACTGCAGTGTTTATGATATGTATTCTGCTGGCAAACAGAGTTTTTTATATTCACAGAATGATTTGTATTGCCTCACTCCCCACAGTGTTTCTTCTCCCCAGAAACCTCCCCCTAATTGCATCTTTTCCACTCTTGCTTTCATTTTTTTTTTTTTTTTTGCTTATTTATAAATGAAAGATTACCCATCTAATTTTCCTCTCCCTGCAGCATTTAATTTACACTGTAGACATTATCCCTCTTCCAAAAGTTACAGGGTAAAATACTGCACACAGTATTTACCATGTACAATGTATGTAGCACTCCCTTGTCAAAGTAATGTGTCCACAAACATAGGGGAAAATCTTTTTCCCTTTTTTTACATGTCATTTTGTACCCTTATCAGCCAATTAACAACAGGAAATACAAATAAAGAGAAAACTAAAAAGAATAACTGCACATCATATATTTTTAGACAAGATCATTCTTGCCAACTCCATATTGACACAATGGTTTCACCGCTGATTGTGGTCTGGAAATAGGACACATTCCATTTTTAACCAGTAGGTTGCCTGATTTCCATTGCTCCACACAGAGCATGAATTTCAAGAGAAGGGCTTACATTTTTATGTGTTTATACAATCAAACTACGCTACAAATAGCTCAGTATATTTGCAGATTATTGTGGGTATAGCAACTATAATTCTTCACCATGCTTGACATCTGTCACACCAAATGAAAGCAGCAATGGGGTCAATACTGGCTAATCAACACACACATCTCTCTCTCACTTATGTTCACATGAACACATACGCACACAATTTGCTCTTGCTCCCACTTTCTCTGTGACCCACTTAAAGCTTCCCAGTTACAAGCCAGCTCTGTTTTATTATGGATTAACTCTACAATCAGCATACCCCATCGTGCTCTCGTTTCCTGAACAAGAAAAACACTACAAAAACTGGCTTTAAAAAAAAAGAAAAACTACAAAAATTAAGTTAATTTTTCTTCAAATAAGATACATTTTCTTGTTCTGTTGGCAGATAATTTATCTTATTTCAATGAACACAAACCTTATTACAAATTCCTAAAACAAGTAAAAAGAAATCTTGAAAAAAACTACTAAGTGAGAACAATTATCTTGGTTAAAAAAAATCACATGTGCCCTTGATTTGAGATGTTTAATCTTACTTATCTTACTTAGATTTTAGTTTTTGCAATGTACAAACAAAGAATGTGATCGTACTAACGGATTCAATGGTAATTTTCTAAATAATATTATCATTGTGTTAGCGTGCTGTCACTATTTCATAGCTAAATTACAAAAGTTATTGTTTAATATTTGTGTTTCTTTATCTTTTAAGTTTTGATGCCACAATAAATTATAAGCAGCTAATATTTTGCTGTATTACTGCATTATTTACTTATCTTACAGATGGCCCCAGAAGACAAAATCTGCACATTTCAAAGGACAGTGGTAAAGTCATGTTTGGCAGTAGCACGGATATATCCACCACACCATGCAAGGCATCAGATCAGCCCTGGACTCAAACCCACCCAGATGATTTCACACCCAGCGAGTCTTTGCGCCCTACTCTGGTTCCCAACCCTGCCCTGCTGGTTCCTCTGTATTCAGACTGGAATTCTGCTCTTGCTACATGGGGATTTGCATGGGAAGCACACATCTATGGGCTGGGATCCATCTTTGCTCTGTTTGGTCTAATCTCTGTAGTATGCCTGTTGGGTTTGCCTCTGCGGTGTCCCCCCGGAAGCCCCTATTTCACTATACTGCACTTGTTCATACTGGCATTTGCAGGGATCCAAACCTTTTGTTTGCTGTACGATGCTTACAGCTTCCAAGATCATCTCCCCCCTCTGGTAGCCCTTCTACTCTCTGAACTCACATTGCCTTGTTTGATATCTGCCTTCTCCCTGGCCTTCCTCATTCTTTCCTTACGCTCTCGCAAACATCTTTCACTCCCATTTGCTATGTCTACCTCATGTGCTGCCTTGCCCAAGCCTTGTCTTTTACTGTGCATGTCTTTGTTGCATTTTATAATCTCACTAGGGTGTGTTGGCCTCCTTTATCTATTTCATAACCTCCCTACTGTTATCTTGCTATTCCCTCAGGGTGTGTTTGTCTGCCTTACCATCTTTCTGTCTTGTTCTTACTTCATCTTTTACTGCTTAACACAAATAAACACCAAGCATATTTACAGGCTGAATGACAATGGAGAAGGTGGAGGATCCCCTGAAGTGATGCGCCCTGCACTTTGCCCCTTTGCTAAAGCAGAGGATTGGCAGAAAGCAGCAGGAGTTGGAATAGGAACTTCATTGTGTTTGTTAGGATGTGGAGGTCTTCAGCTTTATGGGATCCTGCATGCACTTGGTTTTGGTGGGGTTGATGGTTATGGCTTCCTAGCTTGGTCCTGGTGGGCGTACCAGGTAGGCTGTAGACTCTGTGAAGCAGGAGTGTGTCTAGGTTTGTCTATCATTGGAACACATCCTCTATTATGTCACAACAGCTCCTCAGTCAAAACCTTGACAAATCCTCGGCCAGGATCTTGGTCCCGTCTATCCTGTAGCTCCCCCTTACGAGAGCTCACCCTGCCCTCTCAGGGTGGAGCAAATTCTCCCGTCCTCTCTTCTCATGAGTCCTGGTCCCTGAAGCAGGAAAAGCTACTGGTCTGCGATGTCATTACTAACAGGCAGTCAGAGGCTCTTCCACTTAGCTCAATGGTGGCTCCTTCAACAAATGGAGTGGACTGTTTCTGCAAACAAAGCCAAACCTTGAGTCAACTACCTCTACCTACACCTCCAAGCCCACCACACAGAGCCAAAGGCATCAATGAGCCTCAGCTATCATTACTGAATAGTTTAGTTGATGAAACTGACTCTACTGGGGACCTGCAACCCCCATCTCCTATAGACTTGTCCCGTAGTATTGACCAAGCTCTATTCAGTGAATCCCTGTTCTCTCACAGTATCTTTGGTCTACCAAGACTCCTCCATACTTCTTCAACTGTTTCATTGAGCTCTCCTAGCCCAGGTATATCAAACCAAGGGCCCTGGACTGTGGGAGATACCTTATACCGAACCTCTTCATGTGGAAACATGGATCAAGATAATATTGCCTCCAACTCTAAAGCCTCTCAACCGCTCGGCAGTTTGACATCTCGCAACAATCCACCTGTACAAACAGAGCAATGGGATTGGAAAGGAAGCACCAATGGTTCAACCCAGGGTTTATGTAGCCATCCTAAAGAAACAGGAAAAATGCGCTCACATTCCTGGGCAAACAGGGGTCAACACTTTGCTCAAAGCAGCCTCCCCCGAGCAATCCCCCATCTGTCTTATAACAGGCATTACCGAACCTTAAGCTTGGCCTCCCAGGACAGTCAAGCCTCTGGCCAATTAACAGGGACTAAACACCTGAGTGAAAGCAAACAGTTGGAATGGGATCTAGCTGTTCAAGCAGAGTTTGTCAATGTGTGCCGACAAATTGATGCACTGAGTGTTTGCAGTGATACCATTGAATTGTAGGAAGTCAGATTGAAACCCAGCTACTGCAGTCGACATTGTGCAGAAGTACTATAGTTTAATCCAGTTAGGTTAGATGCAGATATGAAACTATACATCATTAAAAAAAACTGCACAAACAAATTAATCACATCAGCTAATGATATGGGAATATACATCATTGATTCAATAAGTAGATAATTTTTTCTGTAAATAGTGTTGATATTTTATAAACCCAAAAGCTGTTTTTCCATCTACCATCATTGTCAGATGATAGTTCATTTAGAAACCTCATCAGGCGTCAAATTTTAGTGTATCTTAAGCTTTTTTTTTCAATATTTTAACATTTTCAACATTCTTAATGGTGGAGATTGAAGGAATTACATTAAATGTAAAGAAAAAATGAACCCAAAAGCTTTTCTCTCCAACTGTATTTTCTTTGTTAAAATACATTTATTTTATTTGTTTTCATTTAAGGCATGCAGCACATTTTTTAAAAAGCTAACAAAAAAAAACAAGGACACAGTAAAGCTTTGAACACCATATAATGTTGCCCATTTCTTTTTGGAAGACTTAAAATATGTGCCGGTATGGATACCAATAAGCTATTATTTTCTCCATTTCATCCTGCCAGGTTGTAAAGTGTTCATCACTAAGAGGTCATTTTTGTCCGAACATTCTCCACAGTCTTTGTAATGTGTGCAGAATGGGGTTTTATGTTTTTGATAAATGCAGGGATGTTCCTGAAGACTTTCTCTTAAAGGCAGCTATTGTTGTCTCCACAGCACAGACAAGCTTTGATTCATCCTTGTAATGTCGCAGAACCTGTCTTCTGGACTTGCCGCTGCATGATAATGTATATTTCTTTAATATTTTGCTTTGATCTGAAGCATGAGGGCATCTCGTAAAAAAAATCTGGAATATGGATATATCTGAATTTTTCCATCTCATGCTTAAGAGCTTAGAGAAATGCCACCTTTTGCTTTTATTAGCAGTTTTGAATTTAATTTCAGTCTATACTGTGCAACCAACATCTCCCATAGTGATGCCTTCACCATGAGAATAGGTCAAATACTGATGAATGATAGTTCTTGATGGAAATTCTCCAGACAGCTTGCATTGCATGATATTACGTTTTGGAGAGACAAATATGCAAGTCTCTTCAAATCTTATTGAGCAGGATTGTTTCTGTCTGAAATAAGTTTTAAATGTCCCCATAGAAAATGTTAATGATGATTCAATGTGCTGCAAGCATGGGAAAATAACTTTTCATTTTCATCATCATCATCATTTTTTTTTAAGAAAACATCCTATGTTTTGTTTCTCTTTTTACTCAATCAGCTTTAGACTTGTTTGTTACAATGAGAACCAAAAACCCAGAACTCAGCCAAATGGAAGAAGTGGAACAAGCTTATTTAAAGAGTGATGGAGGTGGTTTTGCCAATTCTGAAAAAAACTACTAAAAAACTACTGGGGGATGAAGCAGCTTCGGAGCTGCCAGGGCAGGAAAGGCAGAATCTGTAATCTGAAATCACTAGGTCCAAGAGCAGTCCAGGGTCTCACACAAAGTCGTCTCAGGAGGAGAAAGTGTGCAAATAAGCAAAACCCTAAGCAGGGTCATGCTAGGTTCAGCAACAGGAGATCAATATTCATACCAGTAAGGATGAGGCAGAGGCAGGGTCAAAACTAGATAATCTCTATGAAGCAGCCACATAGACAAAGCTTGAAAGGTTGTGGAAAAGACAGACGATCTTGGACTGAGCAGGTCTAGAGCAGGTGATTAAATAGACAGCAAAAACAGTGAGGATAATCAGCAATCAGGCGGGGAAGAGGGCAGCATGATCAAGGGAGAGCAGAAATCATGACAGGTTCTTCATAGCATCACATTGGAAATGCATTGTATAGCTATAGGATTGTTAAATATCTTGTTAAAAATATTCAAACATTAAACTATTTTAAGATCCTTAATGCTTGTCTTAAAGCTTATGAGTTTTTCATAAAAGCCTTTTTTGATGCTGAGAAATAGATCTTTTGGCTTTGATATTATACATTCCTTGTCATTGTCTAATTTAAGTCACCTGAACTCCAAAGGTGACTTGTTAAGTTATATTTTTTTTTATTAAGAGAGAGAAATAAAATGGAAATGAAATTAAATGAATGAAATGGTTGTAAATGACAGTGCACAGCTCATATATTATGTTTATGTGATTCCTTAAAATGAGAAAACCATTTTTGCAATCGGGCAGGAGCCATGGGAAGGTTATTTAATCACTTTATTTATTTACTTATTTTTAAATACGATGCATTTTTTTTACAAGGGTAAAGATAATACATTGAAGCAGTCTGTTGCCATGGGAAAGAAGTCTACTTCTCAAAACTTTTGACTTTCTAAATGTAAAATAAAAATGTGAATGTAGGTCCCCTTCAGTAACAGGCAGTCAGAGGCTGTGAAATTCTTCTCATCAAAATTATTTTTATTCTCATACTACTTACAGTACATGTAATTCTGTGTCTTCAGAATGCAAGACAGATGAAGACAATCATTCTGTTTCTATACTTATGACTTTCAGGTAACAAATGACATTCTTAAACTGTGTCAACCACAAAGATGAATTCATTTGAACAGCGCTAAATTATTGCCAAACATAAGCTCTTTACCATTGATGGATGTGTAATTCTAAATACACTGAATACCACAAAGCAGAAGGTAAAATATTTTTTAAACTAATGTAAAAACTTTAAAACATTTAAGTATAGCTGAAGAGAAGTAAACAAATCTAAGTGTACCAGTGTCATACTTTCTCCATAAGTGGATTTTTGAAACTCACTGAGTCTGATAGATAGACAAACAATCTACCACACTATGTATTGTAAAGACATTTTTTATATTTTACATCATATAATTAAGAGGCTTAGTCAACCTATATGAAGTCAAAATGGAATTTAAGCTATAACATGTTGATGTTTGACCGGTTTGAAAGAAACTTTTTGATATAGTATTTTTTATTCAAACAAGCTGAAGCAGCACACAACTTTCCTTTGAAAATATTAATTATTTCAAAAGGGCTGATGCTAAACTTTGGTTCCTGTCTGTAAATGGAAAAAAAAAACAACCAAAAACAAAGCATTAACATATTTTCTTATCCAAATTAGCATTGGAATATAATAGTGGGTGTTGGAAAGATTGGTCTTGATTTTGTGGGTGCAATTTAAGGTAAGTGAAAACATGTGATTGCTTACTGAAAGAGACTAGACTAATAAAGATACAGACAATAACATAACCACCTCCACATAAGCTTGTGTAAGAGAGAGACAAGAGGAGTTCATGTGCTATCTATTAACCTGAAAGTCTTCTGTCTCCTCGGTTATCTTTGGCTCAATCAGCTGAAAGGAGGCTGATTTGTCGATCTTTGGAGAACAAAGATGTGACATTGGAAAAAAGGATAATGTCATTTTGGTTTCTAGATCGTAGATGCAGTTGATCACAATCGCCCGTTGCATCTGCTCAAAGCAGCAGGGGATGGGACATTAGGTCCTGATCGTGCATTTCCTTTTCCTCCTGTCTCATTTAAGCCACTTCTCATAACTATAGTTTGTATAGAAAGAAAAAACACACACATATTTTATATATATATATATACACTATAT
>JBAMHX010000011.1:22488653-22500924 GCA_037177515.1 Pseudomugil tenellus
AGATAGATAGATAGATAGATAGATAGATAGATAGATAGATAGATAGATAGATAGATAGATAGATAGATAGATTTTTCTGTTCCCCAAAATTAACTTGTTTAGTACAAGATGTGGATTTTTCAAGACCTTTTCTAAATCTGTGTTTTCCTATAGACAGAGAGTAAACAACAGCATTGATTAAGGAGGCAAATTCAACAATATTTCAAAGGCTTAAGTCACAATTCCTCTTGATGTAGCTAATCCAGGATTTATCCCAAATTTAGCACATGCTCATAAAGCATCACATAGAAATATAACCAAAGAAGGGAATAAAGCCTTCAAAAACAGGGAGTGTATTTGGTCTCAGTGTCCTCCTCTGCTTAATCTTTCTTAATTTTACTGACATTTTGTCAGAATTCTTGACATTTTCCTCATTCATGCAGCTGATCAATATGCTTTCTGATATCTCTTCCTGTAGGCCTCACATAGTGCTGAGGAAAGCAGGGTAAACTGGCATCTTGATACACATGGAGGCTAAATGGATTATCTGCATAATGCTGCAGGGGTCTGCTCTGCTTACAGCATGAACATGACAAACAACTGCTTCCAGATCTTGAAGTGATATAGTTGCATGCTTTATTGTCTGTTTCCTGCATCAGACAGATGTGATATGTAACATCATCACACAATTACCTTGCTGCACGTTTGTACTTTGCTCTTTGGAGTGCAGGGGTCGTGTTGATAAGGGAATAATGGAAGCATTATTTCTACTCAAGAAAATATTGTGCTTAAGAGAAAAATGGCAAAGACCCCATGTTGCCCTTCATGTTACTTCCATGTCTCTTCATTACTGTCCCTCATTCAATTATCCTGCCACTGACGACGGAGACCAGATGACTCACTGTGATCAAGCCAGGAGATACACTCAGCTCAAATCAAATCACTGCTCTATGATGTGATGTCCTGCATGGGTGTATACACGTGTACCTCTAGAGCACACGTTTTTCGCCTCAGTGCAAGTAATCATTTATTAGAACATTGTAATCCAAACAATAAATTAATGTCAAGCTGTTGGTGAAAAAAAGCTTTTCCAATATAGAATAATTAGCTTGATTCTTTTGGTTTTTGATCTGATGCGAACTGCAGCAGAGCAGGCACTGTACAAACGGAGGAGGTCTGAACAGCATGGGGGAGGGTTAGCAGATGACATCATACTCAGATAATTGATTACTCCCCTGAAACAATAGCAAAAAGGGAGAGGCGATAACATTTTGTTTGTATTTTGATGTATAGATGCAAAAATAATTTGTTTTTCTATTGGGACCATTTGACGGAAGGTTACCAAATTAATAAAGTACCCTGAAGCATAAGCGACCATTTACTCACCATTTAATATAAATATACACTCACAATCCAGGGGAAAAGGTTCAGTTGTGCAAAAACATCCAAATCTTAACACATGCATTTCCAAATAACCTGGTATCACTAACACCATCGACAGCAATCTCTAGTCATATAGCATATCTGTTATGGTTGTTTAATAAAAAGCACATTTCATAACTTCCACTTCTTTTATCACAACGTCTCAGTAATGTGTTATTGTTTTCCTGCATTCTGCTTTTTTCGTGTCCTTCTTTTCATCTTATCTGTATCATGTTAGATATAATAGAGGATTATTAAAAATCATTTTACAGTATGCTTTCCTCAAAGCTGCAGTCTCCCTGCAGAACAGTCATGCTTGAGTGATGTTGGGAGCCAGTATTGCTGACATCAGCTAACTAAACTCTGAAGTTTCTGCAGGCTGAAACTGTTTTACTTTACATCAAACAAAAAGACTCACAGATTCGCACATATTTAGTTTATTGCTTTTGTTTTTATAAAGAGTGAATTAATTTTACAAACCTTTTGTCAAAGCAGCATGAATATGAATATGATTTTCACATAAATATAAATGAGAATACTATGTTTTTAAAAGTGCTTATAATTATTCTCCTCTGAAGAGTTTTAGACAAAAAAATAATAATTTGTTTTTCATCCCATAGCTACCATATCACATGTTTCTATGTTTTAGTTATTTATTCAATCTGAGCTGTGTACTGCTCTTTGTTATGTCATTGCAGTCATTGCTTTATCTTTGCTCTACCTTAGAAATGTTAGGAAGCAGGTAGGTGGTGGACCCAAATGCAGGTGAGGAGGACAAGCAGGAGGCAGCCATGATGAAGATTAACTAGTTTTATTTAACACTGGAACACTGAACTGACAGACTAACAAATTTACTCATGCAATGATCCCGCAACTAAACAGACACACCAAGTGACTTAAATACATAGGAAAACAGGACAGGAAACAATAGGGACAGGTGAACACAATTACCAAAATCGACCCCAGGTGAAAAATAATAAACAAATACATGAAGCTGAACAGAAACACAAAGCAAACAGGAAACGAAGAAGTCTACAAAACAAAACTAACAAAACCCATAAATCATATCTTGCATAATAAAGACTGATGTCTGTAACAATGTTCAATTGTAACAATGTCTGTTCTGTAACAATGGCACTGACAGCAGCTGGGACAGACACCACACCCCTCATGGCCCTCAATTAGAGCATACAGAAGATGGAAAGATAAAAACACATTTACACCAAATAGCAGAATATGATGCTGTTTGTTAATAAATAGTCGCTCAGAAAGGTATTTTTAAAGCTTTCTGTCAAGTACACTTGCTGAAATGATAAGAAAATCTCTACATGTCCACTAATAATTCAATTGAAGCTATAATTATTAAAAGCTAATAACTGTTATATGTTGCATTTTTTCAGTGTTTACAATGTTGATTAAGGCAGATTTACATTGTTAACTTGCATAATGAGCTTTTTTAGGGTTCATTCACTTTCATTTGCTGAGTCCACAAAGTCATGTCCACGGCTTAGGTTTAATATTGATCGGAGCATTGATTTACTGCTGGATAGCCCTGAACATTGTCCATGATCACAGCATTGACTGGCTGGTATAAGATCAGAGGAACAACATAAAAAATTGTTACAGAGTGGATTTGCCTGTAATCTATTTTTAAATCCACTCATTTTACTTTTTTTTTTCTCCGCCAGCAATAGCAAATAATCCATCTTTCATCAAAATGATAATAAGGAGAGCAAAACCAAGAATAATTAGATGGAAATGTAAATGAAAGAAATGAGCCCAGATCTCACAGCGTGCTGTTTACATTGAAGTCTCTGTAAGGACTTTTGATGAGCTGCTGAGCTAAAGGTGCCTGAGCTCTAATTGACTTCGTCTCAGTTCCTTTTTTTTCACTCATGGGGAAAGATCTCAGGTGTGACTGTGTTAAGGGTCTGCAGTGTGTGCTCACTGTGCACCCCCTCCTGCATGTTAATTTGTACTGCAGTCTCCCAGAGCAGTGTGACAGGATTCCTAGTTTAATATAACAAAAGGGTATAAGCCAAATAAGAGATTTCTGTGCATTGTGTGAAGAAAGAAAGGGTTTAATGGAACTGCTTTTTGCAAGAATCAGTGCACCATGGCAAATCTTCATCACACTCTGCCAATACTTTCACGTGTTCTGCATCTCCTTTATTTCTATTAACTACATTTGCAGGAACATTTACATGCACTAAATTTATTCAGATGAAGCAAATGTTGCTATTCCTGCAGAGGATGACTTTGTGCACATGGATATGTTGTTGCATTCCATTATCTGTACAGCTTTCTCCAATGAAAGGTTACGGATAACTGGAGCCTATCCCAGCAATCATTGGAGAAAAGGCACGACACCTATGGGCAGGTAGTCTGTCCATCACATGTTGTTACAATCACTCTAAGATAAACATTTTGGTTGTATTTTCTTCTCTCTTGCCTCTGTCCATCCTTCCATTTACACATTTGCCATATTAGTGCACAGATATATTTAGGTGAGATATCTCTTGGACCTCTAAGGAGTTTTTATCTCACCTGCACAATCTGTTTTATTGCTGTCTATTTTTTATATACTGTAAAAATATTCAATAAATCTGGTGCAATTGGTCCTTTTGGGTCAAACAACATGTGTGTGGGTAGAATTTCTGGATATTTTTTTCTTTCATATGGCTTGCAAGATATTGTCCTCACTGAAGCACACATGTGACATTTATCAGATAGCTGTCCTCTGAAGAAGGTCAAGCTACCGTGAAAATAAACCTCTCAGAGGAGACAAATGGGTGTTTTCTGTTTGCTATCTGAGCATCAGAAGACAATAATCTCAGTGTATTCCAGTTTAATCAATCATGGCTCAATCTATAAGTAAGTCATTGGTACGGTTAAACCCAAGGAGAGACCTGCATCCTGAGCAATAGGTAAGATGGCTCAGACTAGATTCAGGTGGGCTTTTTTTGTTTTTGTTGTTTGTTTTTCTGCATATTTTCTGCATGTTTTCATTATTATTGGGAATATATATATAATTAATGGGTGATGGCAGTGTCACATTGACAACATGCCACCTACCACGTGTGCCAGGATGTGGGTCTACAGGAGGGGTAGTGGGGTGGTATGAAAGGCAGGCGTAGAGTGGCAGAGGCAGCAGGCGGTCTGATTGGCTTGCCATCTGTCTCTGGGACTGAGCAGATGTCTGAGTGGAAAGACTACTCTCTGTTTGCTTCCAAGTTCACGTTCCCTCCTGTCTTTAGAAGGGTGTGTGTATTTTTTGGGTGTGTGTGCTATGGTGTTTTTGACATTTCACACTCTAGCTGACACAGGTCCCACTGGGGCTTCCTCTCCTCCATATGGAGTGAGTTAACAGAGAACAGGTCTTTGACATAATGAAGAGCTGTCTTGTTAGCAGCATTTACAAGACAGGCAGAGACAGAAAGCGTGACAGCTGAATGACTTTACATCACCTCTGCACCTATGGATGAAACATTCTTTAAAGTAAAAAAAAAAAAAAACATTGGGACATTCAGTCGCTCAAGATTGGAGATAGAAATTCATTTTCTAGCATAAATATACATATAATTGTTATTTATATATTTTAAAGTGATCCTGGACTATGTCTATTTCTTGTTACAATGGTTATTTCAAATGCTCACACTGCTCAAATGTTAAACACACACACAGCCATGAGGAGGATATTTCTATTCAAATACTTAATAATTGATTCATTTATTTTACTCTTTACACTCAAAGACAAAGACTTGTAACTTTTGTTCAAAATTACTTTACTAGGTCAATATTTAATCTTTTTTCATTTCTGTGAGTTGTGGGATATTTTAAAAAGCCTGTTTTAATTACAGCCTACCATCATTTGCTCCTTTTTGTCCTGCAGTAGTTGATATTATTAGTTACAAAAGTTATCTCTGCTGAATTAAAAGGGAAATAGTCTTTTGTTTGTAACTGAATTTTTATTTCTATTTTTACAAAAGACATTTTCTACTACTTTGGCTCATACTAGCTAATACTGTTACAAATCTTTTCAACCAACCACTTTCATTTCATCTCACAGAAATAAGTGTGTAAGTAGACAAAAAAGCAGAAGAGGCTTGGCATCAACCCACATCCTGTTTGCAACTGGAAGATTTTCATTTTATTTTCATTTTTTGGTGGAAATGATTGTAAAGTGTTTTATAAATGTAGAGGGTTCTATTTTAAACTACTGTGGGTGTATTTGTTTTTATGAAATCAGTGTCAGGATGATGGTTCATACTCTAAATCCATTTTGAAGATAATGCTTAAATCTAAAACTGTAACCATAAACAGGCAAGTACCTGAATAAGCTCAGTCCAGAGGCTTTCTGTTCAATTTCACTTCCACAGACCTTGGTTGCCCTAGCAACAGCTGTCCTGATACAAAGGTTTGTGAAAGGAGGTCTATTTGTCTAATTCAACACAGTAAAAGCTTAAAAGGCAAGGTAAGTTAATTTGTAATGCACAATTCAACAAGAGGATGATTCAAAGAGCTTTAAAGATACATTAAAACATTAGAAAATAATTTAGAATTAAAAACAAGAAAGAAAGGAAAGGAGAAAATCATTTAAAAAACACTATTAAAACATGATAAAGCTTGAAAGAAATGGTGCTGATTTTGTCGTTTAAATAAAAACTATCGAAATGCTGCTGAGAACAGGTGGGTCTTTAACCTGGATTTAAATTAAACAAATGCTGCAGCTTATGTGAGGCTTTCTGGGAGACACACACTTTGTTGTAGTTTCTAATGACCACCACCAGAGAGAGCTGCAGACTGTTAAATAACACCTCGGTAAAGTTTTTGTCTTTCACAATAGATTACGATCTTCCATATTTTTACAGATGCATTCTGAACTGTGTAAAAACCCAGATCTGGAAGTAGAAATGAGCAAAGTGGAGTGTGATGTGTTTTATTAAGATGTCTGAGTAGAACAGGAGGTGTGGTAGATCAGTGTCTTTAAAGAGCTTTGTGCTGCACTCCATTAAATCTCCTCTGATCTAATCAGTGACTAAACAAAACTATAAAATAATTTTATGATTGTATTCTATGGCAAATATTAAAGTTGTGCTTTATCAAAGATACAAAACAACAAAGAGATCCTAAAAAAAGATTAATAATCCAGTAAGTGGTAGAAATCCACCAATGGAGAAAAAAAGACTGAGCTGTTTACTGAGTGTTTTCATCATCTCTGTTATTTCAACAACATCTTTTCAGCATGAATTTTGCATTATTTATGACCCCAGTCAAGATGCTGGTCTATTTCTCATACAATATCCTGCAAATTGGATTTATTTGAATAAAAAAAAACTAAAAACAACAACTTTTATTTACTTGTCATAGAGAGGTTGTTGTTATTCTTTTATTTTTGTACTTTATTTTGTACGTTTTTGTACAGCTGCATCCAGGCCACTGTGTTCATGTTTTATTCGATGCTTTTCAGTAGAGGGCAGTGTGTGAATGTAGGTAGATGTGTTAAGATGTGTACATGCCATTGTGAGTCTTTAACCGTGATTTGAGCATGTGTGTGACTTTACAGCAGGTGACAGGTATTTAGAAAAATAGGTCAACTTTCTCCAGGAAACAGTGACTGCAAAAGAAGAAGAAACAATCCTGTAAAACACACAAAGCAGAAAAAAATAATGAAAAAAGGCTTTTCATGAGCCGTTGCATGAACCGTGATACATGACGGTGTGATGAATCTAGATCTGGATTATGTGGATCGTGTTGCTGTTAACCGCATGAAGACACACATACAGCAATTTAACTACGGTTGACTCTCAACCATGCTGTCACTCTGTATGTGTGTCTCTCTCTGCAAGACTCTGTGCTGCCTGCAGAGAATGCTGGTTGCCCCAACAACAGTTGCTAGGAAACCATTTTTGGAATGACTTCATAGCATCGGGCATGCTTATGCCATGGCTTGCAATGAATAAAATCAGTTCCTTCGCGCACAAATATAGTTTAAATAATTGATTTTTAACAGTGATATTACAACATTCATTCACACATATGTAATAGGCTAAATTTGCCATCATGTCTGCCGTGATTCATGGTTGCAGTCGTATCAGGCAGAAGCCAGAGCAGCGTTGAAATGTGCCAATGTTTTGCTTACATCTGGTGTAAAAAATGAATTTCCAATTACTGACTGGAATCAAAAAGGCTGTTTCTTGGGCACATTAAACTTTACAGAATGGAGGGTAATTAGATATTTTCTTTCTCTTTGTGTATTTCTGCTGCTGCTTTTTTTCCTTTTGGCCATTCTCCCACCAGCCCATATGTCCACTCCTGCAAAGCCCTGCTCACATTACGCACTCCCATCCATCTTTTTCTCCTCTTAATTCGCTGTCTCTCTGCAGCAGTAAGATAAGATGTCCCTCCTTCCGAGCTATGGTGAGTTGTGAGAAAAAAAGGGCTTTCCTCACTCACTTCAACCACCTCCAGCACTGCAGGCAGTCACCCAGGACAACCAGACATGTACTGCAAATGTATATCTCTGTCCATATTGGTACAGGATATGTTCTCTTTGTGAATGTGAGTATGTGTGATCTTGAGTTTGGTGGCATGCCAATGTGCATGTGCAGCATTTTTCCTGAGATTGCTGTTTAATGAACTTTAGATTAGATGTCAGACAAATCCCCTCCAGCAACAATCAGCCCAGCGCTCTCAGACGTGGCCAGGACCCTTGGCTCTGGAAATGGGCTAAACTAGTTTCACACTTCAATATGCCCCAGTAAATCTCAACATTGGCCACCAGTATGACACCGACCACCAGCAACCAGTCTTCCTAAAATCTTGTTGAAAGCTCCTGGAGCAGAAAAAAAACACAATCAGGCTTCAGATAAGTGAGGTTTGCTAAACTTTCTCTCCCTTTCAATGTATTCCTGCTTAAAATTTCCCCGGGTTTATTCATCTTTTTCAAATAGCCAGAAGGAATAAACATTTTCAGTATTTTAGAATAATTATGTGGCTAATTAGTTAAGTCGCTGATTAACACTTTCCTCGGTTTACGTCTTTAATAATCCCAAAGACGAACCACAAATCTGTTAATAGTAAACAGATTGCTCTTATCCTGCTCTGGATGCCCTAATCTCTATACTCAAACAAAGATAGTAGCAGGAGAATCAGATTGGCCCACAAAGGATTTTGTCATTTTAAGACACTTGTACATGGATAAATATAAAGAACCAATTACGCCCAAACATGTAAGCTCTACTAACAGCTTCAGCCTCAGACCACCCCCGGTACTGACATTGATTGCTGACAGAGACAGGCCCTGTGTCTCTAACTCCCTCCTGAGCAGATTTCTGTTAGTCTGTGTAGAGAAGAAATCCCTGTCCACTGCGTGAAAGGGTCAGCAGCAGCTCCCTCTCTGGCTGCATCGATTTAACTGTAATGCTCTGACAGGGTCGCACATTGACTTGTGGGTCCCTTCTGTTCTCGGCCAAGCATCTGAGAGCGTGGTGAATAATGATGAACGTGATTTCTTTCTCTTTGTTTTTCTTCCCTTTTCGTCTTGTCCTCTTTTTTTCTCTTATGTTCTGCAGTTGAGCAGCCAACTTGCTTTTGGGATTTAGAATATAGTGATCTAAAAAGCTGTACCAGGTAGTTTTATTTGAAATATAAATAAAAAAAAAAGAAATAAGAAAGTGGCTATTCCAAATATTAATATTCTTGATCAAAACTTAAATTAAAAAAAGCATGATTTGGAGTATCTCTAAGCTAAAAGAGTTAGCCTCTAATGGTCCCTTTCTTTTTGTGATGTAGTTTAATTGATAATCATTGCAATTAATTCCTCTGTTTCCCCATGAACTTACAGTCTGTTTAGCAGCAGCTAATTACCTCAATCCATTGGATGTCTGCTTTTTGGATGGTAATTGCAGCTCTCAATGGAAACACAAACAGCCAGAGAAAATTACACAGTATTCTCAAAATGTGTCCATGTACATTAAATCAGCAGGAAGGCTGTAGTTTGTACTGCAATATTTAAATTCTACCGATGGAACCAGAGGGTATAGGCACAGCGCAAGATTAAAGATATAAAAAACATAAAGTAAACACAAACCACAAGGAATCAGAGTAATAAATCAACACATTCATTGGACCAAGTTGTATCCATCCACATTGGTGTGATGGAAAAAAGTCACAAGGGATTAATTTTGAGGTCCAGCTGGGGTTACAGAGATGTGTGTGAGGAGGAGAGAATAGCAGATGGGGGATGGTGAGACAGTGGGGGTTGGTTTAAGGGCAATGTGCAGTACAGTGCTATGCACACTGCACTGTCTATTGTTCTGTAATTGTTATGTTTATCACCCCCAACATCCCATCCACCCATTCTATTCTTCATGTATGTGCAGGTTTAATAGTGACAGGGAATGGTGGGGGGTTGAGATGTGGTATGTTTGGAGTATGTGTGTGTGTATGTGTGTGTGTGTGGGTGTCTGTGTGTGTATGTGTGTGTGTGTGTGTGAATGTTGGATTTGCTGACAGGTTTACTGTCAGCAGGAATGTGTGATGGTGATATATGGGGCTGTATGTCACTGTGGCTTGTCAGATACATGCAGATCCAGCCTAGTAAAAAATAAAATAAAAAAGCAGCCCTGCATCACCCTTAAACAATATTTTCTTTCCTGGCAAAGATACACTTCAGTCTAAAAGTATTATCCATTCCCTGAATACACATCCATCCATTTTCTGAATCGCTTCATCCAATTCGGGGTTGCAGGTAGCAGGAGCCCGTCCCAGCAGTCATCGATAGGATGCCTAGAGGCAGGGTATATCCTGGACAGGTCACCAGTCGATCACAGCTCTGAACACACAATGAGCTTTATATTCAGATAACATCAGGAAAACGGACCAACTAGAGTATGAAAATTCAGCAAATACAACCTTGTCTTGGGTAATGGTGCTCTATGGTTAGGACACCACCGTGGCTCTGCTACAGCTTCAAAGTTGTAGGTCTTATTGTGTATGAGAAAAAATAGGGTTGTTGCAGAGTGTGTGTCTTTCATGTCTATGTTCATTGATGTGTATGTATGTCTATGTACATGTGCTGTGATAAAGTCATATTGTCATTTTGTTTGATTGCTATGTTCCATGTGAGGCGGCAAGTTGTCTGATGTGAAGTCAAACACAGAATGTTCTCCTCGGGGAATTCTCCAATTTAAATATGATTCATAAATGAAATACATGACTATAGAGCTTGTTCATGGAGATTCATTTTAATTACATGTTAATTAGCTCAAACATTATGAATATTGCATTAAATTGTTCCTTCTGGGACCCTGAAATGTATCTTTGTTTATAGCTTCCATGTTGCATGTCTGTGATATTTAAAATAATATTTAAAAATAACATGGAAAGCCTCTTTTTATGCTACCAATAATAAAGAAATGCAAATATTTAGGACACTTTCATGAAACATCAGTGCTAGCTCTAAAAAGCACTCGATTGAAGCCAGTCTTTGTTACAATAAAATGCAGAATTGTGTAAGATCACAAAGGCATCTACAGGTTGGGGGTTATTGATCGTGTTCACACAATGTTGGGCTGAAATGCCCATGTTGTTCAGACTTGCCTGTAATCAATGGCGAAACGTGACAACAGGTTCCAGCTCATCTACTTTTCCATGGTTATTCGAAGAGTAACAGTCACCATATGTTTCCTGTCTTGCACAAATCAATGAGCTAGTCATTTACCACCAGATTCATTCAAACATATTTAAACACACGCATAATAATTAATGGGAAAGATCGCTGCATTGCAAGTGTTATACACTGATTATTTATAGCCATTTGACCCTTCAGTTAACAGAAACCCTTTTCACCTTTTATGTATCTGGAAACAATAATGAACAGATGTCTCAGTATCTGTATCCCAAATGAGTCTGATGTCTTTCTGAACTCATGTCTGTTTTTGTCAGGAACAGGTGTGGTTTTACCGTAAAGGTAATGTAATATGTTCATCTAATTCAACAGCTAAATCACACTATAAAAGAGAATGAAGGAAAGACACAATAAAAAAAAAACACCTTTCATGTGGTTGACAGTGGATTCAGGCTTAGATTTCAGTGTCCAAGATGCAGGTTGAAATTGAAATTCTAGCAATAGTGGAACAAATCATTCATGTACTAGTAAATATGCTTGATCCTGCTACCTTAAAATCATAGTTCAGACATACATAGGATCACTGTTGGTGGCACTTTATACAGTGATGGTTTGGTAAGATATAAGCATATCTCTTTCTTACAATGCATAAAAAAATGTCATTTTGTCAAGATATTCATTGTTTTCTTTATCAACTGATTCATTTTGCAATTTCTGTTTTAAGATAATGAATGCAAAAGATTGTGTGGCACCTGACATGGCAAAGATGGTAGTTTAATTTGTTTAATACTTTTTTTTGGCTCATCTATGCCAAAAGCAAGATAAAAAATAATTGAAAGAGAAAAGAACACAGCACATCACATAGAGTTATGCAGTCCACAAAGAAAAGGCTTGTCAGAGTCAGCAGGCAGCCACCTGAGCCACAAATATCATCCTACTACAGTAGTTAGATTCAACAGCTGCAGCTGAGAAAGACAGTGAGCAGAGAAATGAAAAAAAATCTTTTTTTCCCACATCATAGCACTGCAATCCTGATGGACATAGTTGCTTTGTTGCTTTGGCAACAGTGGCATACAGTGCAGAGCAGAGGTGATAATTTGTTGATGCCTTTGTCCTTTTAAAGGGGGGGGGGGGGGGGGGGGGGTCATTAATGGCATCCCCCCGTAACTGGAAAAAGCCCCAAACTTCCTGTTTCTGTTGAGCAACTTAGCTCCAACCCCCTTTCTTCCAACTGATGTC
>JBAMHX010000011.1:22500934-22518316 GCA_037177515.1 Pseudomugil tenellus
CCCCCCCCCCCCCCCCCCCCCCCCCCCCCCCCCCCCCCCCCCCCCCCCCCCCTCCCCCCCCCCCTCATTAATGGCATCCTACAGTAACTGGAAGAAGCCCAAAACTTCCTGCTTATGTGAAGAAAATTAGATAAAACCTAATTTATGCCAAATGATGTATTTCATTTAGGAAATATTTGGTGAGTTATGGCACAGGTGTAGCCTTGTGAGCGTGGGCACGTCAGGAAATGAGATATGAGGTTTGTGTATTTAACAGGATGACGCATTCTCGTCTATAAAGAGAATAGAGGGTGATCACGTTGCTAGGCGATTAAGAGCCACTATTGTCCCGAGGGACAATAGTGGACCCAAGAGTGCCCTTTCTTCTCTTTCTCTGTGTCCAACACACACACACACACACACACACACACACACACACACACTAGAAATGTACATTTGGTGTGACCCCAGATTGGGCGGGAACAAGGACCTGACAGTCAGCAGGAGGATCAACAAATAGGCACTATGAGGAGCGGATGAGAAAGGACAGAGAGAGGAGAAAAAAGAAGCATAAGCAGAGTACTTTCACAAGAGCTACAAAAAAAACAAACAAAAAAAAAACAACCTGCAATCATTTGCCACATTCAAGGGAACAAATGTAGCTGGAGGCAGTGAAGGAGTGTGAGAGAGAGGAGTACAGGCAGGGGAGAGAGATGGAGAGGAACTATGGACAGAGAGAGAAAGGCTGAGGAGGAGGAGGACCTTCCTGGACGTTGCAAATTAAGCCACAGAGCATTGTAGAGGAAGATCACACGGTTGACAGGTTGGTGGAAGGAGAAACACTGGGAGTTTCACGCTGTTCTCTCGCCTCCTGCTCCTGGCTATGTGTGTGTCTGCATACACACACACACCACTCACACAGACTCTCTGTGTGCCTGTCAGAGCACTAGGCTCTCTGGGTGGGTAGGGAGCTGTGTTGTAGCAGAGATGTTGGCTCTGAGGATGAGACAGCGTTTCTAAAAGGATCTATTTGCGGACTGGGAAAACACACTGACACAGCTGAAGGGGCCCAAGCCCACCGGAACCAAGCGAATCAGCCATGGAGGGACTTCTGTCTCCAATGAGGACAAGGGTAAGTCACTACGGGGACTGCAACTGCGGTTTCTTCCAAGAATCCATCATGAAAACAGTAAACAGGGACATAGGATGTCTTGCAAGCTGCTGGACTCCTGAAATAAATCCTTCCATGGTGCTGTCACCGTGGTGATGCTCGAACTCGAGCTGGGAAGTTTCAGAGCATGCAGCGTTGCTAAGGGCGATAGGCAGAATGCCGGCAGTGTGGGAGACAGAAGGTGTGTCAGAGCGAAAATGTTTAAAGCACTACAGAGAAGTGAAGTGCAGTTTTAGTTAATATGTATTGTGTTTAGTGTGAGTTTGCATGAGTGCTCAGATTAACAAGGGACTGTTGTGAAAAAATGACTCAGTGTTTCAGATCAGTGCCCATCACCATTCAGTACAAACTGCTGGGCTTTTGATTTGGGAGAAAGAAAAAAGGAGTGGAGACAGAGGTACAAGGGAAAAAGCGACTTCAGTTTGTGCACTGAGTTGGATTAATGTCTGAAAGTGGCAATTCACCATTGTTCTTGTAATGCATGAGCCTCTGTGTACTTGTGTGTCCGTCCAACACAGGCGCCTGTAAGTTACACACTGTGCTCAGCACCTATTAAACACTAATTTACTCTGTTTAACAAAGAAAAGGCCAACGAAAGGAGATAATTATGTGTGTGTGTCTGTGTGTATTATTTTAGAGCACACAAGCTTATCTTTATGCACGTGCCTGCATGTGACACCCGGCATAGTAATGTGGACACAATGACGTGTCTGCCTCATTGGTAGGAACATTTTTTATTGTGCTCTGGATGTATTTCACGTTTGAACTGTTATACGAGGAGTTATTGTGTTTTTGCTGCAGCAATGCTTTGCTGTTGTTCATTTAGGGAGTTTCTTACAGTCATCATTCTAGTTATGAAACATCAGCAAGTAAAAAGTGAAATACTGAACAATTATATGTCAGTGTTTCTCTAAATCACTTCTTATTCACCTTTTTTCCTTTAATCTGCTTCCACTTTCCCCAAGACGACATGGATGATTTAGAAACCTGGCTTTATCCTCATTCCCATCCCCCTCTTTATTTCATCACCTCAGCTACTGACCTATGCAACCCCAAATAAATTCTTGATGCTTCTTCCAACGCCTAGCAAAGAGAAATTTTACCTTTTTCATATAGCCTGTTTGATCCCACTCCAGCATAAAGGATTAGCCTAAAACCGTATGACTCCCACGCAAGGCTTGACTTTTTGAGGATGCTTTGAAAGGTTTAAGCCAACTGAAGGTGTTGTCACATATGAGTACTCTCTTCTGCCCTCCTCTCTTCCATCACATTTACAACTCACCTTCTCTTCCTCATTCTCATCATTTCATTGTGAGTTTAACCTCCCCCCCACCCCATGTCGTTTCTCCAGTAGAATATGAGCTGGACAGTTCTTTTTGCATTGAAGCCAAGAAGCTGGTTTGTCTGCCCACCTGTCTGTCTGTCTGTCTGCCCCTCACCATGTCTTTGGCAGTTAATATGAGCAATATAATTGGTATTTGCAGATCGGCCCATCATCTAATCCAAAAGAGGAGAGTTAGCATGCCGTTTGGAGATAAACTTGGCGACAGAGATATGGCATGGGATCAAGTCTGTTATATCTGCGCTGTCTGCCACTACGGTCAGATTTGCCAGAGAGCTGTGGGAGTCATTTTTAACAACTAAATGACTTTTTCATTTATCTTTATCAGCCACATTGAGCTTCACATGCCTGACAGTTGATCTGTGTGTCTCAGTTTTGGCATCAATGTCGGCTTGCTAGATTTATGAATAACAACATGATGAAGAGCCAACACAGGAGTCTGACAAAGTTTACTCGGCAGGATGTCTTTTTAATACATTTTTCTTTCAACTGATGAGAGGAGTTTACTGGTAAGGAATGGAATTTACAGCTAGAACAATGTTGGTTCTCAATGGAGGGTGGTTTTCTCACACACATGAGCAAAACAAGGCATGAATACAACAGAAAAAACAAAGAAGATAAAAAAAACATTAAAGATTTTAATGCTAAAAGTTAATACATACATTTTTAAAAAGAGAATTAACATCTGAAAACTGTAAAATTCAAATGACGCCAACATTATGCTGAGTCAATTGTGTAGCCTATGTAGTGGACATGTGAACAATTACACACACGTCTTCCCAAAGCTCAATTTTTCTCTTTTCACCAACACATTTTTTTCTCTCCTTTACTGTGTATCTCTTCTCCTGTGTTTCTATTCAGGATGACAGTAATGGGCACTGAAGAAAATGTAATAAAATAAGCATCAGTGAGCTGTGTAAGTGTTGGCCTTGAGCAGTTACGTAGAACAGAAAAGCAGGTCAACACAAAGATAGCATATAAGGAGCAAACTAAACCTAACATGGAGGCTCAGTAAGTATCATTAACACTGCTTAAATCTAGTAATGTAAGAATCTGTCTGTGTGTAATCGTGTGGCTGGGCATTGAAGTACATTCCCTCAGACATCAATGCACACTATTAACACGTTTCATCTCAACTTTCCATATCAACATCAGCATTTCCATCAGCATCTACTCTTGTTTCTAATAAATGCATATAGGTCAGTAGGACAAGGAGCTGAAGCTTTATAGAATTTTTCTCTTGAGAAGGTTTACTGGTATATGGCACATTTTGTGCATGTATCAGTTAGCGTGTGTGTGTTGCATCATCTCCGAGACGGTCCCTGTGTGTGTAGATCAATAGGAAGTAGTTATCTGCAGATTAACCCTGTCAGGGCTCTATCAGTCTAATCAGACAGAGACTCCTCTGCTCTTCCTCTTTAACTCCTGTTGGTTATCTGTATGTTCAGTCTCTGCCAGCACCGAACTGTAAAACTGCCTATGTTGTTTTTAACTACTACAGTTTTTTTTCCCTGCATGTGCTTGTGTTTATCGCCTCCTGTACAAACTTATACATATTTTTCTAAGGAATATCATAAAGAACTTAAACAAAATAAGCACATTTTACAATTTCCTCTTTTGGAGCACTCTTGCTTCATTGTGTAATCTATCTGTAGGTTTTTTAGCAGTGATGTAACCATCATAGTGGTTCATGTCAGGGAAGAGAATAAGGATTAGACGTCACAAGGAAAGTGACCAAACCCACAGGTCCAATGCTGACCGCCTCAGTGCTTGGATGGAAGTAATTAGGAGAGAAGGGCTGGTCTGCTGGGATTTTAGGTTTGTAGCACAAGGTGGAATTGCATTTGGCACACTAAGACCCTTGGACAGGTACGCACTAACTCCTCTGATGCACAGCAGTTTACCTGGCAGTATTCAAAAGCAAACATAAGCAGAAGAATGAGTTCTGGTGACTGGAACCACATGGGCAATATCCAAAGAAACATACATGTTGTGCAGAGCCATACACACACACACACAAACACACACACTCATATGCTTAATGAATGCAGAGCTTCATCTCCCAGCTGTCATCTTAACCTACCAAGTGCACTGTCAAGGATAGTTTCAATTAGGGCAGGCCATTAATAGATTTTTCATGTTTTAAATTTATTCATTAAATTACCAGTCTGTGAATGTAGTTTGATGACTATGCCTGTGGGGGATGAACAATATTTCTGTACTTCCAGCTAAGCTATGGATTTAATGTATATCCATACAGGCCTTCTGGTTCTTCTGTTCAAGCCATTTTTTTATTAACAAACATTTCACAAAAACAGATGAGAAGCTTAATGTTTATAGGATGATGAACGCTGCTTTCACGTTTCTGTTTAAACACATGTGTTTATGGATTTAACAAGATACTACTGAAACTACTGAACCCAGAAAGCCTAAAGTAACTAAGTCAGGAGATTCTGTGTGGTCATATGTTGACATCTTCTTACAGAGGATTTCATCATGGGATTTACTTTAAAGAGCAAAAATAATCAGATTTTTTTTAGATTTTGTATGTTTCTGTTTGAGCCATGCTGAAATATTTTGATGTGGCTTTAATGACACAATAAGATGATCGTGGAGTTTTTTTCTAACATTCCAAAGTTCATAAGCCATCACAAAACCTATTATGGGTTATCATTTTTGTCCTCTAAACTATTATTAGAGTAAACAGAAAATGGAACCAAAATATGAATCACTTTCGGACAGTTATGTTGCATCTGCATTTATTGATGACAAGAAGAATGGCAAATAAAAGCAAAACAAAGATGAACTGTTGCTTCAGTGATTGAGATGAAATCAGCAGGGAGCTGTGTGGAGAGATCCTCCCTTGTCCTCTCCTCCTCACATCTTCACTTCCACTGTTTCATGTAGCTTGCTGCTCTTATACCATCTCTGATCACATGTTTTGATCTGCCCTGATGTGTTAACCGCATCAAATGTTCTCTTATACCCTTGTCAAGTCCGAAAAGATGTGATCAATCAGAATGTAATTGAGTAACCGAAGAAGCAAACCAGCAATGCACTTAAACTTAGGTGTTGTCATGGAAACCTGCAGTGCGAATTTTCCACTTCATTGGCCATCACAAGTCCTTAAGCTTTTTTCAAATAATTTCTAGGATGACAAGGAGAGGGGATAACTCACATCTCGCAGACTGGTGGAACCCGCAGCAACATACAAAAATATAGTAATGATAATGTCACTGCAATGTCATACTTTAATTAATGCATTTCTTCTTGTGTGTAAGTGTTAAATCCATGCACTATGGCATAAAGTGCTTCCAGCAGAACTATTATGTACATTGACTCTATCTGTGTAATTGCAAAGAATAGATGGTCTCTAGAGACCACTTTATGTTCACTTCCCGGCCTTAAGAGAGAGGCAATTGCAAATTTAGATTATCTGCATTGAGAAGTAATCATGAATGCATACACAGAGAAACACACAGACATCTCTGTTGAAAGAGCAGAAGATTAGTAGTGTCACCTCTTCTTCAAAAGGTAACCTTGCCTTGAACAGCTACCATACATCACCTTATAAGTAGATTTATACACCACACACATCGTCACACATACATAAATACAATACACTCACAGAGGAAATAGTTTCTTTCATCTCCTCACCACATATATATTGTCTTATCTTCTCATTTAAAAGTACTAAGGCATGTCTTGCAGTCTTCTTGATTTTCCCCCCTCCATCCCATCTCTATAATTTGATTGGCTGTCAAAGAGTTGGACTGATGTCAGCACTGTCCTAAGGGGTGAAAGAAACCAGGCTGGAGGTAGAGTAGCAGCATATATCCACAAACATTTTTCTAAGGTTGCTAAAGCACACCCGATGGAAAAACAGTGAAAAATAAAGTAAACACACATAGTTAGTCTCCATCAGCAATCACTGTTCCAGGTCTGATCTGATTGCATGCAGTGAGGTACACTGGTTCAATTTCAATTCCAAATGCAGCCTGGAGCTCAAGGTTGCCATCACTCCTCCTATACTGCAGAGATTCAGGTATGCAGCATTTCTGGCTTCGGGCCTAGGATGCTCTGCTGGGTGCAATGTTTTTTGTGCTGATGGCTACTACTCGTTAGCTGGGGCAACCGTTTGGGTTGTAACTACCTTCTGGTAAAGGTTGGAGGCTTTATAGGCCTACATGGGGAGTTATTTGGACCATATACTTAAGAACAGAGGAAATTCTGTAGAAGATGGAATCTGGCGTGAATACATAAAGAAAAAAAAATATTTTAAGAACAAAGTAAAGCCACAAGCTGAGTTGGAGGCCCTCGCGTCTACAACACCCCAAACCCACCTCTCACACTTTGCTCAACCTCACAGCAGCCAGAATTGACATTAGGTCCTTACGGATTTCACATCAGGCAATTTAGGCTTTTAAACAAGCCACTTCCTGTTTAATAACTTTTAATCATGAGGGATGTATTATCATGCTGTAAAATTTTGAGCTCGACATGATAAAATCCATTGGATGAGTTCGATCAAACATAAGCAACAAGAAAAAAAAGCCAAAATTGAAAAAAAAAATTACATTTTAATAAAAATGGCTGACATTCTGAATAAATTAGCTCACAGGTCCAACAGACTATTTTGCAGGTCTTGACAAGTTACATTTTTGTACCAAGTTTCATGCATGTCAGTTAATTGAGTGAGCGAGGCTAATCGATTGAAATTTTCTAGGGGGTGCTATCCATTTATATTGGGACTTATGCAACATGTTTCAATGTAACTGAGTTCATAGTATGGCTGACATAATCTATGCCAGGTTTTGTTGAGGTCAACCTTTTCCTGGATGAGTTACAGGTACTTCCTGTTTCATTGTCTCCGAACATGATTCGCCATATTTATAGAAACTTAATTTTTTTTTTTTTTGCTACATTATGAATGGGTTTGACATGTTGTGAAGCAGTTTCAAGTGTTTGGATCAATTCCTGAAGAGAACGACTTTGGCGCTCGGGCCTAATAAATTTACTATTTATTCACCTTTATTCCATTTCATGGTCATAGGCAGGATAGAGCTTGTTAAAGGAACATACATTTCGGTATTGCTAAATAAATAATAATAATAATAATAATAAAAATCAGAAATAGATTAATGAATGAATAAATAAATAAACACATGAAGTTTGTTTTTTGAAATGTATGAATTTAAGGTTGATTTATTTCTACCTTCTTTTATCAATTAAAGCTTTATTGTGTACAAAAAAGAATAAAGCTAAATTACTACGTAAATCTTTTATTTTTTTGTAAAAAGCACATAGCCTGTAACTGTAGATGACAAAAAAGAAAAACAGAAATAAAAAAATAACAAAAACAATAGTTTGATTTCAAGATTAGGCAGCAATTTCACTTTTTTCACTAATTAATTCAATTTAAAATAAACTTTTACATGCATGCTTTTAATGCTCCAGTGGACTAATAAGTAATTCATGGCGTACATACTTGACTGCTCAAGAGACAAAAGCACTGAGCACTTTCATGTACAGATGCACGGCTGATTAAAAATATCTCCATCCTGAAACACATGTGTGCACCCTGCTTCATTTGTATGCTTTGTAACATCTACATGCACTTCTCCTGACATATGGACCCATATGCTGCCTTCACGGTGCCTTATTGATGTTGACATGTAGCTGACTGCCACTACGGCTGAGGCGAATGGGTTCAGCTTTGCTGGAAGGATGGATGGATGGACAGATTGGAAGACAAGATAGGCAGAATGAGAGATGAGGATGATGCCAGGATGAAGGAGGAATAAATCTGTTCACAGTAGAATGGTGGTCATAGAGCATAGGTTTTTTTGTGAAACATTAATTCATGAAGCAACTTATTCGGTGTTCTCAGAGAAAAATGCGGCAGTGAGGAACATATTCATAGGGAAAGCATCTGCCAACAATTATTCTATAAAGCTTTACGCCTAATGAGTACGTGCACATTTTGGTTATTGCTGGGTTTAATAGTTACCGAATCACTTTTGTTATTTATTATGCATTTATTTTATTTTTCGCCTCACCACTAATCCATTTATGTGATTATGAACACTGCAGTGGTTGCCAGGTATCCTATTATCACCTCTCTCCCATGTGTACAGCTGCCATTACGCTGAATTAAACCCAAATATGAAATCAAGGTTGCCAGACTGATGCCTATCAATCCCCCAAGGAATAGTTACATCATCCTAAGTGTCTCGCTGACCCTCACTGCTGTCATTACGGCTTGTTAGAACAATTAAAGGTGACGCGTGTCAGATTTATAACTTGCCCCTGTGTGTATTTATGTCTGCACATGTATGAGAGTATGTTATATCCCAAACAGATGTGAGCATCTGCCATTGCAGTTAAGGCCATTAATACATGTCTAGAGGTGTTTGTACATGGATGTGTCTGGTTTCTAGGAGCATCTGTTGTTATTTGCTGTGCATCTTTACAAGTTGCCTAACATACTTGATTTTAAATATACATGTTTAACTGAAAGACATTTAGTCTGTGGAGGTGAATAGTTTCACCTTGGGGGTGGCTGGATTTCAAGATTTCAAACATGAACGTTACACATTTGAGGATACAGATAAACATAAGCTTCAGCATCAGCAATTTAAACAGAAATATGAAGTGCAGATGACGTTTCCGTCGCTTGGCACACACATTAGAGAAAGGAGGCACCCATGCACAGATTCATAATAACATGAAACAGGTGAAAGTGCTTTATACACGTTAGGGCTTTGGTAGAGAACAGCTCTACACATTCTAAGCTGGGTACGTGATGAAAAGCCCACCTGCTCCCATTTTTCACACCCTTTCATCAGTTTCATGCACTTTGCAGTTGAGCCACCAGAGTGCGCCGTGTGATGTGAATTTTTGCCAAAGGGTCCCCTAAATAATGAGCCTCAGCACTTGAGTGACCAGCTGATTGAGAGCAGGCCCCCTAGGCTCTGTGGTTGAAGTGGAGTCTGAGCTTCTTCTTGTAAATCCTTGAGTGAAGTGAAGTCTAGAGGATTCTCTACAAGTGACCACTGGAAAGGTCAGTTCAGAACAAGCGAATACTGCTGATATTGCTTAAGCTTTGCTGCTGTCAGGTGAAACCAGCCTTCTTTTTATTGTGTTCTTTGTGATAAATGGAGGCAGTAAACAGAGACCTTTGGCTGTAATGGGCACTTGTCTGCTGCTCTGCTTCGGTGTGTGAGTACTGGTCGTTTGGCCCCAATAAAAATACAGCTTTGGTGGACAAATCCACATTCCTCCTCATCTGTCATCCCAACTTCCTTTGACATGCAAGGGATCAAGAAAGGGACCAGGTGGGGAAGGAGGCTTGTATGGGAACCAGGAAACTGGTGGGTTGCTTATATAATTAATGACCTCATCCTGTGCTTCAAGCTGTCCAAGGAGGAGACTGAGTGAAAGATAGAAACCAAGAAAAAAAGCAAAATCAAGAGAGAGTGAAATGAAGTGGGGTGAGAGCAAGCAACTAAGAGATTAAAAGGGGGAAGCATATGTTAAAGGCTTGGCTTAATTAATAATTATGAGTTATGGCATTGACAGAGTGGCCATCTCATTAGTTCTGATGTATGAAGGGGCAATTATGCAGGATTTACTTCTTCATATCCCCTCCTCAATATAACGGCCAAACAACTCCATTTGTCATCTTTTTAAGTTCTGTTCTTCTTTGCATTATTTCCATTCAATAAAGCAGCACCACTGCTCCAGTAGCTGAATGTAAATCAGTGTGAGTATCATGGGACGGGACCTTTGCTTGGGGATAAACCTGGGAGTGATCAAACCCTGTCTGTGATGTGCTGTAAGTAGGGAGGTGTAGCAAGGACAAAGACGACTGGAGAGTGGGTGGTGACGTGTCTGTCTGGTGATGAGGACAGTGGCCTCAGGGGGTCAGTCTAACCCCCCTCTTTGTACGCCCACTGCCTTTCTGGATCCTTCTTCAGTTTGTTTCTACTGGATAGGGATAGCAATTAGATCAAAGTATTGTCATAAAATATGCTAAATTGTAGTTTATTAGTTCACTTTTAAATCCTTACACAAATTCATCTGCTTTAATATTTTGAAATTGCAATGGTGGGATTTATGACCCAGTGTAATGTCAATAGGTGGAAATGATGTCTTCAAATTACTTCTCCCTTACACTGAACCCCATGGGGCTCTCCTCCCCTCCCTCCACTGCATGTTAACAAAGACAATCTGCCTGAGCCGTTCGGCATTGGCTTGCGTGGTAGCAGAGAAGCTGGTGCACCTGTCAGAGGTGTGGGGCCCATCTGTAAAGAAACAAGCAGCTTAGTCCCATGCCTGCAGCAAGAGGTGGAGCTGGCACAGTCTGGTTTGGGTTACTGCACTCCTGGCAGAAAACATGCATGAGTGTTTAGGGTTGTAGAATGAGTAGCTCTTCTTGGCTCATTAGAAAAATGAGGAAATGCAAAACCATGTATGTGTGTATGGAGGGGGACAGGTGCATCCTCTTTGTACTTTGCATCTGTTTACTCACATTCTTAGTTTATGGTCTGCGTGCCTCTGGGATGATAATGATTCATTGTCTATAAAGACAGTTTTTTGTAGTTACAACAGGCTGAAAGTTATAGACACAGCTGCATCCTGAATGTCAGACGCAAACATCTAAATGAAAACTGTTTGGCACACGAGCAAGCAGGAAAATCCCAGTGTATTTAGCAGAGAATGTAATCACATTACTTCTAAAGATGAAATATGCATCCGTATCATCAAACATTTAACACTCGCACTATTATAAATTAGTTGCCTGTTCTTGTGTGGACCTTTGGGATGGAGACTCACGTGCCTTCTTTGAACCTAAGTTAATGTGAGTGTGCCATTTGCACGCAAGACTCATTCTCAAAAGTTGTACAGACTTGTCGTAAGTCAGGAATGCCTGTTTAATGGAGTGTTAATCACTAAATCACTGCCACAGAAAGCGTGTCTCTTATCCACTCAGTGGTGTAAACTGGGTATGCCTATACATCTGTGTCTATTTGTGTGCATGGTGTAGGATGGTAAGCCTCCTCTGTATTGGGTAAAGTGGGCTAAGTTTACTGGGGCAGAAAATGCTGAAGCGTGACTCAATCCAGTTCCTTCATACAACCAGCCTCTGAAATATGCCTCTGTCACATTCAGTGTGCTCAGTGCCTCTCAGACATACACTCATTCAGTTGTAAGAGGCTTGTGTAACACAAGGAAGACAAAGGTGTAGGCTCTAACCAAATCAGAGAATGGCAAGGTGTGTGTGTCAATCTTATTTTTTCATCCCTTTGAATATCAGATGTTCTACTTATGCTCTTCTCTTTTGTTTTAAAGGAAGATTTTCTTCAATTTGATTATGACTAGATGTCTCTAAATGCCAAGGTGACTGTCGCTGCAGCAAGAATGACAGATAATTTTAAAATGCACCTGTTTCCTCTTCAAAATGACATACATGTCTGCACTAAAAGACACGCACAGATACCAGGGTGTTTTTCATTGTAATCTGCAACAACAGGATTTTATACAGTGACACAGCAAGATTCAGATGCTTTACTGTGCTGCAGAAAATATGCAATGCTATCCTTCATTGCCCAAGGATGTCAAAAATGGAAAACAGACAGAACAACTGTCAGTCCCAGTAAAAATACTAAGACACAAACAGATTTTCCCTTTCAAAGAGGGATTAATAAAGTGTTTAGGCTTAAGTTGTAATCATAGAAAAAAAACTCATAAGCAGGATGATAACTTACAGCACGACACACAGTGGTTCCATAAAACCATTTTAGGTCATTTGACCAACACGTGCGCAAGTAAAGCATAACCATCAGCATTCTTCAGACTTTAATACGTTCCTGTCCAGTGTAAAAACAAGCCATAAACCTTTTAAACAGTTGCAAGCAAGCAGGTGTCTAAGAGGCTTTAATCACCATGCCTTGCAGTAGATGCTATTTCTGCGTGTGTGTGTGTGTGCACAACCTCAACCCACCTGGAAGACTGCCAACGGTTTGATTAGCACACATCCCTATTTTCCACACCAGGTGGACATCATGATCAATCAAGCTCACACCGGCATGCTCTGCGCGCACTTTCCTCAGAGCTTCTAGTCAGAGTCAGAGTCAGGAAGGCTCGTTAGGGCTGATTGTGTAAGGCACAGTCTGAAACACTGGAGTAGTCAGGGCTCGAATGTTTCTTTCTGGATTTCTGGGGAAGTCAGCTTCCAGGGCAAAACCAATGGCGGAGAAGAATGGCAAAGTAGCTCGGACCTAGACCGCTTCAACCTGATTCATCTTATGGTACTGCACGCTCTGAGCTGATTAGCTAATCCCAGTTGTTACATTATGAAGGAGTTGTTTCCTATGGAGGGGTTTTGTTGATTTGGTGTTAAATTATAAATTCTATAAGAGTACATATCTAGTATAATTAGGCTAGGTTTAATTCAGAAGTAGTGTTAGATGTATATAAACACAGGGTACCGCATTTTGTTTTTCCCCGAGATGCCAAGATCACAGTTAAATCTACTGCCTTCTCTTACTGTCACATGCACACCACGGATTATCAACAGAAATCTGGGTTTTAACACTAGCTGTACCAAGACAGAGTCACACAGGGACATACTGTCCTGCCTTGCCTCTCTGTTGGGGGTTAAGCTCTTTACTAATGATGAATGTTTGCCTGGATGGGTTACCTGCAGCTCTCTACACCCCTCTCTGCTCTCAGATGCTGAGAACCACCCTCTTTACAAGTCTTAGTGGCCATATACTGTCCATCTTCAATATGCTAGAAGGTATTTATAATGCATGAGCAGCGGGCAGATGAGAATTAGAAGGATATTTCTGAGTTATTAATGGTTGGATGTTACATATTCACAGCAGGCAACATTAGAAGCAGCATCAGGAAGACGAGGAAGTCTCCTGAGGGCAACAATGAACTGATGGATCTTTTCTCTTTCACACCCTGTAGTGTGTTTTATATGGTGTCTGCTTGTGTGTGTGTGTGTGTGTGTGTGTGTGTGTGTGTGTGTGTGTGTGTGTGTGTGCCCATGTACATAAGGGTGCACAAAATGATGGCTGTGCACTAGCTTTTGTCACACACCAGTGCTACACCCTACCAGAGCTGATGTGAGGATTTATGAGGGGCTGTTCCTGTTGACCTCACACCCATGAGAAGTGAAAGGGGCAAAGGTCATTGGCACTGTGGGTCTTAGGCTGAGGAAAGGACCAGGAGGAGGACAGGATAGAAAGAATTAGACTGGGGGACGTTTCGAAGCAGCGAGGCTGGAAAAAGAGATGAGACAGTGTGAATGTGGTGAGGTTTGATTAGGAGAAAAAGGGCCAGACTTGTGGCCAGATTTTCACTGAATAATAAAGAAATTGATGTTTAACCACCTGTGCAGCTAATAGAGGTTTTCATAAACCACATAATAATAATAATAAATTTTATTTGAAGGCGCCATTCTGGGCACTCAAGGACACCGTACAATAATAAAAATAAAAAATAATAATAATAATAAAGAGAGTATTACATTACAGCATATACACATCTTCCCAGTTCCCAACAATTTCAGGTGTCTTCCGTGCATGTTAATGTAACTAGTTCCTCCCGCCGTGCACTCATATCCTCTTTATGTTAATACAACTGCACTTCAGCCTAACCCAGACTTTCTTTCTCTTTGTAAGTCTTATTAACAGTGACTGAACAGGGACCACATTCCACAAGTACTTCCCAGAAAAACAAAAGCGACCCCTCTCAGTGTATGTAAAAGAAAAAATCCACCATTCCCTGCTTCCTGTCTTTCTAGCTGTTTTCCTCTGACTGAAACATCATCCCTCTACAGTGCACTTTTATTCTCCCTCCATGTACTTCTTTCCCAGTCATCTGTTCACCCAGCATACTCTGTCCAGTTTACCCCCCGCCCTTCTCTCCCACTGTTACATAAGCTTCCAGTCATAGATCCAGGCCATATTGCTGTTGTTCTCTCTCCTGTGTGTCCACGGGAGCCTCAGTAACCAAGGCCAACCCTTAATGAGGCAGTCACAAAAGCCCATTGATGAGAGGCCCAGTGTTAGAGGATGACCCCAGCCAAGAGCACCCAGAACTGTGGATCAGCTGCCCCAGGCTCTCCCCTCTGCACAAAGACATCCACTGTGGACAGAGACCCAAAAAGGCACAGAGAGGGAGAAGGATTGAAAAAGAGAAAAGAGGGTGGGCATAACAACGCAAAGAACTCACAAAATGTGCAAAAATTGAGCAAGACATATGACTTCATCACTCAGTTAGTTCTTACCCCATCAAGCAGTTTTGCCTCTTCCAATCTGTCTTCACTGCGCATCCTAGCAGGAGCTGAGCAACCCGCCCTCATGAACTTCTCTCATGGATCATAACTCAGTTCTGAAGAGAGGAATACAATACTCTAGTCTGTCACAAACCCTCATCTGTGGTCACAGGTTGTTCGGGAGAGCAGCTGAAGCACCCTGACAGGACAACCGGTTCTTTCTGGGAAGATTTGGATCGACGATCAAAACGCAGCCAGTTTTTAGAGTCAAGCTTACAAGAAATACACATGTTTTCTTGATCAGATTTGGATTATAGACACTCATTTGGAAATCTGCTTGGATGAAGAGTGAAAGTAGAGTAAAGACACATTAAATGGCACAGTTAGAAACTGTTATGACATAATTCCTTGGAGGATGGAGATTTTATGTGACTGCCATGCCTTCACTTCTTCCTTTAAGTGATTTTTTAGTCTCAAATGAGTGTAAATACTAAGAGAGAGTAAGGAAAGAGACCCAGAAAACAGTTTTTGAAGACAAGTATATCATAAATAGTTGAACGATGACTCTTGCAGCTCGGCTCGAGGACTTAGAAGTGACCCTGGAACACATGCTCATGGACGTTTTTGTAAGTTTACTTATATTCTTTTGTCTAATTTTATTTTGATGTTAAATTTAAAACTCAGTCTTTTGAACTCACTAGTGGTTAATTGCGGTTTGAGACCAGAGGCCAACATATGTTCATGCCTCTTCCAGATGCTATTTCATTAATTGGCACAGAAAAAAAGCAGGTTTATTAAGCACTATATTCTGTGCATAATGAGATTTGGGGAAAAAAAAACTAACCGACTAAGAATCTAACCTGAACAAAGTGGCTGAGTATATGACTTTGGGGGTTAGTCCAAACACTAAAGATTTGGGAAACGTGAGTATTTGAAAGTATTTGTCAAACAAACTTTAAAATCTTCCATTTAGATATTTGGGGATAGTTATAAATCTTCTGATTATGCATGAATGCAATCTGCATGTAAAGGAAATGGAATTGCGAATGAGGCAATAAGTGATGAAAGAGGAATACGAATGAGGATTTTCTGATGGATGTGATATATTTGTACTGCCCGTGACGCTTGGTTAGAGGTAGATTGCTGAGACCCTTGTGGTTTCCAAAGCATTTGGGTTTTGGCAATGACAAACCCCTCTCCACTGCACCCCATATACGCACACAGCTACACATAAAATATGCACCCACAAACATTTTAACGGCATACATGGTCTACCGCTGCGCAGACACATGCACGCATGGTAAAACCAGGATCCCAAGCTGCTTTGATCCACCAGCTGCTGTAATGAGTTTGGTCGTTAAGCTGCTGTTTCCCTTTAACATTGTTTACAGGGACTGGCATCTGTTGGAGGCAAGTGTAATCTGCCCTTTCCTGAGATATGCTGCTTCTCCAATGAACGCTATCTGTACTCAATCCTGCTGCAGTGCTTCCATGTTACTGATATGTGCAGAGATTTGAAGCCTGATTCCATCAACCTATTTTGGAGATTTGTACATTTTCAATAGATGATTTATGACTAAGGCAATAAAGATTAGTGCTTATGGCCACAACAGCTTTTGGATTATTCATGCATTTTATGTGAGATGTAGAATAGGAAAAGAGGAAACGCTTCCTTTCCATGCATTTCCCCTGGACTTCATAATTACATTGCTTATTTATTTATGTGTCTAATTGCTGAAAGAGTCTGAAAAACAGAGGGTTATCTGCCTACTTTGCATAGCTAAATGAGAAAAATTTAAATTGCCTTCACCCTTTCTAGTGTGGCTGATGGACATATGTGCACATGCAATGAGCATAGCACATACAGGTAAACACTGAAATAAACATTTCAGTGAACCATTATATAAATGCAGTTAGAATTGGCTATTCAGTGACTCAGTCTATGCACACATTAAGACAGCTAAGCCCAGTGACTGGTATCTTTTTAGAATATTAAGGGTCATTATAATGATGACAGCGCTTCTCCATCCTCCAGCAAGGAAGAATCTCCCGAGTCCTATCTATGCTGCCTATTGCCTTTGCGCAGTAGTTGCATGTATGGTTATGTCAAAGGGTGCGCAGCTATTTTCATTTACACAGCAGCAGGAAAGCTGAGAAGGTAATGAACTTCGCTATTAACAACAATAAAAGCAGGTCACTGCTCTGTAGTCTCATAAAGGAAATAAACACAAACTAATTTGATTTTTAAATTGAAGATTTTATTATATTATAAATATATATATATATTATAAATATATTATATTATTATATTTTATTATATAATCATTATTATAGCATGTTATAAACATTTCTTTTGGCATGAATCAAAGTGACACTGCTGACTGAATTATAAAAATGCTGTAAAATGTCAGTGTATGACGTCATATCAGCTCCTGCCAAAGCCAGTTTGTGTTGTATTGTTGATGTGCTGAGCTGTGAGGGGAGGACATGCAGTGGTGGTGGGGGGGGGGGGGGGGGGCAACATCTCCTTCAGAAGATTTCCCGCAGTCTCCCCAAGGTTGGCAGTCACCTCAGGAAATGAAGCAGCATGGTTAAAAC
>JBAMHX010000011.1:22530544-22562696 GCA_037177515.1 Pseudomugil tenellus
ACAAACCTGGCCTTTACACTATCAATCATAGCATCCTCTTAAACACTCACACAACCAGTAGTCCACACTCTAAAACAGCAAACATGTATCATTTAAGCCCAGTTGTTTTATATATGGCAGAGTTTATTACAGGCTGGCAACAAATTGCACTCAGGCAGTGATAGCCTGGCACAGCTTGTATATGGGGTTATTGTTGCCTCCATGTGGCCATTGTTGCAAATAGGTGCATGAAAGAAAATGTAAAACTAAATCCATAATACATTTCTGTCTCAATAAACCACTGAGTTTTAATACTAGTTATATAAACATGTCTTTAACTTGTCCTGCTGGCACAGACAGAGTTGATTATTCATAATTTTCATTTTCAAAAATGTTATAGTTCTGATCAGGAAACTCCAGCCTGGGAAAACTGTTTTGGAAGAAAAACGCTTCCTTTTTAAAAGACATTCTGGCTAAAATTCCAGAGCTGCTAGAAAGCAACATAAGACCAGATGCAGGTGTTTGTGTTCACTTGCTCCAATTTAGTATCCAAATATACAAATGGTGATGCTTGTAAAAAGCATGTGCATGAATGTGTGATCCTGTCGTAAGCTGAGAATGATAAACAGACAAATAGATTCCAGTCTCAGCAGGTGCGTTAGAGGTGTCCGGTCTGTAAGAACATCTCTCTCTTCTGGAAAACTGAGACTGTGAGAGAGAAAGTGAGACGAGGCACAAGAGTGCCTATCGCTTTAAACTAACCAGCACTCAGAAAAACTGAGAGACTGGCTGCTTTTCCTTAGTTGGAATGTTTGTGTTTGTAGCGCTCTGACCAACAGAGAGAGGGTGCATTTCTTTATTTAGAAGAAAGGAGAGTGGATGAGAGGAGGGAGAGAGTGAACAGGGACCACTAGCTGTGTGGGACAGGACAAGACAACTAGCTGGGTTTGACAATGAGGAAGGATCAGGTTGTGAATTCCAGACAGAGGGAGAACTGAAAGGAGACGAAGCAGATGACCTTTCCGTCTGTGACTTTTACCTCCCAGGATGGCCTGAGTATTGTCTGCTGAAGTTGCTACCAAGAGGACTTCCTCTGTGGATTTCACCTGTTGAGTAAAACTAAATATCCATTAACCTGAGAGGTGGATCTGCTATAGACTGCCTTGTCGCAGGCAGTAATGGAGGCTGTCTTGTTGGGTTTAGATGAGGTGGTCTGTACCCGGCAGGGCCTGCTGTGGACTCTCACCTCCACAGCCATCCGACGCCTTTGTGTGCATGCCAGGAACCTCCCTGGACCACTGCATCTATTACACGCACATAGATGTGCTTCAAGGCCTCTTTACCAGGTGGGTTCAACTGGAAACACATTGAAAGTGGTAAAAAGAAAAATAAGAGATGATGCCAGTGTGCCGGTAAAATCCATGAGAAGGTTCCACCTAATAGGATGTATATACTTATGTATATACTTGTATGCCAAAGCTGATGTAAATGATGTATGATAGGCCAGGTATGCTGTTCAGAATGAGAGTGAAGAATGTTTAAAATACATTTCCATGTTTCGTTAGACACGTGGGAGTGGAATTAGTTTCAAAATCATGATTTGGCTATTTCAATCCACTGGATAGATTGCCATTTGTTTTGCATTCCAGCCCTTGCAAAACAAGTGTTTATTGTTGCAGGACACAGAGAGCAGGAAGTTGTGTTGCTAAGCGCCCCATTAAAGAGCTGGTAACTAAGTTGTTAACCTGTTCAGTCAAACATTGAATGCACAAGATACACTGGGGTCAGTCCGCTTCTGTTGCCTTTAACTCCCTGAATACTTTGGATACACTAAATTCAACTAAATTCAACTGTTTGCTTCAATTACTCAAAAAGGTTTTTGTGATTTGCATTATTTTAATGTTGTTACAGAATCTTTTGGACCTTTTGTGTAGCTGTGATTCAGCAAAATGGATAATCAGTATTCACTTCAGCATGTCTGAATTGGTACCCTGGGCTTCCATGGAGCCATTAGTATTCCCCAGGAGTTTTACCTGCCCTGTATGCAGCTGGCATCACCAAAGGGATAAACCTAAGAGGATCTTACAGAGACATTCACAGTGCCTGATACTAGATGGCAAAACTACTGTGTTGCATAGCTTCATCACACAATATCCGTGCATAAATGCATGCACACAAAGATAAACACACAGACACACACTCCATCTGTTTTCCTCTCCTTTTACTCTCTAGAGAGGAATAAGCAGCATTGTTATTTTAACTTTTGTCTTTAAATGTTGCTTTATGTAGCTCTAAGTTTAAGCATCCTGAGGGAGGGCAACACAATCAGAGGAAATTGAGACAATCCTTTGCACCCCCTCCTGTGTTGGAGACACACACAGCATTCTAGAGGCCGCACTAAAACAACTTTCAGCCAGATTTCCTTCAATGCTTTCTCAAACATCCTCCGGACCATGTGTTTTGATGAGCTGCAAACAGTGCCTACCCCTGGCTCGATGAAGTGGTATGGCCCAAGGTGGAGCAGTTAATAGTGGTGGGAGTAACAAAGGCGGAGAGGGAGGGGTTACTGTGTCAAACAGCAGGATAGGGATATCCCTGGCTCGGTGCGCTGTCTCCCTGCCCAGCTTCTATTTAAGTTAATGAGAAATGCAGCCTCACACAAGTAATACATGCACACAATGGAGAGACCAAGACTGTTAAAAAGGGGAGGACTTGAAGAATTTTCTCAGTATGCTTTTTCTTTTCCATCTCTTTAAAAACCATTTCCATCTCATTGCCTAACCCTTTCCTCTTGTTCTCCATCAGTCTTTTTTCTATATTTCCTCCTTAAAATCCTTTTTTCTTCACTCTCCTTGACAAATATATCTACCGCCAGCAGTCCAGCAGTCTCTCTCATGTTGCACGCCTACATGGCTCTTTATCCCCACTGTCGGTCAGGGTGATGATTTTACACTTGCAGTGGGTTGAATGTTGTGTGAAGCAGCACCCTGTGTGATGGAGCTGCTGTGCTACACTAACCAGCAGACTGCAGTGTTTGTGAGACATTGTTTGCACACATAGATATGCACTTACTTCCCTTGTGAGACAATGTAGCCCTGCGTTCACACTTTTTTTTTTACATTAGACTGAGTAATATTGACTCAACAGCCTCACACGTTTTCCTCTTGTGGTTCGACCCTTTAAACAGGGTTAGTATCAGCAGGCGTGTGAGGGCAGTGCTCTTCTGTGCCGCATTGCACAGTCTCTGGGTAATTGTTTGTCATTTCTCATGTTCCTTTCCTTTTCTATTGATTTCAGCAACGTCTGTTGCATTTTCCCCTTCTCGCCCCCCCCATTGCATTGCATCCCAAAGGCTGGATATCCTGCATGTGTTAAGACTGGAGCAAACACAGGTTCCCTCATAAATGCAACTCACAAGACTCACTATGACATAATTTCGTTCAATTTTCAAGTGGCATGCAAAGCGAACCCCTGTGTGTTCATAATCACTGCAGATCTTTCCAGACTTGACAAGATAAACATCCCAGTTTATGCTTGATTTATTTTCTGTCACAGCATTAGCTAATGACAGGAAACAGATTCTCCTAGAGGTCAAAAAACCTTCCTGAGGTTTACAAGCAACAATACCCCACTTTAATTTTTTTATACATGCCAATCACTTGTCCTTGCTACCATACATATTTGTTATACCTCACGTGTTTCATGTGGTTGAAACCAGGCAGGTTTATTTACTGAACTCCTCATGTCCTGTTTCTCCACAGGAAATCTCTGTTATAGATCATATTCCTTATTCCACTAATGAGTGGAATTATAATACAAACGAAAGATACACATACAAGATACACAAACCCTCTGTTGCAGATTTATCTTTTTTTCTGTTAAATTACTTCTTTTGCCCGTTCGGTCAAATCAAGGCATTTTCCAACAAGTGGATTTCATTAAATTGAAATTATTCTCAGCAGCTCCCCTGAATTGGAATATTCAGTTTATGATCACTTTGTTCTCATATTGCACTGAAGCAAATGCCAATAAATAACCTGATGACTGGCAGGCAAATATCCAAAATGGAAAACCTGCATTTCATTGCTAATTCCCAACCTTCCATTTTCCCTGTTTCCCTTCCAAGAAACTATTGGATGGAGGATGAAGTTGAACTTGTGACTTCCTACTGAAGAATTGTGATCATTACTGTCTGCCAACAATCTTTATTCTCACTGCCAAAGTCATAATCTGAATGTGAGAAAATCTTTTCCCAGGACCGGGAATGAGAACTTTGTTGGAAGGAGGGGGGAAAAGGCCAGAGCGGACATTTTTTCCACCACTTTGTTTATTTTTTTTCAACTTTTCTAATTTGTTGGCAACTATCTCGAGGCCTGTTTGTGTTTGATATCCCGGTGCAGGCGCACACACAAACACCACCCTGTAGCTTGTGTTGGTGGATGAAGCCATTTACTGCGTCTCCCTAGAGACATGGTCTTATTTGCATAGTTCGTCTGGAAAACATTTCTAGTGCTCCATTCCCAGGTTTATCAAATGTTCAGTGTGTGAGTATAATTGTGAGTGTGTGTGAAGCAGAAGAAGGCAATGCTATTTGGTCATACCGTGTGAAAAATTTTGTTTCTCTACCGTAAATCATAAATCATGATAAAAGTTTAATGTGTTTCATGAATAGTCTGGTGAGTTTTAGCCTTGTTGCATGATGAATATTAAAGGCAAAACATCTCCTTTCTATGCACACATGTGTGATGTAATTATAGTAGCTAAGTACTTAAAGCTTCTTATCCATCCTAAACTGAATCTCTCAGCTAATGTGGCAATGTGTCTTGCCACTTAATAGGGTGGAAACTTGTTTGACTAATTACTTGCACACTCGCATGCACACCATGCTGCGTTAAAGTCTAGTTGGACGTTAACATGGTTCACAAAATCCAGTCTGTGTGTGTTGGGCCAAGGCTGATAAATCTGACTGGCATCCTTTTAAATCCACTAAGTGTGTCTGAATCGTGGTTAAAGCGGGCATGATATGGGTTTGTGGAGGTGGTCCTCCACTATTGAATGAAGTGATAGGTTTAACTGTGGCATTAGTGTTACGGATATAAGAGATTATAATATTTTAGGTTCAGAGGTTAGGGCGTCTGTATAGAATGGTAATCCTAAAGGATTACTATGGGAATCTGGTAAATATCTGAGGAAATCCCACCGAAGTACTTTCAGATCCTTTATTTATATGGATATTCAGTGAATCTACATGTGTTCACCGACTGGTCGCTTAAAATCATATATGTAATTGAACTTTTTAAGGATAAGTAAGAAAATATGATAAATTACTTAAACCAACATATTTTGTAAAAAGAAAACTTCATAAGTTACAATAATGTAAAAAAAGAACATAAGCTCTAAGTTTTAGCTTAGTTGTATTCAGACAAAGTTGGTGCATTAGTTTAATATTAACATGATCATTTAAAGAAACACTCAGGCAATATACTATTTAATTTAAATTATACTGGTAATGATTTTTAGATAATTATAGTTCTGAGAGATGTGAGTTACAAAGTATTGCTATCTCGTGACAAAGAATTCCACCACTTAACCTAAAATGAACCCTCTTCTCATCTTTATCTCTGGCAACTGTGTGATTTATCATGTGTTTTTATTTATCAAGCAAAGCTTTCCACTTCCTACCTTCAGATTCTGGCTCTCCTTGAAGCCAAATGGCCTAATGAAAGACATTCAATACCTCTACTATGACGGGATTCCCTTTGGACAAGAGGAATTGCACCCACACTTGCACAGAGAACACACACACACACACAGCTGCCAAAGGGCTCTCCTTGCAGATGAGCTGGGTCATTTTTCATTACCCTGGCTCAGAAGAATCAAGCATGCAGCAATGGAGCACAGTTGCAATGAACTGTGGCTATAGATTGATAAATCCTGGCTGCAGAGCACCGTGGATGCAGAACAGACGGTGCAGGCAAGAGTTCATGGAGGTCTAATAGCTCATTTCTATTCTATTGTTTGTCACTACCTCATACCAGAACATGGAGGAAGATGAAGAATTGTCACAAGCTGTTTTGTGTTAACCTTGTCACCTCATATATATCTATTTCTGCTTTTTTTCCCCCGAATTATTATTTATTACCTTATCTTTATTTGTTTGCCTGCTTCATCTCCATTTTATTTATTGATTTTGTCTTTTCCTTATCCCCAAGTTTTAGTCGCCTTCATGATTCACTTCTGAAGCATGTGTTTGTGTTTCCTCTCAGAATATCTGTAATCATACAGATGCACAAAACCCCTGTTATGTCAACACTGCCAGTATCCACCACTTTCCTGTTTTGACATAGAGTGTCGCCATGACACCTGGACGGTTCTTTACTTCCGGTCTTCACTAACTAGCAAGTATGACAGTCTATTTTAGAAGTGTGATTTAATTTGATATATTCACACAAATGTCTTTGGGGACGATGTGTGTCGTTGTTGGATACATACACAACTCGCAGAAACTTAAAGATTTTAGGAATTTAGCATATTACAACCATAAAGTCACTCACAAGATGATTTTAAGAGATGGTGGCGGTTTCACAGTTAAAACACCCACCCAAGAGGGTCCTCTTATTATTTCGTTGACGACAGAACTGCATCCAGATCCAGAATGATATCTGGGGTACGAACGATCACCAGAAAATTAGAGGCCCTTCTGTTAGAGTAGACGGATGGGGGACTCTCTCTGTTCTGTCTTTAGATAAATAATGCGATCCATCTTTGAAATTTGGCCAATGGAAGTGCTATTTTAAAGATTTTACTAAAGGAGTATTACATTTTAAAAGTGTACTACCGTACACAAAAAAAAATGGCGTACTGGGTCTTAGGGCATGGACAAGTGAAAACTTACCGGTAAGACACGCATTTTTTTATGTCCCCCCCCCCCTCCCATCGCATATGAGTAACATTAGAAGACAGCAATACTTACCAGATTCAGTGATACTGTAGTTTTGAGCGTCCTGCATGGTATCGTCCAATGTGGACAGGAGGTTTAACTCAAGAGTGACAGAGTTCTTGGCGCCCATTGTTTAGTTCCGTCCACCGCAATCAGAATTCAGGCTGTGAAAAATGTGGGTTTCTTTTTGGTCGCTCTATGCTGCTGCGTCCCAGGTTCCTTTTCTGGTCCGTGAAATCTTTTTAAACTTTATATAATTTATTAATTAGCTTGTCGATGCACAGCTAGCTCCTCCCTTCCATCTCTCCCGCTGCCATGTTTTATTTACTTTGGATCTCTGCCAAGAAACAGTCTCCTACCTTTGCTTCCTGGCAGAGATCCAAAGTAAAAGGAGTCTGCTGCTTAGAGTAAATTTTATAAGTTTTATAGTCAATTTTTTCCTTTTTATTAAGCTGTTGGTCCGTGTTCATTTGCTTCACTGCAGCCACACTTCCCCCTTTACCGTTCTCCTACATCCGCTTTCCTGAAGTCACGCAGCAACACATTAGGCACCATAGGGCGCTCCAGTCATTTAGGAGAACATTTTAAACTTTTAAGTGCACCCTATGGCCACGAAAATACGGTAGATATCATTATTGCTAACGTAAACAGAAGGGGGAAGCACACTTCTGCATAATTTTACACTATTCATTATAGGAACGGTAATCCGCAAAAAAGTGGTGAATGGCGGGGGGATGCATGTTGACTTTATAGAGGAAAGGATTCTCCTGTTTCTGCTGTCCTGGGACTTTGCTATCATGAGTTGGATTGTATGAGGGAAGTCTTCACTGCATTGCTAATACTGTAAAGTTTCTACTTCGAGGTCGTACATTTGCGTCATGTTGTTTATTAGCGTTGTGTGACTGTAACTCTTCCTCCAGATGCCCTCTATTTCTGCCACAGTGTGCCTAAAGAAGCTGGCTAAATCTGCTGGAAAATTGCCATGACAACTTTTGTTTGCATCTTAAGGCGACAAGTGCAAGGCAATGAGCCTGGTCAGACACAGACATCTATGTGTGTGATGATGTGTGTGTCTCTGTCTGTGCGTGTGTGTGTACACGAGTAGACTTCCATGCAACTCAGCTTAGAGTTTAAAAGGTTTGAAAACTTGAATAAAAAGATGTAAGGTCACTGAGGTCTTGTAAATCCCCCACTCTGCAGGATGCTGGCCTTTACACGTCGCACTAATTAACCTGGAAAACACACTCAAACCCCCCCCCCCACACACACACACACACACACTCACATATACCCACACACACAGTCTCAAACAATAGCAAAATCAGCAAAGAAGAGAGAGGATTAGGATGTTTTTCACCTCCTCTCCCTCGCTGCTCTGGTCTCAGGGTACATGTTTAATAGCCTAGCAGAATACATTACAGCTGTAACACACACACACTCACATAGGAGTTTACAGACAGCACTGTTTAATATGCAGCTAGCTGACTGATTAGGGTGTTTGGTATTCTATCTAGTAGCAGGACAGGGGATAGAGGCCAGTGGAGTTCAACCACTCTGCAGCACACAGTGCCCTTGAGTTTCGGCCACAGGCTGAGTGTCCCAGTGTGAGTGTGTATGGTGTGTATAAGTGTGTGAGTGCCCATGTTTGTGTAGGTGAGAGCAAATGAAAGGCAAAGAGATGCAAGAGAGAAGGAGATGTCAAGAAGGAATAATCATCAATCAGCAAAGCTCAGCGAGTTGACAACCTTCGAGACATAGACACCACACGTATTTATGTGCAAGCGGCTGTTAGCATTGCCGAACCAAGCGCCTGGTTCTACATCACGCTTTCTCTACTTGCATTGCCAGCAGTATCAGTGAACACAGAGTCACTCGGGTCTACAGTGATTTCACACTGTGTGAATTATAGATGAAGAGAGTAGGTGTAAGGGGGGTAAAAGATCCTTCCCCTGTGAATGACTCACTCTGCCAGTCCACATCCTGGTAAATCAGTCCCCATTATCACCAGGACTATGTTTCATTGAGATAAAAGTCCAGAAGACATGGCATCACTCGTGCCTTTTTCTTTCTGTCTTGAAACAATGTGCTTCTCCTATTAGATCTGGCTGCCCCTCTTTACCGCAGCTCTTTTTTTCTGCTCCTTCTGAGAAGCTAATTAGTTACTGAAACATCTTGGATCAGTTTCCTAAAAAAATGCAAATTAGATTCACGACTCACACACCAAGGTACTGTCACAGAGTCACCTTATTAAGCAAGAGCTCATTTTCTGAAGGAATTTAAGGAATGCTATGTGAGCATCAGCAAAGGGGCACAAAATATTATTCATCTGAGAGGAAAAAGAGCCACAGAGAGGAGGGGATGGTGAATTGTTAGATGTTGAAATGAAGCAATCCACTTGCACTATTCTCAGCACAGCTCATCCTCATAAAAACAGTATTAAATGAGACATGGGTAGCAAGAAGATGGTCTGGATCCACACCAACCAAAAGAAGTGGTTTGCACTGAAATGGACGCACTGTGGCACTGTGTCATCACACTAAGCTGTAGGAAAGCTTTTACTGGCTTGGATCTCATCTCTGGAGACATTTGCTGTGGTCTTGTTTGAAATTTTTCTCCTTCAAATATAACTCTGGGCTCCCTATGAGTGCCCGTGTACACGTGTGCATCTGTGTGACCCAGTTTTTTTCAGCCACTTTGTCTCTCTACATCAGTGAACACTACGGAAAGTACAGTCAAAATAAGATGGATGGAGCAAGCAGAAGAAAGGGAAGAGCACAACGGAGGCAAGCAGAGGGATAATGTGGATCTGAAAGTAGAGCGTGTGCAAAAATGTCCATTAGCTGAAGTTTGCATGAATGAAACTGTCAGTTTAGTTGGATTTGCAGCAAAGGGTAACAGCTCTCTCATCTCTACTGCGGGAAAAGCACAGCTATGCATGGGTTACGAAACAACATTTGATGAAGTTATAATTAGAAAATGGAGCAAAGAGTAAAGAGAGGAACAAGGTGATGCTCTTAATATCATATCTTCAAGACATATTTTTGCTGCAAAAACCTGTAAAATTTCTAGTGTCATCTTAAGTGTTTCAATATTTTTCTTGCAAAACTAGAAAAAACATATTTTTTTTAAAGTGTCTACATTTATATTTCCAGTTTATTAGAAACAAAAGAAATTATTGATGCAAACTGTAGTGAAACTGAACTTGAGAGCTGAAGGCAGAGATGGATTTGTGTAGATTCAAGACAGCAAAAGTTTCGATAACACAAAATCCCGACTGTAACATGACTTTTTATACCTTCACAGTGTCTACTGCCCCACAGCAGCAGGTTCCCAGGAAAAAGTTCCTATTTGATATTTAAAATTCATATGCATCTCTACATGCCAGCTTGAGTCAAAGTTTTGAGTCCATGGAAGGGGAATGTTTTTGGAAGGGGGGGGGGGGTCTGGAGCTTTGTAGTAAATTGAGAACAAAGCAGAGCTGGCTACAGAAATATCTCCAGTTTGTTTGAAGTGCCAGTATGTTTCTGATTTTAAAAACGCCCTAACTGGAACCACATTTCAGTCACTCACGGACAGGGAGGGTGGGGCTCTCAAACACACAAAAACAGACATCCACACGCACATTCGCACACATATACACACTTGAACAAACAAAACAGATCTCTCCCGGTCAGTCGTTTCTCTAGACATTCCTGGCTGCCTTTCCCTGACCCTCCCTGCTCCATCTCTGCCACCACCAGAAGTATAGGAAGACAGGATTTGGCCCAGCTATTATTTTTCCTACAGCTTTTCAATGCGGAATGGCACTGAAACTGTAGCTTATTGCGTGTTTTTATAAATCTTGTGTTGTAATTTAATCTGCACCATATGTAGGTGCTGTCGCGTTAAACTGCAGACAAACCATAAGGCCCATTCAGACATAATGATATCGGCATCATTAATCATCATGGGCATCTGCTTGAGTCGGATGATGCTTGTTTTCCGTTTAAAAGCCTGTTTATTTATTTTTCATAAATACAGGGAACCTGCAGACAATGGCAGACAGCAGAGAGTGGGATCCTGTGTGTCAGTCTTAGCTGCCTACCACAGCGTCCCACAGGCAGGGTTAAAAAGATTCTCCATCTTGCTTCAATTAACCATTCAGCTGTGTTTATATCATGCTCTACAAATATTGGTTACCTTTTCCAGCACCGACCGTCAACCCCATTCCCCTGTCTGATCCTAAAACTTGACTCTAACACCCACCCATTGCTAATCCCACCTCACACATTCAAATTCTTCCACCGTAGACGTAATATTCCTGACGAATATGTCAGATAGGCAGCTCGTTCCAACATAGCCGAGTCCAGAACAGAAGGGCAGAGGCTTCATAACGAAGAGTACACACATAGCTCATACCTGTAAGTGTTTTTCATCTTGTGTGTCTTAGCAAAACTATATGTAGGTCATAGAAAGGTGAGCATATAGGGAAGATAAAGGGACATTGGAACTGGACTGAGTGGTACACTAAATCAAAGTTGATTTTCATTGTTCCTTCCAGCCTTGTTTCCTTCCTTTTTGAGTCTGTCTGAGGTTTTGATTCTGTCTCCTCTCCGTCCGTCTCACTGCTCATATCCATTTCAAACAGGAACAGTAATTCATAAACTCATGCAGTTTAAGTATTCAGGATCTTGCCTCTATTTTTTTTCTATCTTATCCCATTTCCCCACTGCCTCCTCTGCTCCATTCTTTATTTCTCTCCTGCTTTCTCACAACAGGGCCCTTGTGATAGCAAACTAAGGAAGCAACCAATAAAGGGAGATATGTATTTGACTGGAGAATGAGAACGAGGGACGACAAGAAAGAGTCATCTGGAGATGTTTAAGTTAGACAGGCAGGTTTCCGGTGTCTGGAACCAGCCAAAAATATCCAGAAACACAAAAATTCAGCAGGAGGGGAAAGGATACAACTCCTCGTTTCTCATGTGACCCTCTACATTTAGCAACCAAAGCTGAATCTTGGGATTGCAGCACTCTGTGGTGGCAGTTAAGCAGTTCAAGCCAAGAACATAAAGTTTAATCACACGATATTGCTTAATATCTGGAAAGAGAGCATTTTAATTAATTTTATTTTAATTAATTTTGTTAATATTTAAGATATGACATTGCTGCATTTGGCAATCAATTGTTTGAAAAGTCAACTAATAAAACCTATACACATATCCAAGAAGCTGTATATAGCCTTGCATTGTTTTCATAACACAGGGGCTTTATATTTATGGGAAAAACAGATTAGCTGAGTCATTCAGATACTTTATTTACAGTTGTTATACTATTGGGCCTGCCTCTGGCATACACATTGGTATCTATTTATGGTATCCTAAACCAGACAGATTATGTTTATGTTAGCAGCTTGTGGTTTCAACGACTGCTTTTCCAACTTAGGTGAACACAAGTGCCCAGTTTATGTTAAAAAAAAGGTTTAACGGTTGCAGAGGACTAAATACTTATTGGGTTCATTTAAGCACAGCATGCTGGAGAGCAAGAAGTGTTTATGTGTGGACAGGAACCAACAAGCAGACTGAAACACTTAAATCTGTGCACTGTAAATAACCCGGGAATATAAAAATCTGTCAAAACTGTATAATGACAAGTCATTTGAGGTTTGTAAGAAGACATTTCATCCCCAAAGTGGTGAATTTGATAAAACACGCAGACTGGGACCAGTGCTCTTTATTTCGCATGTGTTAACGGCAGACTGTGTGTTGTGCACGCTCAGAGATCTGTTTGGGTGGAAGCACACACACCCACAGACGGAGAGGTCTGCAGTTTCTCATGGCTGTGAGCCGCTGCAGAAAATTCCCCTCATCTCCTCCTCTCCCCGCCCCCACATCTTGCCTCCATTATTCCTGTCTTTTCGAAGCAACTCCGGTGAAAAACATTTCTTTTAATGATCCCAAAGTGGGAAATGTTGATCCATCCGTCGTGCCTTCCGCGCGTTCCCCTCGCTTGCTGACCATTGGTACGGTCTCGTGCAAAACGCACGTTCCCTCGCCGCTGGCGCACGGTGCCGGTAGCGAGCAGGGAGGGTTGCTCGACCGGGACTAAGCAGCGTGAGGAGGAGGCTCTCTGATTTCTCTCGTGGAGGGATGAGAGGGACGCCAGCCTGTGAAGACCCTCCGCAATCGCCGCAAAATTAGCGCGTGAATCTTTATTTTATTTTATTTTTACCAGGAATGGCAAAGATGTGAGACACTGCTGGGTTTTTTCTCTTTTTTTTTATAAGGATAAAACGAATATAGAGTCAGCTGTAACGCGTGTAACTAATGGACACAAACATGGATGCTGATGTGCCCCTTCCTTTAGGCCGGGCAGGAAAACGGGTGTTTTTGGATGATTTTGTGGCAGGAACACGACTCGTTTCTTTCTGGGATTAATATTCTGGCTTCTTTTTTCGCCCTTTTCTCTTTTTTGTTCGGTGTCACTGTGGGAACCTCGCGGGGGACGTTTGTTTGCAAGGTACTATGTAACATTCATGTTCTTGTTTCCTCTGATGCGCGCAGAGCATCTGTAAATCAGGTCTGTGAAGCAGCGAAAGAACGAAACAGTTGGATTATTGCTGCTTCACGCTGTGTTTCCGGGTTGCATCCCCTTTCCCCAGGTTAATCTCACTGTTTGTTGCCCGAAATCCAGGCCCGAGGAAGCATGTTGGCCAATTCCAACCTGATATTGGATTGGAAATTGTGATTTTAACGCACATCGTGAAACACAAATAAGATGCAGTAATGTAGCGTTTAACACGTTTTATCTCCTGATTTTCTCTGCAGAACCAATACAAGCAACATATTTTAGTATAAATAGTGCCAGACACTGCATATATCCAGTATTGTTGCTGTTTTCAGGCTCTGAATTATTTATAATTTGCCCGTTTAATGACAGCAATCTATTTATAAAGACTTTATTACATCTGGTTTCATAATGGATAGTCAATCAGAAGCATGTGCCCAAGATCCCAAAGTGAATTTCACGGCTAAAAAGAAAAACATCTCTTGCAGGGCAGATTGGAGACCCTAATTTAAGCCTCAGGGCAGTGATTTGTTACCTTGACTCTAAGGTTTGCAGTATTCCCAGGTGCTTGAAATGGATTGAAAGTGAGAGTGTACATCGTGGTGTGTACGTGTGTCTGCATTGCAGGTTTAAAGTACTTTCTAGACAAGATGTTTATTCAGTGCAGGTTCAGGGATTTGTCATCTGTTTCAAAAATAGCCCTTTATGTCTAAAATCATATTTGCAGCAGCTAAATGTGCAGTTATGTTGATTCATGATGCCTAAAGTCTGCGTCTCTGCTTGCTGGTAGTAACTAATGCAAAACATTGACTATAATGAAATTCTATAAGGGTGTAAATGTCACCGACTGTGTGCACAGGTGCACTCAATCTAAACACGTAAACCACAGGAGATCAGAGGCGAGTGGGAGGTTAAACTGAAGCCACACAGGAGCCATTGGGTTGGGGGCAGTTCACACTGGGATGAGTGCTGAGGCATGCCTATGTCAGTTCTTCCCCTCTTCTTTTTCTGGCATCATCATCTCTTTGCTAAATCTCACATCCAGCTTGATGTGAGAAAGTGAAAAAGTGTTTTGGACACACCCTTATTAAATTGCTATACCCTCAGGTGGCTGCATGGTTTAGACTTTCAAACCGGTTTATACTTGTGTTCATATTTGTGGGATTTCTGTTTTAAAGGGACTCATCATTGCTGATTTGACTTGGATTCCTCCTCTTCTCCAACATCTCTTACCTCATGCACTATCTTCCACCCCCAGACTCTGCATCTCCCACATGTGAGGGAAGTGTAGGAGGAGCCAGAGGGTGTTTGTGCTCCTCAGGGTCCCCACTTCCTGTTAAATTGCAGAGAAACTCCAGATGTGTTGAAAACCAGCAGGATGCAGACAAAAACAGACACAACCCTGCTCTTCAAATCATTAAAACAAGTATAGTTTGCTCATATCTTGTAAGACAAACAGTTTATGTTTAGTGTTGGATTAGTTTTGTTTAAAAAAAACCCAGCATGCAAATGTGCATGCATATGCAGCTCAGACTGACCTGAAGTATTTGCTTTAACTTGTTGTCTTTCATCACTGCACCTGCTTCACTATTTACACCTGAACTTGGCACGCTTGTGTTTTCATATAGTTTTTGCTGCTCTCTTTGTCAAACCTCGCGTCAGCAGCTCGCAGGACTACAGTGTACATTGTCAGCTGGTACTTTGACTCACTGCTTTAGTGCACTAAGGAAAATGGATTTCCTGCTCAAGGAGGAATGTTAAAAATGTCCATGAGGGACAGAACAGGACAACATCTCTGTTGGCCCATTGTGTGTTGCTCAGATAAACTCATTAAGACTTAACTGAAATATCACACAGACGGGCAACGTCCAGATTAGTACATGACAGAATACTGCAGTAATTAGTGAAGGGATGGTTTCTGTTTAATTTGAACCACACTTTGTGTGGATATGTTGCTCTTTTGTGTCGTTTTCTTTCAAGAAAATAAAAGTGCTGTTTTATTTAATGTTGTTTTGACTTGTTATGTCTATATGAACAAGAATCAAGTGCATTCTTTGTGTTTCTTTCTGTTTTTCAGATGACAGAAGGGAGGCGGTGTCAGGTCCATCTCCTGGACGACAGGAAGCTGGAACTTCTTGTCCAGGTGAGCATGTCCTCCTCCTCCTCCTGTCCCCTTGGCTCTTTGCTCTGTTTCTACCTTCTCACTTTACAGATTCTCATTTCCTTGACGCATGACAGCAGCAACATCTTCTTCCTCAAGGGGCAAGGTTATTGCTGACAGAGGGAAATTTGGTCAGCAGTAGGTGATGCGGCACTTTTGGGATGCTCACCTGATCTCTCCACACACACAGGAATGCACCCAGGCCTTGCTGTTCCGAACTGGTCTACCCTGCTCATTAAACTGGCTTAAACCTGCTTATATGCACATTATTGTTAATGGCAACGCTTTTACTGTATTGCAGTTTGCCTGGACTGAAACATATTCATTAGAAACTCCCTCTACTCCTCTTAAACTTCCATTGCTTTGCTTGCTTCAACCATTACTCAGTTTCTGTTGAAAGATAGAAAGACAAAAGGAAGTAATTGCTCTGGAACAGGAGAAAGACTGATGCAGAAATTCAAGAGGTTGAAAGGAAGACGAGGAAGTGAGATGAGTGCTCAGGAAGGGAAAGACAGGAGATGACGCTGAAGGAATGGGGACAGGGAGGAAAAAATGGAGGAGAGCGTTAAGGATAGGTCTGCTGACTTTCTGATTTGATTACTCTGGCAGAACTGATCCTCTCTCTCAAATTGGTACTTGTTTCTGCTCGTCTCCCACTTACTGTCTGCATTTCTCAGATTTTCCACTCGTCACCCTGCATGCAATTTTTTTTTCTCATTTATTTGTTTGCTTGTGTTTACCTGGCTTTCCTTTGCCCTCCTTCGTCACAACTTCAGCGTCTTTAAATTCATTCATCAGCTATCTCCGCCTTCATTCTTTCTGCAATTAAGAGTAAATATAACACAGTAATAAATCAAAAAGAAAGCTATTGGTTAATACGTCTCATACATTGTTGATGCGGGTACAGCAAAGCATCGTGAATTATTAAAATTGGTTTACTCAATACTAAGAATTACATTTGAACAGTTGAAAATAAAAAAAAGGTTGATGAGAAAAGGTCAGGAATGTGGATGTTATTAACAAGTAATTGCCAGATAAATTATGATCCTGCTGACTCTCTTTTTTTCTACACTCTCTGTTGGCCGGATGTTCTGTAGGCCACTGAGTTTTTAGTAGCACCATAGAGAATTCCAATGTTATTCTAAGCTTTTGAACTAAGTTATGCAAACAAAAAGATGAGGAGTTTTCATGCGGTTTCTATATTAGAACTTTTAAGCTAAGTTAGAAAGCGTCTATATGAAATGCTGTCGTTCTGCTTTTGTAGCGGCCAGTGAGGTTCGGAGAGGTTGCATCACATATTTGTAAGAGACTTCTTGGTCTCAGAAGTGTCATTCACCTCACCACTCTACCACATCCCCCTCTTCGTACCTTTTATAGCACATGTTCTATGCTGGTTTGTTTAGGGGGCAACGCGCCACTGACAGGGAAGGATGTACCGGTACAACCAGAACGGTTCCCAAAGTAACCAGATTCTAAGGATCAAAAGTGAAATTAATGCTGGATATGTGGCTGAAATATGTATATATGCAGCTTTAGGACTGTGTGGACTGTCACTGATAAATCCATCATAAATATGAGCAATTTTGATGGCGTCAAGGGCTTGTTTAGCAGACACTGAGCCACGTAAACTACTGTTGTGTATTGCATTTGGTAAGCTTTAGTGTGTAACTCACGTACACTCCCCTGTAATTCTTACACTGGTAATTACCTGTGCTGCTGAGGAGGTACGGGCTAAATGTCTATTAGGAGTAAAGCTGTCTAAGCTAGCAGAGCGCTGTGCTGGCTAATAGATGGTTTTTATGTGTCCAAGTGTCGGTTTGCTGTCTGTAAGTACTGGTGTCTCTGTTAGTGTGCATGTTATCACTTGGTATATTGCCTGTCATTCAATGTATCATCATCCAAAACATTATTACACATCTGGCATGAGCAATGTCACAAGCAGGCTTGTGGAAAGGGTGGAGATCTTCACTTGAAGAGGAAACTGAGCTCAGAAATCTCGTTCAACTCAGTCAGTTTCAGTCTGTGCTCTGTAGGGCAGGGAGTTCAATCAGACCTTACAGGAGCTCTTTCTGTGTTATTTTTCATCTTCAGTCATGCACTCCTGTTTAAAGAAGGGCTTATTTCAGGTTCATAACATCTAACTGTTTACCCTGCATGCCCTTGCAGCTCCGTTCCCCTCCTCGTTGCTTGCTACCTTGTGGTGGCATTGATCTTGTTTAATTGGTATTGTTGCCATGGCAGTTGACTGTGGTAATGAGAAACCACTGCTGCACGTTTCTTAAACTGAACCAAAACATGAATTACTGATAATGCCATAAATATAGGCTCTTTTTAGAGCCTAAAATTTCCACATCTGGAATGTGCTGAGATCTTCAAAGGAAGTGCTGTTGATTTTGGACTTCAAGCTCTTCTATTTCTGGAGTCAAAATAGTGCCAGTCCAGCTGCAGTCAGGAGCATAAATTTCTGTTGAGTCACGCAGATCAGGACGTAAACACAGCAGTCAGCATTTCCTGTGATACTACTGTATCCACTACAGAAGATACTAGTGTATATTGAATAAGTACAGATTCAATATTCCATGTACTTTTCAGAAAAGTAAACAAATACTAATATGCATTTAAAAGTGTTCTTTCATAATAATACCGACTCTGCTTTATGTTGCTGTGAGGGAATCTATTTTCCCTCCATGACAGGCTCTTGTGTAAGACTCACATCAAAGCAACAAGAAAGATTTTTCATTCAGTACCAGCATCCGGTGTCTTTGTCATTTTCTCTTTAGACATTTACCTGCAAGTATCAGGCCCAATCATCCTACACATTAACTTCACCTCAAGCACTCAGCTTCCTTTCTCATCAGTCCAGAGTCTTTGTGTGTAGCAGCGTGACTGTATTCATGTTCTTATGCCAGATCTAGGTCAGCGAGGATGTACGGGGGTGTGTGTATGTGTGTGTCTGTACGCTATCACTGCCTTCTCTCTGAGAAGTCCTTCGTATCTACTGACACTGAACTTGGCAGTGCTGTGAGCAGATAGTACAGGACAGTAGGAAAACATTGCAAGCAGTGTGCATGCCGTGGCACTTTACAATACCTGTGTTGTCTGCGACCATCTTTGTTCATGTTCTCCTGCATCACATGAACAACAATGCTTGTGTTCCTTCTGTACATGGTTTCCATGGACTTTGTCTGCAAATTTGTGCATGCAGATGTTTGTGTGAGTAATTGCAGGCAGCAAGACACACCCATGGTTAACCTCACTGTTGGCTCAGGACGTGACACACCAGCAGCATGCGGCAGCAGTTCCTGGGCTTTGCTCAGCTTTAAGACGAGCTGTCTTCTCTGGGTGTTGTGATGAATGAATAGCCTCATCACGTACCGCCTGAGCAATACTCTGCTGTGTTTGTTAGCTCGGGAAGTTGTTATACTTGGTGAAGCTCTGTCTGTGATACACGGCCTGAACCCAGAGGCATGACTCTGCAGGGAAGGTGCAGGTCAGAAAGGAGAGAGGAGGAAGAGGAAGGGTTGGGTACCTGCGCTGTCAGCAACATCCACAAACTCCATCCATCTTTCTTGATCTCTCTCTTTTCTTGCGCTTTTACTCTCCTCCTAGTTTTTAGAAATGCTTAGTCATTGCAGTATATCAACATGATATGATACATTTGCATTAAACTTTATCACGTGTACTTGTTCCAATTAATCTATTCGATGATTAATTGCCACATGAAAGGGATGATGTAACTGAATAAAGCAATAATATTCTAAACTATTCTCTGCATCTCTTTGCAGCCGAAACTGATGGCTAAGGACTTGCTGGACCTTGTGGCCTCTCACTTCAACCTCAAGGAGAAGGAATACTTTGGAATTGCATACACAGATGAAACGTAAGTAAAACTTCAGCTCATATTGTATTCAGACCAAAATCCAACATAATACATGTATACCTGCTAGTCCAACCAAAACTGGACCAGCACATGCAGATGATGTACTTGGAGTTTGAACACCTCAGCATTTATTTGCTCAATGAGACCCACAAGCTTGAAAGTTCTTATATCTTTTTCGTATATACAGTTCAACATTAATCCATATTAATACAGTTGGAATAACAGCAAATGTGCTCTCATTCACATTGTGACTGAAAAGCAGCTCATTAGGATTTCATGTAAAACAGTTACAGATGTTACATAAAGAAAGTTAGAAGGAGCAGAATGGCAAAAATGCTTTCTCACAGTCCATGGCATGGAGATATTGGACCGATACATGTCAATGCAGCAATTTCCCTCTGATGCAACAGGGACAAGGACAGTGATTCAGTTAAGTGGTCAGATCAAACTGTGGAGCATAGCTTGACTCAGCTATGAATTCGACTGTTCTGTCAGTACAAATAGACTAGACACGTGTGTCTGAAGTGATGTAAGCAGATAAAAGACAAGAATCATGGTTCAGATTCAGTCAGTTGTGCTGTATTAGACAGTAAAAGGAGAATAGTTGAGTACATTATGGTCTTGCTATTTTGGTTTTGAAAAACAGTGGACCTTCTTATTTGTTTGAAATCAATTTCTCTGATTTATTGCCAGGAATAGGAAATTAAATAACAAACAGTGCCACATTTAATTGCATTACATTGGAATTGATTTTGTTGAGTGTTTTTGTTGGCGCTGTGTTTCATAGCTAATGTTTCACTGAAGCATTTTGCTATTTGCCTCATCAACTAAAACATGTTAGAAAAAAGGAGCAGCTGTAGAGTAGAATGAATTAGCTTTAAGCCACAAACACAATATTTTAAAAATAGCTCTTGGATTTCATAGCAATGAAGAAATTTAGGTTTCTTTAATTAAAAAGGCGTTTAGAAGGAAAAAAATGTACATATCTAATCTGTTTTCTTCTCTTTCAAATACAAACCAAACCATTTTCTAAGTGTGATGATGTAAATATGCTCTGTGATAGACTGGTGACCTGTGCAGGCTGTACCCCGCCTCTCGCCCACTAATTTCTGGGATAGGCTCCAGTTAGCTGCAACCTTCATTTAAATGCATGGTACCCATAATGGATGCATGGATGATGTAAATATGCTTCCTCCAAAAAGGGTTTGAAATGTGAAACGATCATTGGTTCGCTGTGGGATTACAAAGACCATGAAAGCCAGAAAGCTTGTTACAAGAACTGTGCTCGAAATGCAAACGTGACATACTTTTACTTCAAATGCCTTGTATCGTGTTTCGTGACCTAGAAAGCCAAAGCACCATGGCATGGTCGTCATGCAAACCTGCCAGTGATTTGCATACAGGCAAACAGTGCAGTGGCCTCTGTTTGTTTGTTTGCTTATATGCACCCTTTCATATCAAGTGAGACTGAACTCTGCTCTTCTCAGCTGTGGCACAGTGTCAGTCAAGCATTGTCAAATCTGTGATGTATAGATTGCTACATGTGTCTGGAGAGAGCAGACATCTCTGCACTGACCATTTAGTGGACAAACAGGGTGTGTGTAGGGGGTCAGGAGAGGGAATAAGGAGAATTTGACAGAGATGTAACTTGGGGGTTGAGAGGTTGACATGCTGTTGCTGCACTGTTTCCCCCAGTGTGGATCAGAGAGGTCAAAAGGAAAAAAGAGTTGGTTCGACACAAATAGAAAGGAAAAAAACTTATCAGAGAAAAGATTAAATAGAGAATCTTTTCTGTGCCATCTGATGAATTTGAACATATCTATTCTGGTTATTCAGACATCTCTGAATTATAACACTGACAAGTTGTTTTGCTTATCAGGGGCCATTTCAGCTGGCTGCAGCTGGACCGCAGGGTATTAGAGCACGAATTCCCCAAGAAGTCTGGTCCCATTGTCCTCTACTTCTGTGTCAGGTGAGTCTTTCTTTAGCACATCATTGTAAATAAACACACAGATCACCGTCTGAATTGTGTTTGAGTATTTATATCAGGGATCTCCAAATCCGGTCCTCGAGGGTCTGTGTCCTGCAGCTATTGAAAGTTTCCCGAGTGAAACACACCTGATTCAAATAAAAAGTGATCTCACAGCTTGTTGTCATGTTCTGCACAAGTCTATTCACGGGCTGTTCATTTAAATCAGGTGTGTTGCTGCAGGAAGCATGGAATACCTGCAGGATACTGGCCCTCGAAGACCAGATTTGGAGATCCCTGACTTATACGATAGGGAAAGAATGATTCAGTGTGTCTGAATGCGCTTGTCTGCACATACCGAGCATTCATGCGGTAATAAGAACAGATTAGTAAGATTAGTTATGAAATAGCTTTGACCCCAGTGTTTAACTCTCGCCACAGGGTCTCTCAGCCAATCATGAGCCTCTTAAACCTCATCAGTATGCGCTGCATGTAAATCCCATGCAAATGGCCTCCTGGTGTCTACAGAATGCCAGAACACTCCAAACAAGACAGAATATAGAGAGGGAAGCCTTGTTTTGTGTATGTCACTCATACTCATTCGTCTAAGTAAACACTAAACAGTTCAGAAAATATTCTGGTACATGAGTCACTGCATCCATTTTCAGATTGCTCTGTCTTTTCTTTTTTTTTTTTTACAGTTTATTATGTCATACTCATCTTCAACACAGGCACTTCTTTTAGCTGCTATAACAGGCTTATAAAATAATGCTTAACACCCCCCCCCCCCCTTTTTCAGGCCTTTGTTATGCTCATAAAAATGTCCCTCTCTTATATAATACAATCATTACTCACACAGGAATTGAATCATATGTGATAACAATACAAAGTGTGCATGTTTGCTTTTTCGGTCTTTCCTGAATATGCTACTAAAGATTTGAAAGAAGAAAAGTAAATATAAACGAAAACAAATGCAGCACTCCATATAATCTCTTTGCTCCAAACATTTTTTCTCTCTCACACACACACGCATCCTCGGAGAAAACATGAAAGGCAAACTCAACTTTTGTTTGTGTCCACCTTTGTTCTCTGTTCTCACACACAATGCATCTTGGTGATGTCAGATCTCACCACAAGGGCTGAGTACCAGAGCTAAAAACATTCATGTGTGACGCAGAATAACTCCAGTAAACAATGTCACTAAGTCAACACAATGAGGCGGTTGTTTACCGACGCCATGTTGTAGGAAAATGGTCCCACTACAGATACTATTTTGTGAACATTAGCATCACTGTACTATATAACAGTGATATTGTCTAAATGTGCCGATTGTATTGATAACGCTGACTGACATCCCTGCTGCCTATCAAATCAATCCTAAAACTATAAAACGACTGTGTCTGCCTACAGTGGTGGACCTCTAGACTGCGTGCAAACACCCCAATCTGCTGATTCAGTGGGTGTCTTTTTGCATGCTTGCTGCTGTGCTGGCAGTGTGTGTGTGTGTCTCATCAACGCTGTGGCTTTAATTAAAAGTTCACACTGGATATTGACAAGGCTCCTCTCATTCGCTCTTGCAGCTCACTGGGTAACGCGATTTAAGCCCTCCAGTATCGATCCGCCCACAGTCCTTATCACTCAATACCTTTACGCAACCATACAAATCAGCACACTTATTGACACGTGCTTATATGGACATGCACTTGGAAAATGCTAATACATGCAAATATTTAAAAAGTCATTTTCTGGTGTTTTCAGATGTGATTATAAGGAAATAGTAAAACTGATCAGATGAGGGATTTGATGAGAGAACATGTAAACAGGCATGTGAGAGCATATAGAATGGCTTTCATGTGTCTCCATAGGAGGGGCTAACAATGTGTAGCCTCCCAGTGCACCGTCTTAGTTCCCCTCTGGCTCCGCATGAATTCATGAGCTAAATTTAGACGGCATTATTATGTTAGCTCCCTGCTCACAGCTCTGCCAGAAGTGGGTTACTGTGCTTCTCTTTCCAGTATGTAACTGACTGTGTGTGTGTGTGTGTGTGGGTTTGTACTGGCTGTGGGTGTGTAATCACTCCACTCTGCTGATGATGCACAGATGCAGACAATTGCACGAAGTGCATGATGTGCACATTCAGAGTCTGTGCGTGTATGTGTGCGCAGGTGTCTGCACATATGCAGATTTGTGGAATGTGCACACACTAACAAACTAATGGATCGCTGCCAGGCAGCAGAGTGAAAGAGAGATTTTGGTAAAGGGGAATGAAAAGATGTTTGGTCTGCAGGGGTCAATCTTTGGTATTGGTGTGCCCCCTTCTGGCCATTTCCATTATTGCATCCTCTTTGGCACATCTGTATGTGTTATTTATCAATTAGCTGTCCTTTAATCTTTCTTGCATCAACACTCAAACTTAAAGATCCCCTCAATCAGGCAGAAGGTCATACCTCCCTGCTGGCTCTGATGCTTCTGCAGTATTGAGGATTTTTCTTCTGTTTGCAGGTTCTACATTGAGAGTATATCGTACCTAAAGGACAATGCCACCATTGAGCTGTTCTTTCTTAATGCCAAGTCCATCATTTACAAGGTAATCTTTTTCCTTTTGTCCGTTTAATGCACTGCAAATAACACTGGCTCTAGATAACAGATGGATGTGCTTATATGGGTTGTAGGAATCCTTTGTGTTGGAAACCAACATTTTCCACTTGTCTTAAATCATGTCACAAAAAGAGGCAGGAAGAGTTCAGTGGGGTTTTTGAGGTAGAGGTTATTGGCATGCCTCTGTCTTTTAGAGGCATCCCACTTCATTAGTCCAATTTTTCAGCTCTAAATGAAAAGATGCCACAAGAGGAAAGCTTGGACCTCCATCCTGTACACAGATTTGGTGAAGCAGAAAATGTGAGCTATTTGCATCAGCTGTTACCCATCATGCTATGCGCTGCTCCACATTCCAGCAGCTAGCAAATAATTTGACACATTTACTGCCATCTGGCAATGCTGGAGCACATTTATGTTCTTGAATGACAATTGAAATCATACCTTTGAATAAACAGCCAAGGAGAAGATTTCAAAGGCATAAAACAGATGGAGTTTGATAAAACAGATTTTTGCACATCAAGCTATGTGTTTGTTTAGCATGTGAGGAAACCATCCTGTTTTGTTTTACGGTTAAGGTTTGGTAAAAATGTGGCAATCGTTCATTTACAAATTCACAACTTTTAATCCTAGCATGGCTACCTTTGCTGTGGATATAGTCTGGTCAGGCGATGGTTAGTTTCTGTGACACCAACATCAAGTAGTTTTGCATCTGATCCAGTGAAGGCCTTTTAAAGGCTAGAGAAAATGAATGGACACAATTTTTCCTCTCAAAATCATTTAGATAATATATTAATAGTAATCATTAACTGTATGAAAATCAATGGCTTCATGCTTAACATACAGTTTATAATTATATACTTAATGAATTGGCAAAAGGAGCAGAGAGACGGAACTTCTCACAGTAGGGTCAAAATGTTGAAGAATCTAAGTGAAAAAGTTCAATAAACCTTCACAATAACCTTAAGTGTGCTGCATTGTTAGGACATAGAAGCAGAAAATATCTGGTTCCCTCCTACTCATAAATCTGTTGAAATGTCTTGAGGAGCATATCCTGTCTCGATCTGCTCATTAATCAAATGGTAGCTTGGCTGAATATGCGTTAACCCTTCTTGTTCCAGCAGTGCGTGACCTTACTAAAGGAAAGAGGGGAAAAAAGGGCAAAAGTGAAAACTTTAACATATAACTCTGCCCTGCATGAAGTAAATCACAGTGAAGACTTTTCACCAGTCAGTTTTTACTATTACTTTATGGTAGCATGAGCGTCCGAACTAACGAAAACTCCCTGTGTGTGGCGATGTGTAGCCATGTTGGGTGGTACACCCAGAGTGTCTGATCTTCCATCCTATTAAGAAGTGGATTGTAAAGGGAACATTCCTGGCATTCCTGACTCACTACTCACAGCTACTAATCCTTAAGCCTGTGTCCAGTACTGAATACATAGAATACATCAGTGTGTACTCTCACATTGTTGGTAAATACACAAAGCAGCAACACAGATATGTTAAATGCTCACACTTGTTTGGCATCTCTCAGCCTCATTTATTTGCCACCTTATTATCTGGTTATCTCTGCCTTTCATTACATTTTGCATTGAAATAAACAATAATAGATTTTAAAAAAAACGGCATAAGAAAATGTAACAAGTATCAAAAACCAGAGCAACCATGTTCACCCTCAGCCCCTAAACCCCTGCTCCCAACCCCCTTCACTTTGCTTCTGATCTCAGAGAACACATGAAATTAGAGAAGAGGGAAAATGTTGACTGTGGGGGGAACAACTAGGATCTTATCTTTAAAGATAGAATAAATGGTGATGAATGACTTGCCAGCTTTTGCCGTTCTTATCAATATATTTATATAATTTATTTATTTACTCATTGGCAGTGTGAAAATAAAAACAAATAGAACTTGTCATTTATGGCTTCTGTTCTTTTTTGTTCTTCTCTTTTTGCAGGAGCTTATTGAAGTAGACAGTGAGGTTGTCTTTGAATTGGCCTCCTACATCCTACAAGTAAGATAAAGCATTATTTTTTGTGCATATGATGATGTATTTATAAGTATGCATGCTTGTCAGTGTACTTTTTTTTACTGCACTTAGTGAAATAACTTCTGTTGGGTCTGAAACAGCTCTGCTGAAACTGATGTATCTTCACCAGTCTTTCATCTAAATCCTAACGATTACACTCACATCATTTATTGCAGTCACCAGCCTGTCCTTAATGTGCCTTGACACGAGGAGGTTTTGAATCCTAAAATCCCTAATTGACTTTCCACACAGCAAAATTGTATGACAATTTTTTGCCCCATAAACGATAATTGGACGCAGAACATAGTGTAAACTCCTCTTTGTCCTGTCCCCTTCTCAGAGTAGGTCAGTCCATTAACTCTGAATCTGCAAGATCATGTTACACACAGACTTGACTGAGTGGTTTGTTTCTATGTGTGTATGAGTGTGTGTAGGTGCAGATGTACAGTATCAGGTCTTTTTTTTTGCAGCCCTTCAAAGGTTTCATTAACAGTTCTTCAACACATTACTGCACGAAATTTAAACTCATATTTCTTACCCGTTTTTTCTTTTCAATGTCTTTTCTGCAGGAGGCCAAAGGTGACTTTACCAGGTAAACTTACTGACAATCATTCTATCTAAATTGCATGTTTGAAATATTCTGTTTGTGAATTGAGGCAAGAGAGTGGTGTGAAGAATACCATTACCAGGTCAGTCAATTTGTGATATATATTTCCGCATATTACGCTGCCTGTTGCTCACCGTAGAAGCAAAGCTCTTAGTTTTATGTTAAGATCTTTTGATAGATTAAAATATTTAGTTTGCTGAAGCATCTTTATTTTGCTTTGCCTGAGCAATGGATGTATCACCCAGTTTAAACATTATAGCTGGTTTATAGAACTAGACCTAAAGCTCAGACACACCTACCCATTCAAATGAAAAGATATGTGAGTCCAGATTTTAGAGTGATTTTGACTCAGAAAGGAGAAACATAGGTTTGAGGCGAGTGGAGATGATGCTAAAGGTCAGCACTGAGATACATTGCTGAGAACATTCTTGGTTTGTGAGCTTCATTAACATTTGTAGCTACCTTAACAAAGTTGTTTTGCTCTATGGCTGTCTCTCAGCCTGTGATACCATGCATCACAATAACATGGACTGTGTGTTTTGAAAAAAAAAGTGTAATGATGGTCCAAAATTAATAACAGACAAATTCCCCCATCTGTCACAGCAAAAGTAAAGCAAAATTATAAGTTATTACCAGTTTTTATAAGCTAGATTAGCCCTTTATCTCTGAAGTTTCCTGTCGTGCACATTATTTACATGAGCTGCTCAACTCAAGTGGCTTGTCTTGTTGGCTTAAGTATATATCATCCCTTATCCCTTTGTTGTTGCATGGACAGCACATTACAGCAGCCGTCACCTCTGACCTCATTTCCGCTGTTGAAAGGAATAAATAAACACAGCATCCTGCAGAGGGCTGGAATGTGACACTGTCTGGAGATACAGCTTTCATCTTCCTCTCAATTTCCTAAAGCCTTCCTTCCACACACATTCAGATCTCCTACATATCTCGCTTTTCTTCGCCTCCACCGAGACCGTGCTCAGCTTAGCTGTACAGCTTTACATCTTCTACATGTTTCCGTTTGAACTATTTCTGCCATTCCGGCTTCTGTCTGTGGACACATTGTTGACTCATTCATGCTTTAGGAGAGACTGTTACATTTTGTCCTGCACATCAAACAACAGTCACACTGGGCAGATGGGATCTCTTCCAGGCCTTAGCTCATAGGTTGCCGTGTTCCCAGGGCTTTCCCCAGTCTTCTAGGCCTTGGTGGTGACTAGAGAGAGTCTAGAGGATTAGAGGGTGGTATTAAGAAAGCCTTCCTCAGGAGGTCTGAAAACTGAATCCAGTGCCAAGCCCCTTTAGCTCTCTGCACGGCTTCGTGTCTCATTTACTCAAGCTGTCCTAATCTTTTCCAGCTCCGTCCTTGTTTCTTTATCTCCTTTTATCTTTATTTCTTTTTTCATTTGGTATCTGTTTCTATATCTCTTTTTTTATTCTTTTTTATCGCTCAGCTGTCAATGTCTCCGCAGCTGTTCAGAGATAAACCGCACCCAGTCCTTAAATTAGAGAACACCAAAGCCAGCAGCATTTATTCCTCTTTGTTACATTTACAATTACATTTATCCTCATTACTCTGTAAAAAAAAACAAAAAAAAAACAAACTTTAAAATCTAATGGAAAACTCTGAATTGCCTTTTTTGCTGATCATGCTTGCAGAAGTGGGTTGACTGGTTTTATTTTTCTATTCTAGTAATGATGCAACAAGGTCTGACCTGAAAAAGTTGCCTGCTCTTCCCACCCAGGCCTTAAAGGAGCACCCGTCTCTGGCCTACTGGTAAGAGATTTCTCTTGTCCACACAACCCCTTGAAACATTGTGCGGACCCTCATGTTGTCTTTTTCCTTAATATTCTTCATTTTCTCATTTATTGCACTTTTTCTTACAGTGAAGATCGTGTTATAGAGCATTACAAGAAACTCAGTGGGCAGTCCAGAGGACAGGCCATTGTAAAGTAAGTGTATACACATGTCTCTGGTTATATTTGTGCAATGTTTGGAAGTATATCTCCCTTGCAACTTTTACATGTGCGTATTTCTGTTTCTCACAGTTATATGAGTATTGTAGAGTCTCTGCCTACATATGGAGTGCATTACTATGCCGTAAAGGTACAGTTTTACTACCCCGTCTTTTGCTTTTTTTTTTCTTACGCATACACCACACACATTTTTCTCACTCTCAAACTGCAAGCAGATATGTAGAAATGTGAGAAAGTGATTGAAAATTGTGTTTTTGTGTTTCCAGGACAAGCAGGGGATCCCATGGTGGTTAGGTTTAAGCTATAAAGGCATCTTTCAGTATGATTACCAGGACAAAGTCAAACCAAGGAAGGTAAGCTGTTCCCCCTTCTGATCTGTGTAGAGATTTTCAGTACTTCGCCCTGTCTGAAATGCATTTATGTTTTGTGACAGTCTTCTTTTAGTTTTGCTAAAAGCCTCGATCTCTAACATTCAGCCTTGTTTCACAGGTTGTTAATTACATTAGCACCATCGTAGCATGCTGACTGACCACCAATACACTCACTCATGCTTAAATCGATTGCGTTGTTCATAAACACAGTTGCACACTGTGGATGCATACACATACACACACATGGAGAAGTTGACTGAACACTGAACTTGCCATCCTGACATTCTTCCTGTCTGCTAAGTGCTTTCCTGTTTGCCACCAATGTTGTGCTTTGCACATGTGTGTGCATCTTGGTTTGTGCATTCCACTCTAAATGACTGTCTCGCCACCAAGCCCCGTTCCCGTCTCATTAAAGAAGCCCAAAACCTAGGACAGCTTAGGAAAAAAAAAGTAAAAAAAGAGCTTAATTTTGACAGCACAGAAGTTTGTATGTTGTCACAAGAAAAAATATGTATATTTAGAAAATAGAAATACTCAGCGTTGGAACAGTTAATAGTATTCTTATACTATTGATTTATGAAGTATTCAGCTGACATGGAAACAGTTTGTGTAAATCACTGGTCCGTTTAAGTTTAATAGCCCCCAACAACCCCCCTTGTCCTGTTATTATTTTTCACCCGAACATGCATACAATCTGAGGCATAGAACAAGAATGACTATGCCTCTTAATACTGGAGGTCTGATTGTAGTCTTAATTTGACCAAAATAAGTTTAGTGGAGGGGCTGCATGGTGGTTTGGTGGTTAGTGCTGCAGCCTCACAACAATAAAGATTGCTGGTTTGAGCCTGGGCTCAGACAATGGTTTTTCTGTGCAAAGTGTGCTATGTTAGCATGTTAGCATGTCGTCTCTCCGGGTACTGCAGTTTCCTTCCACCGTCCAAAGACATGCCTGTTAGGTTGATTGATCAATCAGAATTGCCCTTAGGAGTGAACGTGTGTGTGTTTGCTTGTTTGTTTCTCTGCGCCAGCCGTGTGATGGACTGGCGACGTGACCAGGGTGTACCCTGCCTCTCACCCAATGACTGCTGGGATAGCCTCCAGCTACCCATGACCCTTCATTGGCATACGCGATACAGATAATAGATGGATGGAAGTTTATAAAGTAAATAAACATCCAAAGTTCAGATCAATCAATCCCCAGAGCAGTAAAGCTTTGTTTGCAAATCAGAAAAAGGAAAGTGGAAGGTGTTTTTTTCTTTTGAGGAGTTATTCAGCTCTTATGCTAGAGCAGTGTCATCTCTATTTGAATTGGTGGAAGTGCCAGATTGATTAATCAGTCAGTAAGCCAGTTCTCTACCAGTAAGCACTGAGTCAGATAAAGTCCTTAATGTTTTCTTTACTGTGAGTCAGGGAAGCAAAGGCAGAACACTAATTATGACACATATTTGTCACACATTGGTCCACACATTTTTTTCATTTAAGAAAACTATATTTTCAGTAAATTATATTAGATCAATCAAAAAAAGAACTCAATTAACTTTATCTTGTATGAGCTGGATGCAGTGTGGGTTTTATTATGTGTTCATTCTAGAATGTAGATCACCTCACACATTTATTTAGGAATGCTAAAATACACCCCCTCTGTTTAACACATCTACAGTAAACACATGCTGAGATTAACAACAAAACCACACACTGTTCTAATGCTTCATTAGTGTCTTATGACTCGCATAAGCAGAGATTGTAGAGATTGCATGTGGACTGACATCTTTACTCACTGATTAAGGTTGACCTATGAGCACTGCGGTTAAGTCATGAGAAGTTTCCTGCCTAACATGGAAAACTGGTTTAAATGCATTTTTATCCACTTATACAACAAATAGAGAACATAGCCACATTTAGCCATTCTTGTGTGTGCATCTCTATGACAACTGTTGGTTGGTACACTTTTGTACACTACAACCCCACCCATGGATGAAACAATAGTCTTAAAAGCCCTCAGGTCTAAGTGTATAAAAGAATAATACCTCGCTGCACCATAGTTGTACTGACCCAAGCTATTTAAACTTTCTATTCTTCAAGTTATCTCCAGGGAGTGGACTGGGCTAAAGAAAGGCTTTTACACAACACAGATTTGATCTTTTCTTCTGTGATGCGCGTGAGTTTGCATGCATGGACATTATTGTGAGACAGACATGGGTCTGTCCACATGACCACCCTGTTGGGTGATGAGTAATGACCAGTCACTTCCTCTATTTGTGTGTGTTTGGGGCCATTGTAGATGAGCACTCTACTGTTAAAAGGAACAGGATCTGTAGTTTTTGCACACATACATGTGTACCTTAATAAGAACACACCACCCACTGGGTTTTACTGAGGGTGTTACAAAAGAAAAATAAAAAAAATACCAAATTCCCTTATTTTTAAACTACAAGATGATGAAATTGCTTGTAAGTAATGTCTCTGCCAGCAGCATTCTCCAACTATGTTTTTAACACTATGCGTACATGTACAACTTGTCCTGAAATGTCCAAGCTAACAGCCAAAATGTGTCAAGTCTGTCCGGTTGATGGTGAGGACAGCTTCAGTGGCCTTATGCCACAACACAAACGCCTATCTTATCTACACAACTCTGGTCCTTAAGTAACCAACACACATACACACACAGTCTCTTGGTGCATGCCCTGCCTGCTATATTTAGCATCATGCTACATTAGCACTTCACAGTCCATTGAAATTACACGGTACAGGACGAGTTTTGATCGAGCAGCTGATTTCTAACTATGTGTAAATAAAAAATCAAAATATTATTATAATAATATTATATTGTGATTATATGTTGTTTTTTTCATATTTGTTATAACACAAACTCATCATTTCTTTCCTCTTGCTTCTGTTTTTCTGTTTATTTCTCTGCTACTATACTTCTTTTGGAAGTGTGTGTCCAACTGACAGATGCAGATCATGGTGTGCTCTGAAATAGCCCACATTTTACTTTTTCACTAACAAGAAACAGACTTTGCAGATGTGTGTGTGGGTGTGTGTGTGTGTGTGTGTGTGTGTGTGTGTGTGTGTGTGTGTGTGTGTGTGTGTGTGTGTGTGT
>JBAMHX010000011.1:22565100-22579977 GCA_037177515.1 Pseudomugil tenellus
TGTGTGTGTGTGTGTGTGTGTGTGTGTGTGTGTGTGTGTGTGTGTGTGTGTGTGTGTGTGTGTGTGTGTGTGTCAATGCATGCAAATACGTAATCATTACAGAAAGCAAACTACAAGGGGAAAGACTGACAAACATAGAAGAAGAAAGATTGATGCATGAGTGTGTTTGCATGTATCTGAGATGTCTGTTGACAACCAGAAGGACAGAAACAGCTGCTACCAGAAAGAATCTACTCATTCTCTGTTCTTACACACATACTGTACACACACTCCACCCAGTGTCTTTCAGTATATATGGAACCCCAATCCCTCCCTCCATGTCACACACACTCGTCGTCCTGAGGCCCCTGCCTTCTCTAAATTTAGTGTGTGAGGGAATGAAAGGGGCAGAGGCTCGGCCCTACTTTTTCTTGGCCTTTAAAACAATGCTTATCCATGTTAAACACATAATGAATGTGACGGGAAGGTTTGTGCATAAAACAAAGTTAGAGCTGAAAAGAAAATGCCCTTTAAAGCCCAGACAGTCCCTTTGTATGTGACTACTGCTGCATTATGCTGGACCCAAACCAGCATCTTTAATGATTTTTTTTTTTTTTTTTTGCGTGTTTTATACATTTCTGAATCAGACGCAGCTTTTGGTATAAACTCTGTTCTGCTTCAGTAATAAAGGTTCATCATCTAGTTTTATCTTTCTATGCTTGTCAAGATAGGTTATTTCTTCCTTTTTTCCATGATCTGATACGTTCCAGCTTTTCTGCTGGCAGTGTGTATTCATCTTATCTGTCTGTGTATTGTCTTGTCCAGGATCAGTCTGTTTATTTAACTTTCATATACTTGTCAAGAGATTGCCACATATTTGACTGTAGCAGCCCAAACAGTCGGATTGAGACTATAAAGGTTTTGTTTCTTTTATCCAGGCTGTCTCTTCAATTTTTTAGTCACTTCTAAAGTTGGCATACATGCCAGCCAGTTGAAACTCTGAACTTTAATATGGTGTATTTTGTAACAATTGAGCGTAGTTTCTGTTTTCCTTTGTTTTTTGTTTTTTCCTCTGACAAATTATTTTCAGCAGCGGTTACTTTTGTATTGTTTTAAAGTCCAACCACACAGTAAACCATATCAGGTCAAAGAGAGAGCAACGAAGAGAAATAGAGTGTGTATGTGCTTTTTTCCCCCCCAAGCAAGACATGTAGCAAACAAGACTGGCACCATCTCAAAGCTTTGGAAAAGTACGTCACATAGTTTGTCCTAAACTCCCCTTTCCTCTAAACACTCACATACTCGCACAAACACATCACTGTAGCTCTTGTTTCCTTATCAAAATGTTCCATTCACTTCCCTGTAAACATCCTGCAAGACTAGCAGGTGCATACAAAAGTTCGCCCTCCCATCTCAGATCAGACTCACAACTCCTGGCCTTATGCTGTTTGTCTTTTGCGCCCTGCAGGCTCTCAGGAATCAGACAGCTCGCAGACTGCTAAGAAAGACATGCTGGCAGCACTGAGAGCAAGGCAGGAAGCTCTAGAGGAAACACTGAGACAACGACTAGAGGAACTCAAGAGTATCTGCATTAGAGAAGCGGTAGGAGAAAGATTAACACAATTTGTAAATATTTCGATTTGAGAAAGTTTTTTTTTTTTAACTTTGTCGCCCTGTAACTCTCCGAACCCTGTTTTCCAGGAGCTGACAGGAAAGCTTCCAAAGGAATATCCACTGGATCCAGGAGAGGAGCCGCCCACAGTCAGGCGGAAGATTGGTACCGCTTTCAAACTGGACGAGCAGAAAATCCTTCCCAAGGGAGAGGTAAAGTCCCAGCTTCTTAATCTCACAATTTAAAAGAAATAGATTTACAACAATAGTGCTGATATCTTTAGTGTTACCGTGTCTGACCCGTACAGCAATTTCTTTTTAGATAAGAGGAACCTGAGAAGTCCAACAACAACAGCACACAATCTGACATTTCTTGGACCTGAAAGTGGTCCTACTAATTCTTTGTCTTGGTGCCTTGCGTGTTGTGCCACGACTAGACTTTCCAGAGGAGAACTGCTAAATTTAGTCTGGCAGCGTTCTCGCCACAGGAAGTGGTGATAGTAGGATTGTGCACACGCCTGAATGTGTATGTATTGCTGAGGTTGTATGCCTTGAAAGGAATCCAGGAACACAATATCACAAAACCGCCTAGCAAGCAAAAAGATTCACACCGAGCACCTTAAACTCCGCACATGGAAACAGGCTGCTCTGCGCAAAGCCGCTGTTAGTGAGAGGGACTTCTCAGAAATGAGTATTTACTGTATAAGTATTATTGTTCTGTCCGTGGTTTTAATTGAAATCATGTTTTCTGTGAGTGAATTAATTACATGCTAGCTGTACACAGTGTCACGGGACAACCATAAGTATGTTTCCACATCTATAATCGCACTCCCAAAGGTACGCCATTAGGACAGAGCATGTTAAATTCCATTTCAGTGAACACTTGTTCATGTAATACATTTGCTTTTAGATAGAATATATGCCATTTTCTCAACCTGCTCTGCTCCATGGATCTCAGGAGAGCATTAGCGTGGGAGTGGACAGATTATTGTGGGGATGTTATTATTGGGGGAAAGAGTGCCTCAATAGAAATATCCATTGGTGAGAAAATGCACAGCTGCAGCACAGATAAATTATTTCCGCAGTGTGTTTTTTCTGGCACCTCCTCGTCTGTGTGTCTAACCAAATGTGTAGCATGGGAGAGTTAGAAGGAATCTGTCTGCAAACTCAGGCTTGTTGTTTTTGGACAGTTTGTTGTTTTCTGTTGCTAAAACTGTCAGAAGATCTGGTGAATTTGTGCCTTTTTGTGCTCATGTTTGTGTGCATGGCAGGAAGAGGAGCTGGAGCGCTTGGAGCGGGAGTTTGCCATCCAGTCCCAGATTACAGAAGCAGCCAGGCGACTTGCCAGCGATCCTCACGTGAGTAGTAAGAAGCTGAAGAAGCAGAGGAAGACATCTTATATGAATGCACTGAAGAAGCTCCAGGAAATTGAGAACTCTATCAATGAGTACCGTGTCCGCTCTGGAAAGAAGCCTACGCAGAGGGCGTCACTTATCATAGAAGGTGTGTTTATATTCCCTACTTGGAAATCATATCACTTGGTTTTTACGAGCTTTTACCGATAACACAGACCGCAACATTATTTTCAGCTACTTTTTACAATAAAATCTAACCTCTTTTTTTTCTTTCCTATAGAAGCTAATATTGGTTCAGAAGACAGCTCATTGTCTGATGCTCTGGTTTTAGATGATGGTACACTTCTTCCATTCATATTTATTTTTCACAAGTCATGAATTTTCCATAATGGCTTCTGATAATGTTTTTATTCAGTGTAATCCACTTTGTTGTTGTTCTAACTTTGTTTACTGTTTCTGTTTTTTAGATGACCCTCAAGTTACCGGTACCCCAACTTTCTCACCAGTAGCATCACCTCATAAGGGCCTCCCTCCACGACCCCCCTCTCACAGTCGGCCTCCTCCGCCGCAGTCCCTGGATGGCCTGCGACACATGCACTTCACACGCTCTGACTATGATAAGTCTCCCATCAAACCCAAAATGTGGAGCGAATCGTCACTGGATGAGCCCTATGAAAAAGTCAAGAAGCGCTCTTCTCACACCAGGTATGAGGGGCTAGGGTTGAAGTGTCAGAGTTCATTTAATCAGGCGCACACCTAAAAAGTTTGTGTTTATCTAAAATGTACGTCTGCCTAAAATGAACAGTGATATTTGTAGGAGTAGAGTTTCCGCTTGTAGGGTTGCCATAGCTCTTTGTGTGAAAAGATAAAACAATAAAGTTTTTCATAAATCGACTTGTCTAGTCACAGGCGATTCCCGAGTTCTAGCAGTGCTGAAGCAGGAGGTAGCAACTCCCTGCAGAGCAGCCCCATCAGGAACATGCCTCACTGGAACTCTCAGTCCAGCATGCCGTCGACCCCGGACCTGAAAACCAGGACTTCACATTACGTACATTCCACCAGGTCAGTCAGTTGTTCATCAACTATTCAAAAGCCAGACCACACAGATCAAAAGAGCGTGTAAATATAAAGATGTATGTAAGTGGAAGTGGGATTTAACCTTCTGCCATCCCTCACATTGCAGGTCAGTGGACATCAGTCCCACACGTCTGCACAGTCTCTCTCAGCACTTTAGGAACCGCAGCTCCAGCCTTGAGTCTCAGGGCAAACTGTTGGCGTCTGATCCGGACGCACACCCGCACACTTTGGGCAGTCCTGACTTTTTCCTTGGCCCGGGACGCGGCTCTAATGGTTCTGACCCTCTGGATGACTGTTCATCCTGCACCAGCCAAAGCAGCTCAGAGCATTATTACCCTTCTGGAGGACCACCTGGCAGCAATCCAAATTATTCTACTCTGGGAGAAGACTCACCCTCCAAAGCAAGGCAGAGGCAGCGGCAAAGGCACAGGTAGGGGCAGGGGCTTGCTACGATATATCTGCAATCTACTAGCTTTATTTTTTTTTTAGATATGTTTAAAGTTAATTAAAAGCTTTATCCTAGATAGAAGAGTAAACTTAGAGGTTTACATGTGTCTGCATTTGTTTTCTCCACAGGTCTGCAGGGCATTTGGGTTCTTCTAACTCGGGTTCAATGCCAAATCTGGCAGCTAAGAACGGTTCTGGTGGAGGCTCAGGTGGCAGCGGGATGGGAGGGGGACACCACGGAGTCTACCTCCACAGTCAGAGCCAGCCTTCCTCCCAATACCGCATTAAGGAGTACCCACTGTATGTGGAAGGAAGCCCAAACCCCGTTGTGGTGCGCAGCCTGGAGAGCGACCAGGAGGGCCACTACAGCGTGAAGGCTCAGTTCAAAACGTCCAGCTCCTACACGGCCGGTGGACTGTACAAGGAGGCCTGGGGCGGAGACGAGGGAGGAGAGGGGAGCGGCCGACTCACGCCGTCACGTTCCCAGATCGTACGGACTCCATCATTGGGGAGAGATGGAGGTGGAGGAGGGGGGAGGACTGCAGTTTCTGAGGAGTTGCGGTGTTGGTACCAGAGGTCTTCAGGGAGCCTTAAGGAAAGGAATCACTCACATTCAGGATCAACGTCTTCTGAGACCGGCTCACAGCAAGGCACTCTGGGACATGGTCGAGGGAGCAGAATGGGGACTCTGGCCAAGGGCTCGCCAGGTAAGCCTCTTTAAATGAAACCTCATGCAAGCAAAGGTATCAAACAAATATATTTCAAATATAATCTTTTTAATGCATATTGGCTTGTATTCAAGTGCCTTGTGAGAGGCTCAAACTCAGAGCAATGGATTATGAGTTTGACCTGTAAATGTATGGAAGACCATGTTGAATTACTCAGATTACACAAAGGGCTTAGAAAGGGTATAATATTAGCTTGTACAGGGCAAATACCGTTCACTGAGGAGAAAGCTGGCAATAATGAACTTATATAATGTAAATGTTATGATTTTGTAAGGTCAAATAAAGCACAAATCCTCTGTGGTTTGAATTTGCAGCCTTTAGATTACAAGACTTAAGCAATTTGTGAGTTAGATTTAAATTTTGTTAAGATGTTAATGCACTGCACACAGCTAATAGTGATATTATGTTATAATACTTAGTTTGATTTAAAAAACAATGTCATTTATTTACAGGATAGACCTGAAATCATGAGTTATAGCGACGCAACATTGCTTATGATTTATAGTAACAGCTGATTCATTCGGGGGACGGCTATAGCTCAGGAGGAAGAGCGTTGTCTTTTTACTGGAAATATTCCAGGCTTCTCCTGAATAAATGCTGAAGTGTCCTTAGGCAAGGCACTGAACCCCAAGCCCCAATGATCTTTAGCTTTTGGGGTTTTTTTTATGTACAGCAACATTTTGAAAAACTTTCTTTTCTCAGTCTTGTAATGTTTGAGTCATACATATATTAAAACAAATGCAGAATCCAGCGCGTCCTGTGCCTGAAACTATCACATCCAATGTAATGTATTATCCTGTGTACAAACTTTCAGTTTGCACATATTGCAAACCACATTTTTGGAGGAAGCGAGTACACTTTCCCAGTATAGGAGAGTTTGTAATGGTGTAGGAAAAACCTGCTAATTTATGAGCTTGTTTTGCTGAAATATGTATTAACCTGCCTCTCATTCATTGCCTAATTATTAGAGTAAAGCAGCTGTAAAGCTCAAAAGGACTCTTCTGTCTTCATATTATAAAGTTGTAATCAGCCAGTTTTACTAGTCATGAAATCTGTAATGAGGGTTTACAATAACATTGGGCCGTGTAAATAAAAAAGGACTCCGTTTTTATTTGCAGTGGGGAAAAGTTTAGTATTTGCTTTACAGTCTTGGAATAGAAATGGAAAGAGATTTTTAAGGTTAGTTTGACATCAAGTGTTCACAAAAACAAAAAACAGCATCGTGAATATCTGTCTGCTGGGTCCATTAGTAGAAGACAGTCTGAAAGCAATCCGGACCTTCCTCATGACATGAAACACAACAACATCTACTTATCCAAATTCAAAGCTGCATTACTTAAACTTCACGTTTTCAACTGCATGTGGGGTAGCTGCATATATCAGACTTGTCATTTGACTGGTCAGATGTTTTAGGTAACACATGAGAACATCTGAGTAGGAAAAGGAGCTGCCCCGTGTGAGGCTCGAACTCACGACCTTCAGATTATGAGACTGACGCGCTGCCTACTGCGCCAACGAGGCCTGATAAGCTCAGTAGACGCTATTTGTCATGAGCGATAAAGGTCAAAAGGTTTTGTTGCTCTGAGGCCACATCCCCCACCCCGACATGTCACGCATAGTTGGAATTCCCTTCGCCCCTCTGTCCCCTACAATGTTGTTGGTTAACACTCGGTTCTTCCCTCAGCTGCGTCCCCTCACAGCCAGAGGAGTATGACGCCTTCCAGCGAGCACGCAGCCACACCCACACCGCCCTGTAGCCCACAGCACATCCTCAACTGGAAAAGCGGGTAAGAGTCCCACATAAGGGCTGTTCCATGCTGCATCATCTTTATGCTCAGCTTCTTCCTCTGCATCAGCTTCCAAACTTCACTAATCGCTAACGTTAATATTGGGTTCTTTTTCAATCTCTTGCACATTAGAATTAAATCATGTTTGTTTCCTGTTTGTGTTCTTAATGCTTTTCTCATTCCATTTCTCTTTCTTTTATCCCCTTTACATCTTTTCGTCTAACTGCCGATTCCTTTTTTAACGTCGTCTTATCGCTTAACATTTGTCATTTCTCTTCCGTCTGTCTTTCTGTCTTTACTAACTCTCCTTTCCTTATGTGTGTGTCCTCTCTCCTGGTTTAGAGGCACAGCAGACAGCTCTCCTACAGAGGACGTCTGTCAGTCTCCCCCTCAGCCCAGCTCTGATGCATAGAGGTACCGTCTATGGTCTCGGTCTCCCATTGATCTGAATTAAACAATGGAAAACACAGCATAAGCACATGTTCAGGGAAAATCACCAGAAGTCATGCTTTATATGACATCATAAATTACATCAGGGCCACATTAACTTAGAATCAGTCTAGTGTGCATGAATGCATAATGCTACAAATAGTATGGCATTGAGGTACTTACTGATAGACAGTAAGTGATTGGTAAAAAGTAAGTTCACATTCCCCCCTTATTACATATCATCGGCCATGGGGGGGCTGACATTGGGGAAGGTTCACTTCTAATATCTTGTTCTTTGATGGTGGAGGTATATGTGTCTTTGGCTTATCTTTGCATGTGCTGTGTTCTGACTATGATGCTTCACTGTGGTTTAACTCCTCACTGGATTTACTAATGAAGTACTTTTCAATGGCCCATTATGGAAACTGGTTAAAACTATAAAGCAGTTGGACATCTTAGTGTTTAAAATGTTTTAGAAATCAGTCAGTGATCGTCGTCTGTTCTGTCTGCAGGTCTTTCACTGACAGCTGTTTTCTCAGCAGCCCCCTGCGCTCAGAGCTGGCAGATGCGCAGTGGTACGGACAAGATAAGGCAAAGCCTGGAACACTGGTCTGAAAAAAGTTCCGTTGCCCTCTCCCACTGCCTTGTCACTTTCCCTCACTGATACCCATCAACAACTGACAACCTCATCTTTAAAGCTCTTCAAAAAGTCCTGCCCCGACTGGACCAGACACGAGCCTCCCTCCTTCCTAAAGTGCACCACCTCTTTGTTTCACCCTGTCTATCACAGCTCAGCTGGACAGGGACGCACTCGCTGGGCTCTAATAAGGGCTTATTAGAAAAGACAGACTGAGAAGTGCCACCACAGCTGTTGAACTGAATCCCACAGCACCACAGAGCCCTTTCAAGAGTCACCCTCTGGAGCACACAAGGAATGGGGCATTTGAGGAGAGAGCACAGAAGAATACCAGACATGCTACTCACAGTTCAGGATCGGTTTCATATCGCGTTTCCAATCACTCCTGTGTACTACCATCCAGTCAGAGGAATCATGCTAGATTTGAGCCACCAGTATCAACCGTTTAATAGACCCAAATTGCCCCTGCTTTAGCCTATTTTTCCCCATGTGTTTACAAGAAGAGAATATTGTTGTATTGGTTTAATCCATCATCATTAACTGGTCACATCATCGCCCCTAACAAAAAAAACTGACCATTACTCCACAGCATGTAGGTGAATTGACAATTACAATGTAAAGGTGCTTTCTGAAACACAACCTGAGATGCAGAGAAGGACTATAGCAATAACAAACACAGTATGAGTCTATGAAGTGGTTTTAATCAGCACTGAAGTGAAGCAGGCATTTATCCATGCTACCTGGCCCGAGACGCTTGCAGTGAAGGATTATTAGTGCGTCATAGGCAGAATCTGGAGGTGTGAGTTTGGCAGTAATCTGGGATTTCATCAAGTAACTGTTGGTTGTTCAGCATTTTTATCTGTCCAGTTTGGCCAAATGATGATGAGAATTTGCCCCAGATTGTGTGAGGTCAGGATGAAGGTCACCACAGTTTTTTTTAGCATGGAAAATATAGTTTTGTTTTTCATTTTATTTCTGATAGGAAAGCATAACTATTGACAAAATTTGCTGGTAAAACAGCTCAGTGGTGAATCATTTTTATTACGAGGCCCAACTTCTCCCAGTCTTGGCTCCCAAACTGGCTCTCACCTCGCTGTGTCTCTCAGTCCCCTTACAACACTGTGTATTTTCATCTTTCCACCCATGTCTTCACCATGTTGGAGCATTTCAATCTAAACATGTTGGTGCTTTATAAATGTACTGTAATTTTAACACTGAAATGATTTCATGCAGATATATTCTTTCGAATCCCCAATGTCTGAAGCCATTATGTAAAATGGCAGCCATAAGACACTCAGCAAACATGTCAAGTCAGTTTATTAAGACGCACATGTCTAAAAGCACAACATGAATACAATTTATGAAGGCTGGACATGTAATCTATTACGGCATAGGTGTGAGTGGATTCTTGGTTGGTAATTAATTCCCTGCTGTTATAACCATTCAGAATTATTTTCTAACACAAATGAATTAAAAATGAGATATTAGAAAAAGGGTTAGAAAAGCACACCTAATTTTCTATGAAGAAGTTGTTTGTCTCCTTTGAACCAGTTTCCCTAAGTTGTCCCTAAAGTGGTGCAAAATATCAGTCACCATTTAATTTTGTTGTTGTTGCAGAAAATTTGAACTCCTTTTATAGTAATCTTACCGATATTATGACCAATTCTAAATACTACTAACAAATAACAGTGGATTGTTTTTACTGTACCAATCAGACTGGATGAAAAGTTTGCTGTGCTGTTTATAATAGGAGAAATAGTATGGGTCTCCCCCTGTCCTTCATAAGGGTGTGTTTACTTTATGCACCAGCACCATTAAGCATTTATAAGGTGCAGCCCAGTCTCTCCCTGCATGGTTGGTTCTCCAAGAGTTATTCATCCATGCTTGATCAGATATGATAAGCTCTTATGCAAAATCGAAACCAGCAGTTACTGGTTGCCTTCTAACAAAAATTCACCCCTGTACTGTAGGTATTCAACTTTGATTTTCACCATGAAATTCTTCCCCATTGTTTACAAACTGAAGACACAATCCTGCGCATGGCCTGCACATCCATTTACAAATCACCCCGCGGACTGCTTTTTGCTAAAAATGGTTTGTTTGCTCCATTGTGTCTTTTTACTCCCCCAAAAGTACCATTTTGATCTTATGAGCTCTGAGCCTATTGTGAAGAAATGTAAGATCCCTTACCTCCATGGTTCCATGCAACAAACTTCCTTGCTCCGTACAGATGTAGGAGATTTTTTTGTAATAATTCAATAGAAAAGAGGGAACTATTTTATCAGTCTTTTCCCGTATGTATGGAGGAGCATTGAAAGGTTTTGTTGGGTTTTTGACATTCATGTTGTTTTAAAATGTTCCATTTTATATGAACCATTTTTCTTTTAGTTTTGACATCATAACAACCCTTTCAGGTGCTACAAATGACCAGTTACTGCTTTGTCACGTAGGATTTAGACATCTCTTCATTCTTACCAATAGATTCAAAACCAGATGTGCAAAATAGAGCTTATTTTAACAGTAGAACACTTTCCCAACCAGACAATAGAGCATGTAACTCAACTTTTATCAGTTCAGTTCAACTGTAACAATGCATTAAAGGTGTTGTAGAAAAAATGTGGAATTTGTTTAAGAAAAAGAGTGAATTCCACAGTTAATTTATTCTTTTTTCTATTAAGAATTTGTATAGTAACTTTACATTTTGCAAAACTGTGTCGTTGGAAATTGATGATAAATTTTCAAGATGAGAAGCCGTGGTGGTTCTTGGGAGTAAGAAAATAAATTATTGATGAATGTTCTCAAGATGAAGCCTGTGTCTGTTTTCTTCTTCCACTCGCTCACTTCCCGAACAGCTCATGAACAATCGCTCCAGGGCATGATGAAGGGTCATAGTTCAGACATGTATCAAAGGGAATCTCAACATGTTCTCTGACATACTCACACTCTTGCAATCACATCCAGCCTCCAGTCACTTCGACCGTAGAGGATTTCCTACAGTCAAAGGAAAATGCTCAGCAATCAGAAAATATGAGACTCAGCAAACCACAAGATTAATCAGTTAAATCCTTTTAAATTAGCATGCCTTTATGTCCCAATTGAATACTAATACTATGTAATGATGTGAATTTGTGCATGAAATGCAGATATTTGACCAAATGGATCATGTCCACTGTGTGTGCCTGTAGCTGTGACTACTAATACATCAGCTACAGTATAAACACAAGCAGTAGTGGTTTTTTATGTGGTTTCTTTTGAAAGAGCCTAGTCACTTTCTGTGAGGACATTGGGCCTCATCGTCATGCTTTTCTTTTGTGTTTTGTAGTTCTGTGTCCATTTACAGATTAATCCCATGTTACTCTTAGTTCTTGGTGTGTTCCCATAGCAGCTCGTCCAAGCAGGCAACAGCTGGAAGCTGTTATTCAGACATTGCGTGAGAAAGTAGCTGCACTGGGGTTTTTTTTGTTCACTGATACAAGTCTGTTTATGAATATTGGTGTATGTGTATGTGTGTGTGAGAGAGAGAGAGAGAAAGAGTGGTATAGAATCTTGCTATGTATTGAAGTCTTCCACCACTGAATACTCATATCACATAAATAAACAAATCACATGTGCATTGTATCAATAGTCTCCACGTGTCATGATATGAGATATAAAAGTCTTTGCAGAACAGCGTGAGCTTTTTAAATGATAGATATTTGCAAAGTTTGGAAACAGGCTGAGTTAAATGTACATCATTAACAATTCACATCGATTAAAATATGCTCTCACTGAAGTGATTTGTTAAAGCTCAAAAAAATTTATTTACACTTATATTGGTAAACAGATGTGAATAAAAACATGGATTCTGTATCTAACTAATTATATATGCACATGTTAGTTTAAAATGTCCATGTAAAGTTAGAAATAAAGGGAAACACTTTAATTGTACAATAATTGTACATCTCTGTCGACTACCTCACAAATCTCTGACATTGTCGCCCTCTAATGTCCATCGAAATACAACTTCTGAGTAAATAAGGAAAATAAAAAGATACACTTTAAAACTTAATAATAACTAATAAATAATTAACATTATACATATGTTTTTTAATTAAAATGTGCATTTTGTCATATTGTTACTTTATATAATTAAAACTTCAAGCAAAATGTCCCAAAGGAGGGATGACACTGAGCAACCTGGTGAAAAGGTATGATGTCATCACTGTTATATCAGGATTGCTCAAACAGTCTTTACAGTGTCAACAACAGTAACTCAGTTTACATGTGTACACAAGATAAATCTGAAGTTTGTTCAGGTCACTGTGTCTCACAGGTTCAAGTCCTCTTGTTCCAGTAGAGGCCCATTAGTGTCGTCAGGGTCCTGCCAAGGAAGCACAATTTAATCCAATACTTCATTTTTATCGAGAATAAATATTGACTATTTTAATTGTGTTCATTTATATAGATCTGGTAAATTGTTTACACAAACCAAGTGTTATTCCAAAGAGTTGATAGTTGCATTTTAAAATCAGCAACCATGACATACAACCATATTAAATGACTGTAAAACAATAAAAACAGCAGTTGGTTAAAATCACAATAACATGATCTCTGTCTCTTTCATGCAGACAGTTGATGATAAAGGATTTGGTTTTTAGCTAAATTAAAGAACCAGAACAGAATTGTGCAATAATTCCACTACAACTAATAGTCTACTTTAAAAATCCAATTGAAGTATTAGCAGCAAAATATGAGACAGGTTCAAAAGTGAATTTTCTTCTTCTGAGGGATTATGATGCAGGAAATCAATTATAATGTACAAGCAGCATATCAGTGTTTCTGCAAGTTTTACTTTCATAGAATACTGTTAATCTGAGGAATTATTAGATTATGAGATTAGATTAGAGGAAAGAAAACTCTTTTTAGTGTTTGGATTTTCTTTTTAGTGATATATTTAGTACTTAGTAAAGTATTTGAAAAATGTTAGTCTGCTTAATATCACATGTCCGATCTGGGTCAGGGTGATCAAAAGACTATGCAGTATTTGTACCTGTGAGATGCGGCTGTAGGCCTGTATATGGGGTGAACTGTAGCGACGCAGCCCTCTCCAGGACAGGAAAACTATGTAGAGTGACCCCAGAAGGCACTGAACAGTAAACAGCATGGAGCTCACCTTTGCAACATTGGCACCAGCTCTCTGTTCAGAGGAAGGTGTGAAGGGGAGAAAGTGATAGAGGTTTAGTGTTTTTGGTTTGCTTGTATCACGTTGACATTGTTTTCCACAAATTGAACAAAAAAAGTAAGAAATAAAAAAAAGCACTTGACACATATTAGTTGCAGAATTACCTGCTGGTATGTGTTTAGTTCTGCAGGCATTGCAGGCACAAGACTGTTTGCAAGCATAGCGGAAAATCCAAATAACAGACTGAAGAGGTTCAGACCCATCAGGGTGATGATCTGTTTGTTGTCAACAAAAATGTAGAGTTAGGCTTATTATTATTTTTTATGTCTAGAAAAGTTCCTTTTCTATATTATAAAACTGTTTACCTTTGCTTTGTTAGCTTTTCGTTGAACCTCCATTGCCAGACACCCCGCGGCCACATACTGTGACAACACAAAGAGTTAAGATGTTTCACTTTCACTCTCTAAACATTACTTCATTAAAGCAAATGCTGACTCACAAACAAACTGGACCAAACTGGAGTTATCTTGGACACAGAGCAGTTATACCTCACACATGCATGACTGACTGTTGTGAGTATGCTGGCAAAGGCGCTGAGAACTTGAACCACCTGAAGGGAAGCAGAAACAAGCAAGGGTTAAAGTCTTCAGCTGGTCTGAAAGAGAAAAAGACAGCTGTGTCTTACCCCAGTCACTAAAAGTCTTGTATCAACAACAGTCCCAAACCAGCGATGAATCCTGGCATTGTTAAGCTCCGTTTCATTGGAAACTTGGGTCTGGGAGCGGGTTGTGGGTGTCTCTTTAAAAAACACATGGTACAAGCCCTCCTGAAACATGTTCTGCATCATCTGTTGTGAAAGAAAAAAGCCAATGCTTTCAAAGACATAAAGATTTTTTAATGGAGCTCAAAATCAAGTGTTGTCCTTTCAGTCAAATCGTGCACATCGCACATTCAGATCCTTACCTTGACTAGATGTTTCAAACCTTTAGCTAATCAATCCACAAACGGTCACTTCAAACCTCAAATCGATGAAAGAAGGAATAAAAATTCAACATATTTCACTTAGCTCCTATTACTCCTCAGTGTAGAAAAGCACTATAGGTTCACAAGGTCAAAGTTCACTTGAGTTGGATGATAACGAATGGTTAAAGTTCACTCTTGAGGAAGAGATTCCAGGAGATTATTTATCACAAGTAAAACGCTTGAAGCCGTGTAAGGGGGAGTTATTGAAGAAGCAAAGAAAAGCAACTTCTTTGCTTTTGGTGATGAGTTCAGATTATATTTTGCTTTATAATTTTACAACCTACTGTCACATTAATATCCTAAGTTTCACTACATTGAGGAACTTTGGAGTTATTCTTGATAAGATAGAACAAGTTTCTAAAACCTCCTCCTTCCACTAAGGAATTAGCAAAAATTAGGGACATCCTGTCTCAGAGTGATGCAGAAGAATGAGTTCATGCCTTTGTTAATTCAAGATTGGACTACGGCAATTCCCTATTTATGTTCTGTCCCAAATATGTCCTGAAAAGTCTCCAGCTGATCCAAAATGCTGCAGCAAGGGTTCTCACAAGTTCTTCAGTTTTAGAATCTCTTCATTGGCTCCCTATTAAATTTAGGATAGAGTTTAAAATCCTTCTCCTTACATATAAAGCTCTCCATGACC
>JBAMHX010000011.1:22588026-22628757 GCA_037177515.1 Pseudomugil tenellus
TTCAATTAAAAGGAACTATTAATTGTCATACAATACATAAATATACTAAATATGTGTGTGTGTGTGTGTGTGTGTGTGTGTGTGTGTGTTTCTTGTTCATTTACATTGAATTAATGTACCTCTGTACTACAGTGATATCTAGTGGTAGGGATCGGATTTGCATTTTAATACGTTCAATGTACGTTTACAAAAGAAAACTAATATACAATAATACACTTTTTTTGGACACGCGTGTAAATTATAATATAAAAACGCGAAAAAATAATAATAAAAGGGGCTTTAAAAATGTTTAACTTTTCAATGTTGTGTACTGTTTGTATTAATAAAGCTTGTTCAAAATGATGACGTCGTGTCTTCCACGTTGGCCCGGACGTGGCAGTAGACTGCATTTAGACTCTTGTGTGGTAATCACAAAAAACCTCATCAGTGAAATATTTCAGTTTCCCACTTACCGTGTCTAACATCACAAGTTTCTCGCAAGTCTTCAGACATCCGCGGACAGACATGGGGCTCACCATCTCGTCCATCTTCGGTCGACTTTTTGGCAAAAAACAAATGAGGATTTTGATGGGTGAGTGAAAAATATGTTTGGCTAACAGTTAGCGTCGCGTGCCGTGGAAAAAATGTCGTTGGTTAAACAAGCTGTTAATGGACTTATGCTGTTATTTTATTGTTGTATATAGGGGAAAATTGTATTTTTTTAAGTCAGCTGTTTTCCCACCAGGGTTTATTTCTTAACTCCTTCTCTATAAGTTTGAAAATGAAGACTGTTAATGTGGCCTCTTTGTAGTTGGAAAGTCAACTAAATTTCTCATAAAGGAGTGTATAAAGGTGTAAAGCGATAACAAAGAGATTGAAATTTGATTTAAGAGACGTGAGGTGGTGATTTGACTTAAAAAGAAACACAAAAATGAAGAAACACCACTGCATGGGCTGAAGTTTACAACTAATTACGTGTCTAACCTTCATCACTTATATTTAAGTGGTTTCCCACCTTTCACTTAAAATGATTTTTATCAACTTCTTATGTTATTTGATAAAGGGTTTTGTTGGTTTAGTTAAAATATTCCTGCACTCCCTACATTCCTCAATACAGAAATAAAGCTCACTCCTTTTTTTTCCTGCTTGTAATGATTCATTGATTACCTGCTGCGTACAGTCATGTGCTTTTTGTCCCTTCCTGTATGATAATTGCATGATATATTGTGTTTTTGAAAAAGTACAGCTGATTATATATCGCTTTTACTTGATCATATTCTTTTTTTTTCCCCCTCTTGTAGTTGGACTGGATGCAGCTGGAAAAACAACTATCTTGTACAAACTGAAACTTGGTGAAATTGTAACCACTATCCCAACCATTGGTAAGAAATTTCACCTGAAACTAGTTTCCAAGTTGTTCTTTTGGAGTATTTTTTTCCTTTCATTTTTTTAAATTGATTTTGTCCACATCATTTTAAGTGTTGTCCCCCTTTGTATCTCTATTTAGGTTTCAACGTGGAGACTGTAGAATATAAAAATATTAGTTTTACGGTTTGGGACGTTGGTGGTCAGGACAAGATCAGACCTCTATGGAGACATTACTTCCAAAACACACAGGTATGAGTATGACTGAACTTTCAAAGTTTTACTTTGTATTGCAAGATAACCGCATGTTTTAACATGTTAGGTTTACATTCTCAAAGTCATCTATTGAAGTTTTGCAATGAAACAAAGTTATACTAAATAGTTGTAAAATCCCAAATCAGTGTGGATTGATCTTAAATGTTCATGATTGTGTTTTATTCAGCTGTATTACAGCTGTAGGTTAAACCAGACACATTTATATTAATATTTCCTTCATTCCATAGTCTGTCTTCCCTTTAGCTTTAACAAAATTAAAATGGAACAAAAGCTGTATGTGCATGAGACATTTTAGAATGTTTTTTTTTTCCTATTTAGGGTCTCATCTTTGTTGTGGACAGTAACGACAGAGAAAGAGTGGCTGAATCTGCAGAGGAGCTTTCAAAGATGGTGGGTATACAGATGTCCAGCTCATCCAGCTGTTGGGTTCTTTGTGTATGTTATGATTAAACATTTGCGTGACATATTCCATATAAGTATTACATATATCTTTACAATCTCTCTGGTTGTACTAAGTGTAGTTAAACCTATTTATTTTTCTTATTTTGTTGGACAAACCTGCCCATAAAGTATGCATGTCCAAATTTTAAGTCATCCTATCTATAAATGGCTTGCATGTTTAACTGTCTTTACAACAATTAGCATTTACAGCAGTAAGGGGATTGAAGTGGATTTGGCACATTTTTTTCCTGTTTTTTTCATTTATCTTGATTGTTAGATGTTAGAGCTCGAACTGATTTTACTGCATACCAGTTAACAAGCAAGATAGCTGTTATCAATGCAAACAGAATGCAGTACTTGCAGTAAAGAGCAACTTCAATACTTGACAACATTTTAGAAAACTTTTTTTTTGTTTATCTAAGAGAATAAGATGAAGTCTGGGGATTATTGCCATTTATGCAAACAATAACTTCATACAAGGAACATGTGTTTGATTTCATATGTGATATCTTAAGAAAACAGTTGAACTCAAACTTAGTTGTACAAAGGTGAGTGGTTGAGAAATTTCTCTGAAGTACTTGGAAAAGCCGGTTTATTTCACCTTAAGATGGGCTGTGAGGTGACAGCAAATTTGTGTTTGTGATTTTATTTTTTTTAATTGATCTATCTTATATTAATTTATTTTTTAAAACACTGGATCTCAGACTGTCCTGCTCAGTTGTTTGTTAGCCTGATCAACTGATAAAGCTCTCCAAAATCAAGAAAACCAGTAAAATGACAAACCAAATGCGAGGCAGAGAAAAAGCAATTCAAACCATTTGTTCCAACCGTTCTGATGGCTAATGTGAGCTCGCTTGCTAACAAATTGCATAAGCTCAACAGCTAACAGTGTCTCAGAAAGAATACAAGAAGTTTAGTATTATGTGAGTCACTGGGACATGGCTGCATGAACACATCCTGGACTCTACACTGCTACAGGAAAATTAGCAGAAAGCTTAGGAGACAACTGAACTGCAGTGCCATTTTGACCCTCTTGGACATGTCGCTGTAAAGGAAAGCTGCACAAGAGACATTGAACTGTTATCTGTGAGTTTTCATCCATATTTATTTAGAGTTTTTCTGTGTTGTTCTGGTACTGGTTATCATACCTGTAACTACAGTAGACGCACCCTCAGACAATATCTGTTCTGATGTTGCTAGGCTACAAATGCAGCATCCTAACACATTCATTGGCATTTCTGGAAGATGACAAACCAGTTTGTCAACCACTCCACTTAAGATATTGGACCATTAATGACTGTTAAATAATGCATACAGCTCCTCTGACCTGAGTCCTTTTTGAAAGATCAGACAATAACCTGGATCTTCTCACCTCCACTTACAAAACCAGTCATTCAGTGACATCACACAGACTTATTAAAACCTAGTCATCTAAGAGGATCCTTGAGGCCACATCTAAAACGCCGTGTTTGGACGGAACATTATGCCATGTCTGAGTGCGATAGATCCCATTTAGAGAATGGGATTTATAAAACCTAATACAAAAACCAATCAAAGCAAAATTATGTGTAAGAACAATGACAGGAGAACAACAGGAGTGGTGTCAGAAATTAAACGGATCACTGGCCTCAAGTTAAAGATGTATCAGACTGACAGAAGTCTGAACAGGGTTAAGGAAATGAAAATTCAAATGTCTTATTGCCACTTCTGTTCAGGAATCAAAATTATATCCCAAGTTAAAAAAAATCTCGATAGCAAAAAGAGAAGCGTAATTGGTAAATAAGCATTTCTCTTGGTTTTGCATGGCACTGCACAACTTTTTTATTTAACCAATTTACTATGACGGAATGTTGCCTCAGTATTTCCTGCATGCTTTTCTAAGCAGCTGGAGATAGTTTTAGTTTAAGGGTCTAAAACTATTTTGCAGCATTAAACCTAAAACAACGATATGCTTTAGCTGCTAAACAGCCTGGTTTTTCTATGAATAATATTTTGAGCTATACTTTTTATTTGAAGGAAGACTAAAATTATGTCGATTATATTTTCATGTTAGTGAGCTTGTAGTAAATTGATTCTGCTACTAGGTTCTTTTATTTCAGTCCTCTGTGTGGACTGGAGTATGATCTTGTTTTCTTGTGGGGGTAGAGTGAAATTTTCATGTCTGTTATTTGCTTATGCAGTTACTGGAGGATGAGCTGAAAGATGCTGTTTTGTTGGTATTTGCTAACAAACAAGATCTTCCTAACGCGCTGTCAGTCAGTGAACTGACTGAAAGGCTCGGCCTACAAACTCTTCGCAATAAAACTGTGAGTAGCTTGAACACAAACGCAGTCTGTGCTGTCCTCTGTGTAGGACTGCTGCCACACTCTCCTGACTTCTGTACCATGTAATCTGTCCACAGTGGCACGTCGAGTCTACCTGCGCCACCCAGGGCACCGGGCTTTATGAAGGACTTGACTGGCTATCCAAAGAGCTGTCAAAGAACTAAATGATCGGTTGGATAAAGAAGAGGGACTATACATCACAGGAGAAGCAGCATAGACATTCATTCCTGAAACGTGTGTTTCTCCAGCATTAAAGTTGAAGTGGAAAAAAGTGGCTGGTGGACGGTATAATCTGTAACTTCTGCCTTTACTTTCTTGTCTCCTTTTTTTTCTTGTATTATCAATATCACTATCAGTTGGAAAAGTAATTTTTTCCTCTTTATTGCCTTTCATTTAACCTTTCAGTTTGATGAGGAAGTGACTGATTTCTGTAGATTTCGTGGAAATAACTTGTATAATTGTTGGACTTCCTTAAATTCTTCTTGAGCTGCGATTAGGCAATGTAACCCCAGAGGTTTGGTGAAGCACATTTTGTAAACTGCCACGAGCCGTTAATCTTCACAGCCCCCTGTGGATATTCTCCCTGCACTCCTCATTGCCATGTTCTCCTTCTTGTGCCAGCTCTTTTTTTTCCCTTTTCATGGCTTGTGTTCATGTGTTGAGCTGGAAGAGGATTGCAGCGGTTATGTTAGTCGTGTGGAGTCACATGGCTCCAAAAAGCAACATTGTGCCTTCTGGTATCGTTTTGCACAAATCTCTGTAATCTTTCCCTCATCACAATGTGTAAGGTCATGCTCCTACCGAAGATGTGTTTGTATCTGTGTTTTTTTCTCTATGATAACATTATGCAGTAAGACTCCTTGTTTTGTGCTGTGCTGCAGCAGAACCACACCACTGTGAGTGTAGATTGCTTCCTTGCATCTTTACTTCACCATCAGTCTGTTTTTGTTTTTTCTCTGTTTGACTCTGTACTGATTTGTTTGTTTTTTTTTTTAAAAAAAAAGCCACGAATAATTAAGTTAAAATTTCAGCTCATCTTTAAGTGGAAATTGAACCTTTAAAGGAGGAAGGAAGTATTGGTCAGTGTTGAAACAGGGCCAGTGTTGGTGCAACACGGTAAAATGCTTTGCTTTGTTTCTGGGTGTGAGGTTACTTCACCGTTTCAGAAACACATTACTCCCCATTTGGGTGAACATTCCAACGTATGTTGTCAAAAGATCAAGTTTGTCTCCAAAAATGTTTGCTAAAATTGTTTTACAAAATAAATAAAAATAAAAATGAATATGTTCTGTATTTCATTATTTCAAAGCTCACTGGGATGGAGGTGGGACGGCTTCTACTGTGTGTGTGTATGTGCCAGTCTTGTTAGGCACATGATTGTCCAAGGCCTCTGGTACACAGATCCCGGTCTATGCCCGCCTTTTGTTACCTCTTCCTGTTTTTTAAATAACAATACGCATGATCCCGTCTCTAAACATATAATGGCTCATTACTGTCTCACCTCTGGTTAGGAAATTGTGTGTTATGTAGAGGGTGGAGCTAAGGGGTGTTATCACAGTCATGTCATCAGGCTGTTCGGATTCCTACGCTGCAGGGGAAGATTTGTTCAGAGCTCCTCCTGCAGACATGGGGTGAGCAGTAAGCTTCATGACATGGGCCAGTTTTCTGCCAGGCTTCGTTGTGGACTAACACATTCTGGTCCTATAAAAGTAATGATTTTATGTGGTTAATATGTTAAAAAACGTAATTTTGTGTTTGCATTGCAAACCTTGAACTGGCGCCTTGCCTGGTGGGGTGTATTGGGGACATTCGTATTTGTGAAGGAATAAGCATTATATAATTGGCTTGCTTGGATACAAGTGTCTGCTTTAATGTATTTATGACAACTAATCAGGCTTAGTGGAGCTGGGTCATCACAGTAGTGCGAATGTGAGAATGCAGTGGGTCAATATAGTGGAGCACTTGTATTCTGTATTAAAATCCGCAATTATTATATAGTTTTTTTTTTTAGGATTAAATGGGATTAAGGGCTCTGGTGTCCAACATAATCATAAAGGTAAGTCCCAAAGTTGATGTCCTTTCATAGATTATTCTAGAAACATTTAATGTGGAATAGATTTACTAGACCCCTTATTTAAAAGCTTTTTCTTCCTCTTCTTTTTTTTTTTAAAGATTATTTTGACCAATTTAAAGGTGCGCTGCTTTAAGCTGGCTGCACCTCAGAATAGTCATTACCTCTATATGTCTAATGTGTGTTTGGTTTTGGCTGTTTTGGAAACTTGAATTTCCCTCTGGGGATTACTAAACTTTCTATTATTATTATTATTATTATTATTATTATTATAAAACTTCATAAAGCCGATTTCCCTCCTGTCCTTTTACAAGCTGTAAAAAGCTTCAAGGTGACATGACATTGCCAGTTTTCCCAGCTGGAACGTACTACTTAACACCTGGATATTGCAGACTGTTTTTCAGGGCCTTCCAACTTTTGCAGGATGATGCCGAGCTTGTCCCCCCATATACCAGTTCCACGGCCCTCCTATTCCCAGGCCAGAGAGAACCTGGTAAAGGCTATCCCACCTAAGCTCCTCTGTCTGCTGGCCTGTGGGGGAATAGACTGTCGATATGAGGGACCAGAGTGCTGGAAATTAAACCAGCAAGCAATTCGAGGCCTTTTCTCCTCCTGGTGAGAATATTGTTTTGCAGACATTAACGTGTAAATTCTAGTAGAAACAATAATGGATACTTTACTCATTATAACCATTTGACGATCCCAGGGTGACTGATGACATAGTTGCCATGGCACGACCATCCAACGATCTAATCAAGAAGTACAACATTATAGACCAGTTCCAAAGGTAAACACATCTTACTTATCCTGTATTGTATGTCTGTACAGGGTGTGAATAGCAGCGATGCGTGGAAATATGTAAAATCTTTTATTTCTATCGGTTAAAATGGAGGTTGTTTCTCACATTATCGGTTTTTAGCAATATTTTGATTATGAATGCTAAAGATTCTTAATAGTGTTGCTTCTTAAACAACCACAAAGGAGCAACTTTTTTTTGTTCCAGGTTTAACATCAGATCAATCATCAACATGCAGCTCCCGGGGGAGCATGCTCACTGTGGACCCCCTCTAGACTCCGAGAGTGGTTTCACATATGCCCCACAGATTTTCATGGACAATGAAAGTGAGATCCCATAACTGATGGAAATACATTTAATTTCATTTCCAGATACTGATCATTCCAAAGTGTTTGTCTTTGGTAAAGCAGCTGGTTTCTGTTACCAAACATTACACTGAGACATTTGGGATTTGTGTCAGTAGGGCAGTAAGTAATTATCAGGTGGAGTACATGCTGTACTGCAGAAGCCAAGTCACATGACTACATTAGACACATCACAACAACATAATCATTGACATTTATTTGCAGTTTATTTCTACAACTTTGGGATGCCAGATTTTGGAGTGACATCTCTTGTTGGGATCATCGATGGGGTGAAAGTTCTGGCTTTTGCAGTGCAGGAGGGTCGAGTGGCTGTGCACTGCCATGCTGGCCTGGGCAGGACAGGTGAGATTAAACAACCATACTGCAGTTTAAGTAATTATTTACTTTTAATACATGTAATTCTCTGATATCCGTTCTGTTTTACTGTGTGTTGCTTCTAATTTCTTGTTTTATTTTCAGGTGTCTTGATAGCCTGTTACTTGATCTATACCTTGCGCATCAGCCCCAGTGAGGCAGTCCACTATGTGCGCATTAAAAGGCCTCGTTCCATCCAAACTCGGGCACAGATAAACCAGGTGTTCGACTTTGCTCGCCTGCTTGGTACACAGCTGGTTCAGTACCCAGACCTCAGTCTCCGGCATGGAAACCCATTCACCCTGCAGCACTACTTAAATCGGCAAGCGCTGCTGTTGCATGGTCAAGAGGCACGCAAACTCAGACACACACCCAAGGTCAGGACCTTGTCTTCTGCATTTATTCATTTTAGCAAGATCATACATCTTTTACCATTAGGAAAATCAACTTTCCCTTTTGTGACTTTTTGCTCATTTGGTTAGGTGGTGTACCTCCTCTGTGTGCGCCTTTCCTGCTTAGCTCTGGGTCTACCATCTCCCCCAGAGGTCCAGACTGAGCTGGAGAAGAGGTCAGCACTCAGAACTCTTGGCAGGACCGTGAAAGAGACCCTAGTTTCCAAACAGTACTTCCCTTTGCTTAACGAGGGCTGTAAAGGCTCATGGGCAAGATCGGGTTCTGTGTCCTCCTGGGATGAACCACTGGGATTCATGGAGAGAAAACGAGACGTCTTGCTGGACAAACGCAGCTATAGTGACTCTGATCTTAGCAAGATCACAGCACATGAGGTAAAATCTCACTGTATCCATCCATAAACAGGTTTTTCTTTGAATGAGACTAATTGTGGAGATTTTTTTTTTCTAATTTAGCTGTTTTCTCTCCCCAAGGACCTGGAGCTAAGTTCATACTGCACTGCTGTCCTTGGAAATGAAAAACACTGGTGTGTGCAGGACCTGATACGAGCTGACCTGAGACCAGTTAGTCCCATTCTTGGCAAACCTTCATCAGGCCACAACGCTACAATAAAGAAATCAAACACACTTAACATACTGTCTAACATGAGAGCAAGCAGCAGCTGTGCGAAGAACACAAAGTATCCAGCTAAAAAGGCTTTTCCAAAATGCAGCTCACACCTGGAGGTAACCAGTTAAAGTGCAGAAACGAGATGATGAAAAAAGCTTTGCTGTGGTTGTTTTAAACAGTTTGATCTCTGTGTCAAAGTTTTGTAGAATTCCACACAATCCCAGCCCAACTTCGAAGGCCAGGCTAGTTGCCAAAGCAATGGCAGAACAAAGTCCTCCAGGAGACACTATTCTGCAGAGGTCGGCTCTATTGCAGGTAGAAAAAAAAAACTGATAATTGATCAATGGATTGGTTTTATCCCTTTTACTGCATTCACAATATCATTCATCTATTCAACAGGAGGAACTGAACAGCAGTGACTGTGGCTGGGCTCTGCTGGTCACTGAGTCAGATCCTAATGTCCTCTCTTGTCTCTTATGGACCTGGCTGGAAAAATTAAGGGTCAGTGGCCTCAAACAAGAGTCCAATATGCCAAGCTGTTTCAGCACAGAAAGTTTGACAAATGTAGTTTTCATATGTATCTGTTTTCTCCACCTTGATCCAGGACCCTGTTCTGAGCGCTGAGGATGTGGAGAGGCTGAGTGCTGGAGGAAGCAACACGAAGCCACTCACTGTACTCAAGAAGGTAAGAAAAAAGGTGATAGAGTCTTCAATCCCTCTTTGTATTTTGATGATTTTTCAGAATTTTTGGGGGCAAAAATACAAAATGTTTCCATAATTACAGCCACAGAGACACACTATCTACTGTATCCTGAGCTGTGTGAGCTCAGTCACTAGCTTGTGTCCACACAGAGAGGATGCAGTGCTCCAGCGGCTGATGTTTGCACTTACAAGGGTAAGAACGAATGAAGATGTCTGCTCCTCTAGATCAGAGTTCATTCCACTTCAATGCTTGATTTGCTTTTTACTTAACAGCGCCCTCAAGAGGAAGTGGGAAGCCTTGCCTTGTTGATGAAAGTGCTGAAGGCCAGTTTAAGAGAAACCTTTCACAATTACCGGGACTTCAAGAGGGCCTGCAGCACAAGCGCTACACTTTGAAGAACAGAAAAAGAACTTATGTTACAAAAACAAAAAGAAAGAGCATCTGAATTTAGACAAACTCAAGATGCATGATGGGTATTCTTTCCTCCGCTCTTTGACACATAATATTATAAATAAATACCATTTTGCTGGCTTATGCTGTTTATGGGCATATTTATATTTTGTCATGTTATCTTTATCAGGTCATGTATAAGAAGTACATCCACGAGTCGTGAAATCCTCATTAAGTCATAGAGTTTGATAAATACAAATTCAGATAAACAGGACGTGACATATGACTCTGGCAAAAACAAAGCAAAAGTTTAAAAAATGTAGTATTGTTAGTTTGTAGAGAGCCGCCTTTAGCAGCAAAAATTCAAAGCAAGTGTTTTCTGTTATCAATCCCTCGCATCCCTGAAAAGGAATTATGGTCCACTTTCCTTTTCAATCTTTTTTCAGATGAATTGTCAGGTATTTGTTTATGCACAGCTCTCATTACAGCATCTCAATCAGGTTGGACTTTGACTGGGTCACTACAACACTCTTTTTAAACCAATCTGTTACAGATTTCCTGCTGTGGTTGGAGATATTCTGCTGCTGTATTAAGCATTTTGGGCAGAAGGACACACTTGACTGTTGAATATAATATTATACAGAAAAGCTAAACTCACTGACTACAAGATTTTGTGACTGCAAAACAAACCCACATCACTAATCCTCCACCACTGTGCTTAACAATTGATTCAAAGTGTTCTGTTGATATATTATTTTGTCTACATCCAAATGTTTTCATCTACCAAATATTCCCTGATTTCTGAAATATGACAACCCACTAATAAATCTACTAGAGATGGGTAAAATGCAGAGGCTTTGTTTCCTAATTTCTACGTGCACTGCACAATCTAACCTTGAGCTGAACTTGCTGGGATGTCCACTTTATTTTTTTTTGTTCAGAACAGAATGATCCACATTGGCAACCTGTCGAAACTTTTGCTTTTGTTAAAGTGCTCAGTTTAATTAAATTCCCATTAAATCAGTGAGGGAGTACTTAGTTTCTTCATAACCTGCCTCTACATTATTGCTTGGAATGCATTTGATAAATTATGACACAGTGGAATATGTCATGAAATGTTAATCTGAGATGTTACTGCACCTAATTTTAAACCATGTCTTCCTTTGTAAACATTCATTTTAAAGTATTTTAAAAAATAAGAAGGTAATATAGGTTTATATTAGTCAGTGGTTGTCTAGATGTAGGAAATAAATAGTTTTAAATTTATGTAAAACAAACAGAAACCTCTGAAGTTTGGCTTTAATTTCCCTTTCTGAGGCTATAATATTGTTTTTCTTGCTACACTTCACATCTGCCCAGTGGTGGTGTAAAAATGTGCCTCTCTCAAAAATGTGGGAGTATTTCTAATAGATTGTATATTTTGTAAAAACTAGATCTTTTTGTTTACATTCATGAAATCTTTTACTCTGTCTGAGGAGCTGGGATGAAGCCAGATTCAAACCCTCTCATATAACAGGAAGTCTGAAAAGATATGCGAACCTTTGAAAAAAGAAAAAAGGACTCATAGATCTGTAGAACCCCAATCCCCAACCCTTACACACACACACACACACACACGCACGCACACACCGATTGCTGGAACTGAATAATGAAGTTAAGTCAATTTTGGTTAATAATTGACTATCTTATTATTTTAGTCCTTATATATTAAATCTTTGTCTAATAATACATTATTTACATCTGCATAATGCTTTTTTTGTTTGTTTTTTTTTTCATAATTTCTGCACAAATTCTCAAATTCATACTGCTGAACATGACTGTCAAAGAACCATCACCATGACAATGTTGTCATAGTGATGTTGACAAGGTCAAGCTTAACAATCTGTGTTTAGGTTCAGCACACATGCTGAATTCTTGGGACAAAGTTTGAAACAAAACACTGGAGGCTGGACAGAAAACTGAGGTAAGTCATTTTGTGTATAATACCTTTAAATTACACTATTAAACTCTCCTACTATCCACCACTTTCTTGGAGGACCCCGTTCCCATAATCTATTGCGTAAAATTATGCCGAAATTTGTTTCGCTCTTCCGGCTACATTAACAATAATGATAAACTAGTATTGTTTTAAAAGGTAATACTGCTTCAGAAAAAAATTAAAAATAACATTTTCATTACTAAAACAATGGACAAATTTCAAAGATGGATACACGGGTCGCATTTTAATCAAAAGAGACAGAACAGAGAGATTATGGTCTCATCCGTCTATAACAGAAAGGCTAGATGACAGTTCAGAGCTCCGGTTGTTTAGCTCCGTTCACCGCGATCAGGATTCAGGATGTTAAAAATGTGGGTTTTAGGAGTATTTCTAATAGATTGAATAAATGTGGGTCTATTGTTGCTGCCGTGTCCCAGCTTCCTTTTCTGTTTCACTAAAATATTTTTAAACCTAATTTATTTTCATTAGCTAGTGGAAGTGACAGCTAGCTACAGCCCTGCAGCGGCTCGATATTTACTTTGGCAAACTGCCAAAAAGTCCGTGTTTCTGGCAGGGATCCAATGTGAATAGGATCCTGCAGCAGAGTATTTATGGTTTTATAGTAAATTTCTTCCTTTTTATTAAGCTGTTGGTCTGTGTTCATTTACTTCACTGCAGCCATACTTCTCTCATCAAAATATTGTAAGAAATAAAATATACTACGTGAATTAACCTGCACTAATAATCAGAGTACTTACAGGCTCTTTGTGTTGCAGTGCTGCAGATGGAAACAGATGTCTTGCTAACTAGTTAGCCTTAGCCTCTAATTTGCTGGTGATCCTTTGTAGCACAGATTTAATTCTCAATCTGGATGCAGCTCTGTCGGTTTATGATTAACAAAATAATAAGAGCAGAAGAAGATCCTCTTGGTGGGTGTTTAACTTCAGTGCTGCGAGTAGTTGTGAAATCACCTAATCTCGCTGCATCATCTTGCCAGTGACTTTATGGTCATAACATACTGCATTCATAAATTCTTCTGGAAGTTTACTCGAGTTTTTTATGTATCCAACAGCACAGGTCGTCCCAGAAAACATTTCCATGAATATATCGAATTAAATCGCCCTTCTAAAATATATTGTTTTCCATGCATTTAGCGAGGACCGGAAGTGATGACCCGAACAAGTGTCATGGCAGCCTCCGGTGTTTTACTTTGAAAGTGGTGGATTAGAGTTATTTAAAATATCATAGTTTTTTTTTCTTACAGTGAACTTATAATGACTTAAAATCGTTACACTCACTACAGGCTAATTTTGATACCGTTGTTTCAAACGTCAAAATCTTCACAACATCTCTTAGAGGAGTTTGTTTGTTTTCTGGTTTCTACAGCATCCAGTATAAAGACAGGTTAAAATGAAAATTAAATGAAAATCACTTTATTAATCCCAGAGGGGAATTCAAATTCTGTAGTAATTTGGTTCAGCTGGTTGTGTGTCTTCTTCTTCTTTTTCTTTCTTTTTTTTTTTAGCTGGAACAAGGCAGGGTGTTTACCACATCACTGGAATTATTTTCTGACTCAGACTGGTGTTGAACTGGTGCTGGAGAATCGGACATAGTTGTTTTGAGAACTCTGGGACTGACACTATCTGGACCTGCAGCCTTGTTCCGGTTCAGTTTCATCAGTTGTTTCATGACTTGGTAACAGGAGACAGACAGAGTGGAGGTGAAGGTGGAGGGGGTTTCAGGAATTCCTGATGTGAAGGGAGATGAGGTTGTGTTCAGGTCCTTGACTGACCTGCAGGGTGACAGAGTGGAGGTGTGACAGGAAAGCTTTAGGCTCATGTTGCTAGCATGTAGCTCATTTCAGCTAGCAGTTCAATGTCTCTTGTGCAGATCTTCTCTTTAACAGTAACATGTCCAGGATGACACTAATGCTGGATAACCAGTACTGCAACTCCCTCACCCTTTAGTTTTCCACTTAGTTGTTTATTGCGGTCTGCACGGACCGTCTTGAAGCTGTGTACAAATGCATAACTGTCTGGGATATGTTAAGTTTGCACCTTGAGCTCGTAAGTTTTGTTAGCTAGCGATCTAGCATTACCCATCACAACATTTGGAAGAAACGATTTAAATCTCCACAGTTTATCTCTCTGCCTCACTCCTGCCCTGCATCCTCTTCTCCTTCTTTTCAACTCCATTGGGATTTGACGTGTTATTTTACTGATAATCTTAAATTTGGAGAGCATTATCAGTTAATTTCGGAAGTAAATAAATCCCGTTGCCATGGAGACGTGCCATAACAGGTCTTAAAAGAGCAGAAAAAATATGAAGAAAAATCTCCTGTGCAGCACAGCTTCTTACCAGCGTGTAAAGTGTTCTTGGACTACCCAGTCAGTCAGCTCATGCCTTAAAAAAAATCTATTACAGTTTGCAGCCGCCTAGCAGCGCATTCCATAATGACTAAGGATAAGAATGTTTCAATCATAAGTGAGTTAGCATCTCTAATTTATGTGTGCTAAAATTTTAATAAAAAAAATTATATTTCCATGAGGGAGTAACCATGCCAACCTATTTTAAAATGATGCTTTGTTTTAAAATTACTCTTGTTCCACAAGTCCATCTGTTAATCCTTTATGTGCTTTTTTTCCATTTTGCTTTTACTTAAAAGGCAATCCAAGATAATGCCAAAAAAATCTCCCGAGACAATACTTGATAAAGAACCTTGGGTTGGAACTTGGAGGCCCCACAAGCCAAGAGGACCTATAGCTGCCTTATACATAAGCCCTGGGCCCAAGTATGCTCTGCCATCAGTCACAGGTAAAGCCAATATAGCTATTTCACATTGATGCTATCATCAATGGATTCAGTAAATAACATGGACTACTCTTGTCCCTTAATTAAGGTTTCACTCAACATGATCCCACTAAATGCAAAGCACCAGTCTTCTCCTTTGGTGCACGCTACATTCCGCCAAATTCTAACTACTCCCCTGGACCAAAATATCAGATCCCCTCCAACATGACGAGTCAGGGCAGAAATAGCACACCTGCATTCTCACTTGGTAGCCGCCCAAAACAGCCAGAAGTTTTCAAAGCCCCTGGACCGGGTCAGTGAAACCAGTGCAACACATTTAAACAGATCTTGTTAAAGTACACGGAATCTGCAGTACTGAAAATCTTGTTATACCATAAAGCAGCATTTTATCTGTATGCATTGTCTGCATGTAACTTCTTTGGCGTCTCAGGCCACTACACTCCAGAGAAATCAGACAAGTTGATCTTTCCCTCTGCTCCTGCTTTTTCTCTCTTTGGGAGGAGCGAGAATGAAATGAAAAAGCAAACACCAGGTAACGCATGTATTTTGTGTCAACTTTCTTAAAGATGAGTGGGGTAGAGTTTTACATCTGAAAATAGCTGTTTTCTGGTGCTCATCCTGCAGGTCCAGGCACCTACACTCTGCCTCCTATGCTGGGGCCTAATGTGGTCTCACCTTCAGCACCTTCCTTCTCATTTTGCAGCCGCAGACAAATCGGGAGCTTCTATGAGGACAAGCAAAATGTACACATAAACACTAACTAAAACAGTGGAAGAAACTATAAATCTTGATCAATCATTGTAATCTGTGCTGTGGTTTCCCCTCCAGACTCCTGGTCCAGCCGCTTACAAAGCTGTAGATCCTGCCGTCTATGGAAACCATGCTCCAAAGTACAGCATGGGAGGACGCAGTTTTGTTTCCAATAAAACTTTAGATAAACCAGGACCAGGAGTATATTTTCCTGAGCAGGTAAGAAATTAGTTATTCCTTCAAAAAGGACCAGAGGTTAAGAAAGAAAAAATATTACTAATCCTATGTTAACACTGTGTTTCCTTCTAGGTCACTTTAACGAAATCAAAAGCTCCAAGCTTCACCTTTGGACTGCGCCATTCACAATACATTGCACCGCTCATTCCACATATGGATTGATATTAAGAAGCAACGGTTTTCAATAAAGCATTGGGTGATTGATATGTAATTGAATTAGTATTTTATTGCTGTAACCCCTTCACTTTTTTGTGCTATGTTGTAATTGTATACTTGCACTTTTTTACAGGAAGCAAATCACCTCATAACACAATACAGATCTGTTGGCAATTTATTTTTGATATGTTGACATTAGTATATAGTTGTTTTTTTCGGAAAGGAGTGTTCTGTATCACATGTTTAGAGAAAAAAAATATCCACTAATGTTGCACAATATAACTTCAGATCTAGCTAAGAATTACACATTTTGTTTCATTCAGTTAATGGTTCCATTCCAATAAATAGTACAGCCACAAAATGTTGTGTTCACTTCTAAAACTGTATGAATAAATAAAAAATAAATAAATAAATATATAAATAAATAAATGACACAAAATGTTTTATACGCGATTGATTAACATTTCAGACAGGCATATTTACGGACAGGCTAATAAAGACCGTGGTCCTGCAGGCGTCCCCGTTGCATAGAAACGAAAATCCTTTTGTAGGAAGCTCATCTACAACCTACTATTTCAGTGTGTCTAGATAAGTGAATGAAATCTCATACATATTCTTTGGATGATAGTCAACCACACTAGCCGACCCTAATAGGTGCGGTCATGGTTAATTCCGTTAACGGCTCTAAATGGGTCTCGCGGTCCTTCTGTTGCCTGGAGTGAGCCGTGGGAATACTATTGAGCAGACTTTAGCTAAGTAAAAGTAACCAATGACGGTATCTGGTTTGTTGTTTGTGTCAGGGATTTTATTAAATTAATACACAGAAACCAGTTCAGGGAGGAATTTTAAAGAGAGAGCGCAACACCACAAGATGTGAACGTAAGCTAACCAGTGGCAAGCTAGCTAACGCAGTTGTTCATAGCAGTACAAAAAAAAAAAAAAAAAAAAAAAAAAAAACCCAGCCGGAGCTTCACTTTCTCATTCTTTGGGGTTTATTTAAAAAAGAGAAGAACCTGGCAAACATGGCAGAGGAAGTAGGTGACTTTCCCGAATTGGACCAGAAAAAATACGATGCCGACGAACAAGTTAAAATCATCTGTCTTGGAGACAGTGCGGTCGGTAAATCTAAGTGAGTGTTAACTGTGGTAAACGGTACCTTGTATTTTCCATCATATTTTGTTCTGGGTTGTTTTAACAATACATGTCCTTCTCTGGCAGGTTGATGGAGAGATTTCTTATGGATGAATAGTATCCTTCTGCAGCCTTACACAATCAAGATGATGTAGCATCTATGTTTGTCCTTTTTATGGTCAAAATGTTGTGAATTCCTTAACACATCTTAAAGTCGTCCCCAGCAGTTGTCAACCTATGCTTTGACTCTTTACAAACACACAGCAAATGTAGGGAACAAGATAGTTGCAGTTGGTAAGTGGAGTGCATTTTCTCTGGGATCTGTTTTTAACAGACTAGAGGAAATGTTTCTTTTACTTTCCCAGCTGAAAATAGTCTGTATAAGGATTGCACATCTCATTTCTCATCCACAGATTTCTGGGACACTGCAGGTCAGGAAAGGTTTCAGAGCATGCACCCCTCATACTACCACAAAGCACATGCGTGTATCATGGTAAGACCCACTTTTAAAGCATAAAACTAAATTATGACTATTAAAATACACTCAGAAAAATACAGTATAATTGGATTGAGTGAAAAGTATGCCATTTAAACCACCTGTTATCAGTTAAAATCGGATGAAGGCGGTGGTATTTAAACCCTTAAAACCAATAAACACTTGTGTCATTACTAAATTTCTGGGTATTAAAGGTGAATTGGGATGTTGCGAAACAAAAGCTAAGCTAATTTTAAAACTTGCATTTCTTTCTGAGGTGTTTGATGTTCAAAGGAAGATCACATATAAGAATTTAGCCAACTGGTACAAGGAGCTGAGAGAGTACAGACCAGAAATACCCTGTTGTGTGGTCGCCAACAAAATTGACGGTAAGTCTGGTTTTGACTCAGAACTTCACTTTTAATATGGAAGTGTTAAAACACAATGCTACTTGATATGTTGTGGTTTATAGAAATTCTTTTATTCCTTGCTTGTTTAGAAAAGTTTACTCTCGATGTGCACTTGGGAACATGCTTGTTTTCGCTTATCTGCAGCTGACATGAAAGTGACACAGAGGAGCTTCAACTTTGGGAAGAAACAAGGGTTGCCATTTTATTTTGTCTCTGCAGCTGATGGGACCAATGTAGTTAAGGTTTGTGTGTGTTGTTTGCTATGCTACAGTGTCGAAGACAATGATCCCTGGCAGTTTTTTCTACTGTATTTGTGTATTGACACATAACTTCATAACATGAAAATGTAAATGATTCACTGTTCAGCTTTTTAAAAAACTAATCGCTAAACTTATTTTTGGAACTGTTTTTACGTCTCAGAGAGTTTGCTGATGTGTTTCTAATTCTGACAAACAGATGTTCAGAGAGATGATTAAGAGAGCCGTAGACTACAAGCAGAACCCCAGTGACTTCATGGATGAAGTGATGCAAGAATTAGAGGTACACCTTTGTTTTGATTTTTTTCTTATTCAAAACCCACTTTTTTGATCAAATACTGTTTTCAAAGTGGAAAATTAATTTGATAGCAAAATCATGTGTAAACATGCATACAGATGTGCTCATTGATGTCCTTCTGTACCAAACCCCTCACAGAACTTTGAATTGGAGAAGAAAGAGGAGAACTCAGAAGCAGAGGAGGATGGACTGAAAGCAGAGAGCCCCCAGTTGATTTGAGAGATCTTTCTAAATTGAGCATCCAAATCCTCAGGTCATCTAATTGTCATATTCTGCAATAGATCAGTGTCAGAGGTCTCTGATCTTCATTCAGCAACACTTTCAATGGGCGATGAGTTGTTCTTCTGTAGTTCTTGCTTTTTAAATGACTGAATTGTAAATCTTCTCCTGGAAGAAGAACCTGATAGTTTGGACATGTTTTCAATCTGCGAAGTGGAATGATGAGGGTTTGGGATGTTTATCAGGTTCAGTCTTCTTTAGCCTCATCATTTATGCTTTTAATTACATTTAAACGATTATATTGTGGAATGTTTGAGTTTGGACAGAATTTATGTAAAAAAGAAACTGTGAATTATCAAAGACGGACACAGCAAAGAGAATGTGCAATTATAATCTATATCTGCTGCTGTTCTCAGTGTTTGTATGTAGTGTTGTTTTCAGTGCCAGCAGGCAGCTGTTGGCTACTTGCGTTCATTTTATGACGTAAATTCAGTTATTTTAGCACCCTGTAAATTAAAATTTAATGCACCACATAACAAATTGTTATCTTCGCTCTTTCCATCTTGCAATACAGGATTGTCAACTGCACATCTGCATTTTATGAGACACAGCTGTCAGACACAAGAAGACACAGAGAGGCAAAAGTTTGTTCATTCCTGACATTAACTTTTGGGTATCTGAATAAGATGCTTTAAAAATGACACATTTTCAAAAGGCACGAGATGCTAGTTATTTTTAAAACATCTTAACATTTTATTATATATAAGGCTTTTGTTATTTAAAAGATGTTACTTTTGAAACTCAGTCTTTTTCGGTAGCTTTAGAAACATGTAGCAAAAGATAATGCAAATGGTGGTATTTGCTTCCAGAATATACTGGGAATAGTGGATAAACTGAACCCATTTTTCTCCTTGTGATACCTGCGACTCAGGGCTAAGTCACTCTTTCTTTAACTTCCATTTTTACGTGTCATATCCAACCATTTTTCCTCCAGAGTTCATGTTTAGATCAGGGTCTCAAACCAACTCCCCTGGTCCAAAAACGGCCTGCCATAGGGTCCAGTCAGGCCCACATAATGTATTTAGTAAATATGAAAATGATGCAGCAGACGTTAACTACAAAATTTTAATTCGGTTTCCAGACATTCTTGAGGTTTTTTTCTGTTTTTTTTAAAAAATCTTTTGTAATAGACTTCAATTCAGTTTATATCACAAGGTGAGTCAGATCAGGAGGTCAGAAATGGAGGTGTGTTACTGTACAGGTAGGTGCATTAAACATCCAGCTGCTGATAAGTTTTTCTAATGATTTTGCAGATCACTTATGCTTAGTAAGTCATTGTGCGCATAAAAATGATAAAGTCCATCAAAATGTTGATGAAACTGCCAATAATTCAGGTTTTTCATCATTTGTTTTTGAAAACGATAATTAAATTTAAATATTTAATAATGTTTGTGGTATTCTTTGCATGTAAGCAAAGGGGGACATAGAGGTTTTTGCTATTTATGTGTTATTTAGCTATTATTTTAGTGATTCAACACACTTAAGATCAAATGCGCCGAATGCAGTCCCTGAACTGAACTGAGTTTGAGACTTCTGGTTTAGATGTTTTTATGTTAGCTTACAAAGCAGAATTTTATGAAAGAAAATGCAACAAATATCCTCCTGGGCAGGTGTTGGTGCAGAACAGTGTGTCAACACTGTAATCTGTTAAATCACTTTATAGTCTGCTGACTCTGAGAATCAGCTTATGGGGTCAATATTTACAAGTTGTTTTTCTAACGGAAAGCTCAACAATCTGAATAATTTATTAGATATTGTTTTTAAATTGTAGAATATTCAAAACAATGTTTAATCTTTAACTTAAATCCAATAGCAAAAGTTTGATCAGCTGTTTAGCCCTTCTCAGTAAGAGAAAATGTGAATATCGATGTCTAAACCTTCACGTGCATTAAACTGATAAAAAGGTAACAGATTAGTCATGTCCTTCCTGACAGACGTCATGATGTGCAAGTTCTTCCACTATCAAGCAGTTCATTGATTGAAACGTATTTTATATTATTTAATTTATGTGTAAAAAAAGTATTTTTACCCTTTGTACACACCAAAGCAGAACAAAAAAAAAGACACGTTATGTTTAATTATAAATTTATTACATAATATAACAAACATATATCTCTGAGGTGGAGATATCCTGGGCAACATCTCAGATCTTGTCTCAGTCTTTACTATCACCCTTACTCTGCTTGAGGAATACCAGGTAGCTTCTGGTTAACTTGTATCTTAGCTTGGATCTGTTTCTCGATGTAGACGGATTTTCTAACACTTGTGACCAGAGGAAGCGCCGTCCCGGATGAGTCGCCTGGTTACTGCTTGCTGATAAGGGGAAGTTCACATGTGAGACAAGGCTGAGGCGTTGCAGTGATACGTCCACCATTCTAAACTTCACAGTGCAAACAAGAAAAAGAAAATCAACAACAAAAGAAAGAAAAAAAACTTGATAAGATCACTGGTTCCTGTGGCTCACCAGATACCAGTGGATTTTTAAAAAGGTCACACTGCTCCTCCTACAATGTGTAGATTGTGCTTTGTTGATTAAGAAATAAGACAAAGATAACTCTTTTGCTGAACTTAACTGACCTAATGATGTGTATATCTGTTACACGCTGCTCATTTTGCATTTTTTATTTGTAATAAAATACACAACAATCCAACCGGTATTCACTAAAGCAATGATTCCTCTAACCAGGCCAGCCTGTGTCTGAGATCAGACTGCACACGTTCAACCCTCAAAGTTTTGCTTCTCCGGGAACAATAACCTTTAGCAGTCAAATCAAGCAAATGTATTACCATGTCACAAAATCCAAAGAGAAATGTTAATGCAGATAGATAAACACAGGCTATATATATGTTTATACATACTTGAATATATATAGACATACATATAGCCCGCTTCTTTACAAAGTAATAACAATGACTGTAGTTCCAGGGAAATACAGAAGGATCAAACAAATGTCTGTTGTTCTCAAGATTTCCAGGAGATGGCACCATATTGTTATATTATCTAACAGCCTAAGAATGCTGTAACTATGATAGTCCCAAAGGTAAGACAAATATACATTTAAAAGTTACTTTTTGGCACATTTTCCTTTGTGTTGTTTGTTCCTCACTGGATCACCTCATACAGCATTATCCAAAACTCCGAAACTGAAGGTCTGAAAAAGGAAAAAGGAGTGCTGCCAGACACACTGGAGCCCAGGGAGCGCAAATGCCATCTTGGGTTGGGTTTAGAGAACAGTGACACTGCATAAAGCTTTACTTACACAAACACAAGGTGAGCTTTTATCTTGACTTGCAGCAGAAAACGTGAAAGTTGTTTCACGATCTGTCTCTCCCTCTGTAGCAGAACCATCCGCTTTTTGAAGACTCAGTACAAAACAAGTAAGCAGAACAATGAGATTTACTCTTGAAGATGACTACATGTGTGCATTTTTCTGTTTGTGTGTATGTCTGCGTGTGTGTTTGTGTGACACAGCCACTGCCGGCAATCTCTGATGGTACAGTAAGGCTATAGTGGACTAACTCCTTAGATGTAAACCCTACCAATTAATCACACTCTCATCGTCGCACAGATTCTTATTGTCTTGCTCCTGAACAAATACACAAAAATGGATACAAGCATTTGCATACATACACACGGCATCAAACGCACAGTGAAGAGGAACAAGCACACAGAGAGATTCAGGGAATCCAGATGCACGCATGCGCTTGGATGATGGGTGGCTTTTATGTTAGCACCTTGTCACCTTGTTTTGTGCAAATCATCCCCTAGTTCATAGTTCAGAGTTCAAAAGTTCAAGAGTTCATAGAAAGAATAAAATCTGCTCACCTTTTTCACAGGTGGTTAACTATGCATATATGCCAAACATTCATATATAGATCTATATACTTTTAGTTTTTCAAAAATTTATATGAAATCTATCATATATACATAGCCTGTGAATAAAAAAAGCAAATATTTGTTCATTTTTACAAGTGTGGGTATGTTTAGAATGGACAGGATATTTTTTTCTTATTTTTTCTGTCACTCTAAAGTTCAGATTGAAGTATCATGTTCCACACGCTACAAAATCTACCCACGACGGGCGAGGGTAACAAATCAACAACAGGAAAAGAAGAAGAACTAAATGTTCACATGAATCTGAAAACATAACACTGAAGTCAAACATAAAATAATCAGTGAGGTCACAGTGAGGCAGTGAGTGCTATTCTTACCATCCAGATAGGATTTTATTCACCACCCGCTTTTCCAAACTGCAAAAAAGAAATAAAAATGCACGCAACTTTTTGCCAAGTGAAAGAGCCTTGGCATTCTGACTGAATGCTTCTGATGAGCTGAGGTTTTTTTTTTAGTGGTAACAGACGTTTCCAAGCGTGCTGTCAGAGAGCAGCTTTGCCAAAATGTTTATTTTTCTTTTGTTGCGTGAATAAAACTCTGTTTCTTACTGCCAGCAGAAGCTATGAGTACAATTGTAGATGTGTATTGAAGAAAAATTCAGCTTCTATTTCTTTTTTTTTTTTTTTTAGTTTTACAACCTGGGGCTTATTCCAAGAGCTCTGACTGCCAGTATTTGATAATATTTCACTCACTAAGACAAAGGTATAAGGAAGCAGCCACACTCAGGTTGAAAATACTGAATTTTCTTTAAGACCTCTAAGAAGCTTTCCCATCCCCACCGCCTGAAGAACAACACATGTGCCGCTGTGGCATTTCACTCTGAATAAAGATTTACGCTGACTTTTAAAATACTGAACCTTGTGACAGGTGGCCAGAGAGGAATTACCAGGGGTCACAGGGATGGAAATTATACTTATACTAACCTTTTCTTTACTAAATGTGATGTTGGGTTGTCCTTGAATATAATAATTTAAATAGATTTTATTAAAGCAACCTCCAAAAAAGATCTGCAGTGCCTTTAATTTCCATCCCTGAGTTACAAACAATGAGGACCTTTTTTTAACCAGTCAGCTGGCTCAACAGCAGCCCCCATAGTAAGTTATTAAAATGAGACAGTCAGATCTATGTGGAGGGAGGCAGGAGGGATGGGTGCCAGCTGGGGTCTTAACCTCACATTACGGGATGCCCTTTAATATGACGGAAGACTGTAAGAAAATAAACACAAACAAACATGTTTCCAAAACATGATTCAACTCGTCATGCTACGGTTAAAAAAAGGGCGACCATACAGAAATATGACTTTTTTTTCTTAATCTATATGAATGTATCTAATCAGTGGAATAGATTTGTTTTCTGCTTTATATCCTAAAAATCAAAAACAGGTGCAGATTAATTTATAACATACCTTGCAACATTGTATTTTGTTCTGAAAGCTATATTTAAATACATATATATATATATTTATATCATTTTATATAATACCTATTTATATAATATTCCCTTTGGAAAACCCAAAAAAATTGATTATGAAAAAAGCCACGAGTGTTGGTTAAACATTCTCCAAATATAATAGATAGCACAGTCTGGGTACCAAGGCAGAGGGGTTTCTCCTGTTGTTTACTCTGTGGAGCTCCACCTCTGGGCTCTAAAGTCTTCCGTTTAAAAATAACAGCGGGTATACAGAAGACACACCTTCAGAGTTGTGTCAGGGCTATTTCTGCAGCCCTGTGTTCATCATTGTTGATTTTTGTATAAATATTTTGAAATATTTTGAAAGGCAACTGAGCTTTATGCTTAGAACCAAAACTCATCCTCATCCTTTACTGCTAAAGGCTTTTAGAGACCTGATACATGGAGGGGGGGTAGAAAAGGGGTTGGGGTAGTAGAGGAAAATAGTGAGAAAATGAAGGTGTTACTGGGGAAACAACTGATGTAGTTGGAGCTTGTGTTGTTCTCCTCTACAAAGAAACACCAGATATCATCCTGCAGTCTGATCTGGCTGCAGGCAACACAGCAGACTACAGTAAGGGCTGAGAAGAGGGTGGGTGTGGGGATGAGGGGGGGGGGGGGGGGATTATTGACTCATCCTCTTGTATCCAGTGCCAAGTGCAGGGTTTGAAGTGTCACTACGGACCACTGGTGAACCTTTTTAATACTGAACATAAAACCAGCTGGACAAAAAGAGGAAGAGTCCTTCCTATTTTTCTTATTTTCATCAGCTCTGCAACCGTCTGTCTTCATGTCTCCTCATCTCTTGCTCTGTCTCAGGGCAGGGGTCAGCTCTCTAGCAGCTGTTTTAATGCTCGTTCAATGTTCATGCGGTGTCCGACTCGCGTCACTCCCAGCTCTGCAAAGTCATCCTTGGTTAGAGCGGGGAGGTGAGAGCCTTCAATTTCATGTTCCTGAAAACCTGCTCTATGTTCCCCCAGATTGATACTCTCCAACCAATCTCCAACGTCGTACTTGTTCCAAAGGTGTAGGGGTTTTTGGTGAAAGGGCCGGAGGGCTAAAAGCGGTGAGCCTAACCCAGGAGAATGGGATGGTGAAGGGGAACGAGAGCGGGATCGGGCGCTGGAGCTCCTCATTACAAAGCGCACCTCTTTAGGCTCCTGTGGTAAACTGAGACTAGATGACTTAAGGATGGTTTGTGGAGGTGTGGTTGGTGACGTGGGCAGACCGAAGCCTGAGAATCGTCCAAGGGGGTCGCCTCGATCAGGTGAGCCTGAGCCTGGGCTAGGGGTGCGCCGGGTGATGGGGTAACGACTACCAGGGCGGATGGTGTACATGGTTCCATAGCTTCTCTGAGAAATGGTGTGGAGCTCTCCTAGGCTGCTGAAAAGTCTAGTGGAGAAACAAAGACGTTTTCAGAATTGTTAACTGAGAAAGAAGATGGTTAGAAAAGTGACATTAAGCAGAAGAGACCAAGCATTAGATTATATGTTCAAACCGTTAGTAGTTATAGAGATTAAGCTGCTAGAAAACTAACTAACATTAATACATCAAAGCATGAGCTTACTAACATCAATTATGAGTTTCAAATATCTCGAGCTTTAAATAAAGATTAGTACATTTATTTAGCACAGCCTGACGATGCTGAAAGTTTCCGGTATATCTAAAAGGTGATGAATATGTAGCTTTCACATAACTTGTAATGAGTCTCCTTGAAATGCTCTGTGAGCAAAAATGCATTTTTTTTAAAAAAAAGAGATTAAATCATCACAGTATGTAACAAATGTATTCTTCTTTGCATTCTATCCAAAATCAAGCACAAACATACAAACACACACCGACTCTTATACACATTCACACACCGAAGGCAGGTAAAAAGCTCATAGTTTTAGCTGCACATTGCAAGAAATTCGTCTATATTAAGAAAAAAATCTTATACCATTATCAAAATATTGTATAATCAATAATTAAAATTAAAACAATATTTTATGTATCTTTAAACTGTTGCTATGGGACACAAAAGACCATCTGTCTCTTCATTTAATTAAACCTTTGTTTATGTGGAAGACTCAGGACTTCATTTCATGCAGTACAGCAAGCATCAGGGGAATATCAGTGGCTAACTAACGCAATCTTACCGTGCGTAAATCTGAGGAAGAACAACTGCGTTAATAAAAAATGGTTATCATTATTTAACAGAAGTCTGAACAAGTTACCCCAGTTTTTAATCATTTCACCCCTAAATTATATTTTTCTATACTTGAAAGAGACGAGCTGCATGAAAAAAAAACCAAAACAACAACATAAACCTAAATTGTGAAACATCCTTTGAGATAAACTGTTAGTACACAACTGATCTACTCAAAGGAACAGAGGCAGGAAGAAGGAGAGATTAAGGGTTTCAAGAGAGTTATGTCTATCTTAATGGAAGGAGACGGAAGCAGAGAGGAAAGAGCTAAATGTGTGACAGTTACCAACACTAGTGTCTGTTTGGTTCATGCACGTTAGCCTGTGTGGGAAACTTTTTACATGAATTATATTTGAACTAAGAAGAGTAAAGAAACAAATGTAGTTTAACAGCACAGGCTGGAAAAAAATGGTCAGACTATAAGGAGCCAACAGATATGAGATGAGCTCCATGCGCACTTACACAGTCGTCCTGCCCTCCTGGGCGCACAGTCAGTTCTAGACCAATCAGATCAGAGCAGCAGGGCGGAGCATGCAGGGTGAGCAGAGAGAGAGCAATGGGAGAGAATGTTAGCATCACTCCATGAGACGCAGCCTGCCAACCAGACTCGTTATCTGCTTCAGCCAACTCTGCTCTCTTTGACATGCTTTATGTGTGAGAGAGTATGTGCATGTGAATATGTCACATTAATGTTTATAGGTTGAATATTAAAGTGTTTGTGAGCATTTGTGTCAATGTGTTAACATGACCAAGACAGCAGAGCAGGTTTCAGCGCTGAAAGGTCTGACCAGTGGGCTGTATGAGAGAGAAATGAGCACACTTATTCACATATAAAACACTGCGCAAAGAAAACAAACACATGGAGCAAAAAATAAAAGGAAGGCTCATGTTTTGACTTTTGGAGCTTTTTTACTTTTTGTAAGATATTTATTCACCAGAATCAAATATAAATGCCGATTGTTGCACATAAAAGAAATGAGTAATGTGCATAAATGTCAATTTAGACTTTAAGATAATTTACTAAAGTTTAAGGCATACACCATCCATTTTGCACGTCAGTCTGGGACCATGGCCTTCCTCAACACAAACACTGGAAAAACAAACAAAAAAGTTTGCAGTTTATACAAACAAAAAACAGAAAAACAAAAAATGAAATAAAATGAGAACTAGGAATTTTCTAAACCACAAGAAGCAATCATACAAAGAAGGCCGATACAAGAAAGACAAAATATAGCAGTGTGGATGTGTGAGGGTTTTTAGTGTAGCACATACTGGATGGGATACATGGTGGAGAAAAATTACAATAAAAAGTGCTGGGTGACTATGCTATATATGAAATGCCCCAGTAGGTTAACAACAACAAAATGCAGATGCAGAGAGAAAGTGAAGAGAGAGCGCACGAGAGAGAGAGAGAGAGAGAGAGAGAGAAAAAGGCGAATAATGGTGTGTATGATCATCTTTGTGACAGCCAGAGGCAATTAACTGTAATGGAAATGGTGGGAGAGGGAGCGAGGCCAAACAGAGCTGGGTGTTGTATGATTTGTTGTGTTTCATATCAGTCACCCTTTTCCACCCACAGTTGTAATGTGGTGCAGATCAATGATTAATGGCAGAGTTTCACCTGCTTTCAAATAATTCCTTACATTGCCTTATATCAACCACAACATTAAAATGTCTGACTGGCAGGATGAATAACACTGAATATTTGATCACAACACATTGTCTTGGTAGAAGACATTTGATCCTATTTGATATTATTGTGGACGCTACTTAACACAAGTCACTCAACATGGATGTTGTATCCCTGACCATGACAATAACTCTTCTCCAACAGACTACTGAGCCTCACCCCACTGAAGAAACTACTACAGCTGGCTCAATTGAGAATTTATAAGCTGCATGAAAACAAAACCAATAGGACTTAGAAGATTCAATGACAACATCCCAATGCCAAACCCAGGGGTGCTGCTCTGATGAGCTACAGTGATTTGGATGACATGGCAAAAACCAGTTGGCTTTAAAACTGGTGCACAGTTGGGATAAATAAGCTCTCAAACTAAACTATTGTGTTAGCAGATTACTAATACTAATAGAAGTAGCACAAAACCTGTGAAAAACATTCAACTATGCTTGTTCAGGACAATGGCTACCAAATATGGCAGTGCAACTATGAAGAAGGATAACCCAGTCATGCCATTTTGAATTATAAAAACTTTAAGCAGCTCAATGAAGTTCTGACTTGAGTAACACATAAGCTTCAGTTCTGTGGATTCTCCTTCTCCTGCTGATATGAGGACTGAAACATCCATTCTGACAAAAACTCTCAAAATGAGATCACAACTTCCAAATTGCTTTGCTGTTAACACATATTGGTTAAAGCAGACTGTTGTAGATCTACAGTTATTACAACAGTAATTAAATCAAACAGAGATCAAATTATGAGATCCCACCATTTATGACAGTTACTCTACATGATACTTAGTACTTTTGTGGCATTTTCGCTTGTAATTTTATTGTTAATATGGATTTTAAAGCAAATGTCATGTGAGGGTCGTTTTAATCTAACACACCATTATAGTTCAGTCATGTTCAAATACGTCTTAAAATACATCCTTTAAATCTTTGAGGTCATCACTGATTACTTTGCAGTGAATGATGGTAGTAAGAAGAAAACTGTCATTTCTCTTCTTATCTAGTTCTTATCAGTGATGAACACAAAAGGCTGTGGATATGAGGATGTATTGTGTATTATTTGAACAAAGACCTCTGTGGAAACACAGGAAGGGTAGCCACAAGCAGGGTCAACGCTTAGAGCTGAAATATGACAGTGTGAGAAAAGTATTTCATGAAATTCATGCCTCAGTCCCTGTTACCTTGTTTGCATCCTCAGTTTATCTACAACACATTCACGCACATGTATACATACATGCACACACATACTCAAAGAAAACTATCAGAGATTACTACCGTCTACTGTAAGCAACAAAGAACATTGATCAGAAGACCAATACGAGTGCCTGTAACTATAGAAACAAGAAGCAGTTTCAACTGAAGACCACAGCCATCAATTTTAGAGCCACTATACATCTCTTAAACTAATAATTTATAGAAAGCATAGTACTGTCGATCTTGCTCTGAAAGATTGTATCTGATGATGCAAACAAGGTAACAAATATTTAAAGGAAAACACATTATGAGGGATAAAAGGCTGTTAGTTTTTGGTAGGCTTAGTTTATACTCTTGTTATGAAAGTACATTTAAAAAAGGTGGTTTACCCTAGAGTCTATAACCTTAAGGTTTACTTTCTTCGGTGTCCTCACATCTGCAGAAATATAAAGGATTTTAATGTACTTTCAAGTTTGGGTTGAAAAAAAATCTAAGAAAAAAAGCACAAAAAAACAAACAAAAAAACACAACATGGTCTTAAAGGCTCTTTAAACCTTGTGCTATCATGCAAGTTATATCCTCATAATTGGATTGCAAGTGGATAGCTTAGCTTGTCCACACCTTTAAATGCATCTCCACAGGTCTTCCTTTGATGGAATAAAAGTAGGGCTTTTCAGAGCAAAAAGACATGGCCTGGGAATGATCCAAGGCATCTACGTCATTTGACATCTTTTGGGAACTGCTGAACATTTTGAATTGCATCACTGAAAAACATTTTCAAAATAAGAAACTATTTCTCAAGAAAATTCATCACTTGATTCAGCTGAGCCCTTAAGTAGATGCAAAAAATAACAAAACTAAGTGAAACAGCAACTAAACAGACCAAGTCTCTGAGTATTAAGTGTGTAAATATTGCTTTCTATTAAAAAATAAAATAAGAAAACTGCTGCAGCAGCTTTTTGTGAGAAACACATCTTGTGAGTTTGTGTACTGTATGCAGATTATATTCTATTATGAAAACTGAATTAGTGATGAAATATTTTAGTGGAAACTGCTTATCTTAAATCAGGGGAGTATGTGGTGTTTCATGAAGCTTGAGACACTTTTAATTTCAGACATAAAGAAAATATTGCTACAAGCATTTAGGATGCATTTATATGCATCCTGAATAGATTCACAACTGTGTTAGTGGAGTCCACTTGTGATCCACCACTCAGAATGCATGCTGGTACCAGATCTGAACAGGGCTTTAGATGCTTTGGATAATCCTGGAGTTGCTAAATGCGAAGCCTCTTTTTTCTGTTTTATTTATTTTGTTGAAATAAACAGATTTGCTGAAAGTCTCAAAGACAGGCAAAGTGCATTTTTAACTCTGTTGTTAGAATAATACTGTCACATAAACTCATGACAACAATGCTAACGAGCTCCAACCTCCTACAGTAGACAGCTAATTAATTTATTCAAATATTATATAATATGAGAATTTATCCCAAAAAGAAAAACAGTTTTTTAGAAATTTTCCCAGTGGTAAAAAAATCTGAAGTTTTGATGAATGAAAGATAATTAAATAAAACACATTTTTAATTAATATCCTTCCCCCTTACTAATGTTTGGCAGATGAATTTCTTCAATAATAAGTAAAACATATTAGTACATAATTATTTTAACTGTAATCCATTCTTCTGTCACTCAGTGTTAAATAAAGTAATTCATGGATCTTTGCAAGATACTCTCTTACCTGGCACCTGCTACAGGTGACTTCCTCCCTGGGTCAAGTGAAGCTCCCAGCGGCTCCTCACCCAGAGACCTAGTGTCTTTATTTAGCTGCTGTAGACGTGAACTGAGTTCTCCCATAACAGATGGTTTTGCACCTTCATCTGCACCCAGCCCAAGTCCGAGTCCACCAAGATTGCCCAAACTCCCAATTCCTAGCCCTACCCCTGGCCCTCGAGGTTCCACTGGGTCCCCCCACAGCTTGGACCTCCGCTGGAAGAGGTAGCGTGGCTTGGTGGGGGCAAGGCCAGTCACTGAGGCAGAACCACCTGCAGGAAGCCCAGCTCCTCCAGCTGCTGCAGCAGCCAGGGCAGCAGCCTGTTGCTGTGATAGCAGCTCACTGTCAGAGCTTTGCTTCAGCAGAGGGTCCCTGAAGGTGACGGGGCCTTTACTGCCCCCTATCTGGGACTTGAGACGGGGCTTAGGAGGCACTGGCGGCTTGTCGAGCACGAATGTCTGCCCGTCAGCATAGGAGGTGTGCGTGGTGTGCGTGTCAGCAGGCTCGCCGCTTTCTGAGGACAATGTGGACATGCTGGAAACGGTGGAGACGGTGCTGGTGGTTTCGAGATGGTGATCTCGCTCTCTCTCGCTGGAGCTTCGCGTGTCGGCCTCCTCCACGCCCGAGTCAGCCGCAGAGCCAGACTCGCCCACAGGTGGGGGCTCCAGAGGATCAGAGGGTTTCCCTGAGACAGCTGCTGCAGTGGGTGGAGGTGGGGGCTGGGGAGGCTGAAGCTTGGTGGGCGTCACAGTTGGAGTAGTTGGAGTTGAAGGAGTTTGGGGTGTTGGTGTTGTTGGGGTGCCAGGAGAGGTGACAGGTTTAGTAGGGGGGGTTGGTGTTCCCGGTGCCTGCAGCCCATTTGAAAACTCATCTGGTGGTGGAACGACTCCAATCTTTCGTAACTCCTCCCTTGTTTCCTCGTCACTGGAGGATAACATGGCAGGGGGCAATGTGACCGTGTATGGATCTACATCCTCCTCTGAACTTCCCTGAACCAGACTTTTGTCTTGTGCAGGACTGACAGGACGCTGTGTCTGCGGCAGAACCTGGGGCTGGAGTTGGGCCTGGGGCTGGGACACAGTGGGACTGGGGGATTTAGCTCTTGGGCTTAGTGATTTACTGGGCTCTACAGAAGCAGGCACAGGTGTCTGTTCTTTCTCTGGACCCATCTCAACGTCCTGACCGTTACTGATAGCGTGGACCATGATTAGCCCTGCTGTCTTCTGCTGCGATGTATCCATAATACTTATCAACATACTTTTTTTATCTTCTAGTTTCTTCTCTTCTTTCCTTTCCTCTATTCTAGCTTCCATCTCTTGGCGGAATGATATAAGTGATGGTGATGTGGCCCATTGTGGCTTGGTGGGCTGAGGAACTAAAATAGGTGCTTGGGAGGATCCTGCTCCAAACCCAGCTGCCTTGGCGCTTTTAGGTGAAAAAGGAGGAGATGCAGTTGCCACATCTCCACGCGGAGAATCTTTGGTCTGAGTATCGATGAATACTACACCCTGGCCTATTCGCTCTTGTTTAGTCCGAGGCTCTGGGCTACTAGTAGGAGACTGACTCTGGGAGGTTAGTGCCCTCTCCCTTGCGGCCAGCGCAAGAGCCAGTGGTGAATTTGGGTCCAGAGGCTTTCCTGTAAGGGGATGGATAAAAGTGGTCCCAGTAGGTGAAGGGTTCAGAGTCAAGGCAGGTGGGGGGAGCTGTCCCAGCTCTCGTGTCAGCATCCGTTCATCTATGGAGTGAGACTGAGTCAGCGAAGGGGAATCAGGGCTGGTTGAAGAAGTCCCTTCCATAGTCCCAACAGAAAGGAAGACAGTGGATTTCCTTCGTTCTTCTAGGCGACGCTCACGATCTTTCACTGCTCCCGCGATTGCAGCAGCAAAGGGGCCCTTACCCTGAAATACCATCTCTCCCTGGGCACGTATACGCTCACGCTCAGCCATTAGCTGCTGCTGGTAGTAGTCGGCACGGCTGGTGTGTGTATGCCCATGAGTTACTGGGTGTCGTCCTGAGGGTGAGCTCTCTCTTGAGTGGGCAATAGCTAAGGCCAAGCTGGCCTTTTCTTGTGCGTCTTCTACCTGCAGAGCAGAGGTAAAGGGGAGAAAGAAAAACAAAAGGATCTTTTGCATCAATGTATAAAAACAGGAATGACAATTTTATTTGTATTGCATATTTAATGGACAAGACAAATAAAAGTGCTTTAAAATAAAAACATTAAAGGGGACATTGTATGCAAAAATCATGTTTCAAAGTGCTTACAATAGTCCTCTGTGGTGTTTCACGTCATGTGCAGACCCCCCCCCCCCTATAAAAAACAATAACCGGATGTGCTCACAATCTCATTTTGAAATTAACTGTTTAAAAGGCTTGTTTTAAAATATCTACTTTTATGACGTCCAAAGAGATTAAGTTCCTCTTCTTAGTAGTATTCAACCCCATCTATGTTGCATATAATTTGCCCTCTACCGACCTACACCAATGCCATCCCCCACCTACTCCTCCAACCACCACTGTCCCTCAGTTTCACAGCTGCAGTCAATGGCCGAGAGAGAAGCAGCATGAGCTGCGGCCTGCTGGATGGAAAAGCATCTCTACATAAACTCTCAGAAGCAGAGGAAACTGCAAATATTCTGCAATCTGACTGTAGTGGACACAACCAAACCTGACTGTAGTGGACACAACCAAACCGGACAGTTTTAGCACCATTGGTTGTTTAACACAGATGGATCTCTTCAGACTCTCTGTGGACAAACTTCACACCAGCAAAATGTAAGTAATAAAAATCTAATTAAGAAAAATATATGTTACTTGTGTGGAAAGTAATGCTAAGAGCTAGTGTTGATGCATTAGCTAGTGTCGATGCTAATAGCTGTGCTAGCAGCCTTGGCACAGCCTCAGGCCGTAGTTTTGGTGTTAATAGCAATCCAGGCAGCAGCTTCAGAACCTTTTGCAGCTGTAATTGTTGGGAGCTTCATAATATCTCTAATCGCATTCGGAACCAAGACCAGTACTTTTTACGGATCACAGCTTTATAAGTGATCTCTGTGTGTTGTGATCTCTGATCACGGCAGAAATTCGGAAGAGACAAGGTACCCTTTGCAGACCAGGGTGACAGCTTCATATTGTCTCTGAATGCAGCAGCATCAGAGGGTCCTGAATTACAATGGAAAACCAATCGAGTAGGTACAAATGGAAAAGCATGTTAGTTACTCTCTCTCCTGCATCATCATCATTGCATTATTTATTATTCAGTGCTTTTTATTTGTAACAGTTAAGTCTGTGCATCATAAAAGCTGCAGTCTGAGGTGGATGTAGGTCTGATGGTTTTAGCATCTGGCTTTGTTTAGTCTTAGCATCAGCTGCTTCCAACTTTATCATACAACCTCAGATATCTTTTACTTTAATATTACAACAAAATACAGAAATAACAATGTAGATACAGGAGTAAAACTGAATATATATGGCTGTCATTAAGGAGGAATGCACAGTTGTCTCTGTGCTACTGTTACCTGCTGCAATGAGCACCGCGTTAGCAATAACATCAGAACCGGAACCATAGAGGTCAACATATGTGCGGTTACCATGGAAACCCAGAGCCGTGTTGTCAACCCAGCAAAGACCTGCCTTCAGGAAGACAGAATGGAGGGATGGGCAGAGACAAGGTCTGCTCAGCTCGCTCTCGCTTGTCTCCATCTCCACCTCTTCAGACGAGGCTTTTCCCCGAGCAGGGGAAAAGTCTCTGAGAAGCGGCTGCACTCAAAGTAATGGCCGCTTTGGTCAAGGGAGAGCACCAAAGTTGTATGTATGTATCAGAGAACTGTTTTAGATTGGGAATAAAATGCATGCAATGTCCCCTTTAAAAGCATAACAACAGTGTGCAGGAAGGATTAATAACAAATAAAAAAACATAAACAAAAAGAAAAAGAAAAAAAAGTTGATCAAATCCATGAAGTAAAAATGAGAAAATAAAGAAATAACAAAACGGAAAATTGAAACCTGTTCCTCTTATAACATACCTGTAGCTGTTTCACCAGGGGGCTTTTCTTTCTTTGGGGCTTAGTAGGTGTGTAAAGGCCAATGCTGAATTGACCCACATTTGCGTAAGGGTTGTCAATAACCCTACCCTTTCTTTTGATTCGCTCAGGTGGAGTAGCAGCAGAAGGACGGGGAATTTCTGTAGGTTGTACAGGTAGATGCGAGGAGTCCTGCAGGATGATCATCGAGCGGGCTTTCTTCTGTCTCTCAATTTGTGTAGCCTGTCGCTGAGCTGCCTCATAAGGCAGGTCCAAGGAGGATGGCTTGAAGCTAGATCGTCCCCCAGGCTCATGGCCCTGACTCTGGGTTCTAGATGGGGGTGGAGGTGGGCAGAAAGCTGGAGGAGGACCAGTGTCCAGATAGTAGGGAGGAGGAGGAGGAGGTGCTGTTTGAGGAGGTGGAGGGATGGGATGCGGTTGCGAATGCTCTCGGAGGCTGTCGGTCATCGAGGAACTGCGGGGAAATCTGTTCTCGCCTGCAAGGGCTGACAGTCGATCTTCCTCTGTGGCACCTGATGACAGGGGTGGGGTTATAAGCACAGATCAGCTGGTGATATAGAGTAAGCTAAAGAAAGAAAAAGTAATTTAATAAAAACTTGATAAATTAACTGTAATCTATCTATCTGAAGGTCTGGTCATTCAGATGATTTGCTACAATCAGCTTTTAACATGTCTGTCAAAGTTTGATCTGTGAAATAAGATTTTGTCAATCGCAGTATTTTATTTCAGCTGATCTTGTTTGTACATGATTTTTAGATATAGTGATACAGTTTATTAAGATGATACTTCCTCAGATCCTTCATGTTTAAAAAAGGACAGGAAAGGTTTCTTACCAAAAGACTTAGTCCTGGACATGCCCTTTGGTAGCGGCATATGACCTCTATCGATCCCCGGGTGCAGACCTCCATGTAGAGTCATTCCCTGCCTCTCGAACAACGACTGCAGTGCAGAATAACCGATGTAATCAAGAACACTTTAATTATTTTAGTAATTTGATGATGATGCATATCATGTAGGAAGTGTTTTGCTTTTTTTGTGTTCTTTGGCAGATTGAATTTGTATGTACGTAAGCATGTTGCCATGTGCTGTTTGGCAATTGGCAAAGTGCAATATGTGTGTAGATGCACTCACACTGATCTCTGCTGGTGTTATTCTCCTGCTGGTAGGCCGTTGTTTGACAGTGGCTGCTCTGTAGTCTGCCTCTGAGGGTTGAGAGCGCAACATGGATTCCTGCGATGCCAACATCTCATCTAGCCTCTCTGTTAAAAAGGAAACGAGCCAAAACTAAATACTGACATACAAAACCATGCCAATGCTGTGTGATTATTTAAAAGACACTGATGTCACAGATGATGTAAAGAAATCTCTAAAATGTGGCTAAGTTGTGTGAAATTATTGTTTCTTTGGGGGCTCCTTGTCAGGGTTACTAGAACAGACAAAAAGTTGCAGAATATCAAAAAGATGAAGAATAGAATTCATGTTTTCCAAGTGTTCTCCAGTTTTTCTCCTCTGTTAAAATCAGCACTGCTTAAACTGACAGAGCAGTGGTAAATCATAAGTTATGCTTAGAAAAGTGTCTATTCCTTGCCTCAGACTCACCTCCTCTTCTCCTCCGAGCAGAAGCTTGGTGGGAAAAAGATAGCGTCAGCAGAGGAGGGAAAATGACAAGAACAAGCCAACACAAGTGAGTACTCTAAAAGCTAGGAAATTAACAGAGTTTTAGTGGCAAAGCAAAAGCAGATTTATGACAGTAAAAGAGAAGGAGGGAGTCGACTTTGCATGCCAGTTCTTTGGCACTCACCCAGTTCCTCCAACTCAGCAGTCATGGACTTTGAGCGCAGTGTCAGGGTAGTGCTGGGAGCTCTCTTAGGTGGTGGGGGGGCTGTGGAGAAAAGGCATGGGGTTGAGGATGAAGTGGAGGGGAATGAAAATCCTTTGGCTTTGCAACTTAGTGTCCTCCTGGCTTCCCCCAGACGGCCGGCCCATCTCGTCTTCGCTGCTTTGATTTGGTTAAATTCAGAAGAACCGGATGCTTCACACTTAGCCAGAACCCCTTTCAGGCCATGGTTGGAGCCAAACTTCTTCATGTTTTGATTTCTGTTTGTCTGATGACTTATTAAATGGCTTATCAATTTTTAAGTCCGACTGCAAGTCTCTCAGTTTTGTAATTTTTGAGCTGCAATAATGTCCCTCTGCTGAGGAGTCCATTGACAGTAAATGAAGTAAACCTTCTCCGTAACATTCCTAGCCTACTGAATCTTTCCCTTGAAGACAGAATAGCATAATTTGTGTACCACAGTCAGTAAAGTATGCAAAATAAGTGGGGAAAGTAATGGAAGAAACTCATCCATCTTAGCTTTAATACACTGTCTGTAATTTAGCAGACATGCATCAGACAGAAATACAAAACCACTTTAGTGTACACATGCAAGCATCCCACTGACAAAAACCATTGAGGGGGATGTAATGCCATGTGGGCAGATAGACAGTAAATTTAACAGCTAAGGAAAATGATACGCTGCAGACTTTACATTACCAAAGCTCCTGGGAGCATTCCAATCCGACTGCACACACAAGGCAACTGGGCTGTTATCGTCCCAGTCAAAACAGAAAATCACATTTACTAAATACTGACTTCAAAAATAAAATGCAAAGTTAAGACTTAAAAAGGCTTTACAAGTATACTGCAATTAATTAAGCTGAAGATAACGACAATGTATTTTAGTATGTTAAATCAGCAGTAACAGCAAAATGCCATGCAGTCAGCAGCAATCTCCACATGCTATCGCCAAAACAAGTTTCCTATCAATATCCCACAACCGAACTGGATCAGCTCCCTCTGTCTGAGATCGACCCGCTAAGAGTCAATGCAGCACTGTGGAGAAATAGCTCTCCGAGTCCCACAGATGTCCCAATGTCTTACTAGAGACTATCTCACTATCGTGCTCTTGTCAGCAGCTGCACATCTAGTCTACATACGCCATCCTGGTATTGTCCATATAAAACATCTTCATTTCCTCACCAGCCTGTACACAGTGGTACAGAAGCAGGGAGCAGAAGAGATGGTGGAGGATGGAGATAGAGAACAGAGGCAGACTCAGATGGAGAGAGAGTGTTGCTGTAATATAATGCTTAATTCAAACATGCAGTGTAGTCACCATGGCAACGACGGCAGTAGTGAGGCCACGCATGGTGCAGAGAATGTGTGTTTGCCTGAAAGTCATTTTGTGTCAGCATGTATCCGTATTTGTGAAAAAGTGAGGCACAATGTGCTGTTTGTCCCACTGGAGTCGCTGAGTGGCAGCAGAGGACATTCAGCACACTTCATGTTGCAAAAAAAAAAAAAAAAAAAGGATATTTTGGAGAGGTTTGAAAAAGAATTTTGCACTCGGTGAGATCTCCTGCACCAGATACACTCCATCAAGTCTGGCTGTTTGCACTGCTTGTGTGCCTCAGCAGCACTGTCTGCTCTCTGCTTTATTTGATTAACAATAAGTTAATTTCACCAACTGTTACCTTTATAGTCTACTTCAATCATTCTATCTGTTTTCTATCAATAGCCGGAGTGTTTTAGACCCAGATATCATCCAGCTTTAATGATAACCTCAACAGCCTCACAACAATGTCAAAATTAAAACAAAAACAAATATTATTATGGAACAAAATAAAGTAAACCTTGTTTAATAATGTTATTGCTCAAATGTCACAATATTCAACCACAATTATATAATAAATAAAAAAGCACAAATAGGACATTTTTAAATGTAATATAATCCTCAGGTACTAAGCACTTTTTGTTTTTATTTTAATAGTTAGACATTAAGTGGAGAAATGCACAAGTTTAGGCTCTTTGCTAGTCATTCATAAACTGTTCTCACACACATTACATTCATTTATCAGACACTTTTCTCCACAGTGACTTACATCTGAGAATAAACACAAGCACGAAATCAGACAGTAGAGGACGTCATAGATAAGTGCAGTCGGAATCCTGGAAGTCTAGTTGGACGAAGGTGTTGCATGCATTGCTAGAGGCATAGATTTTTTCCCCCAAAATGTCAGCAGTACTGAATTTTCACAAAGAGCTAAAACAATTTCCCAAGTTAGTATAATTTTCTATTTATCGCAACTAAGTATGGAAATGTTCCCTAAAGTAGATGAGAACACTGCAGGTCGAACAGTTTGGGAGTTTGTTCCACCACAGAGGAACAACAGAGAAGAGTTTCGCTACTGGTTTAGCCCCACATAGTGATGGTAGTGCTAGGCGTCTTTTACTGGCTGAGCGTAACTATCGAGAGGGAGTGTAGCTCTGGATTAATGAGTCGAGGTAACCAGGATCCATTTGAGTTGATGTTTTGAAAGCCAGAAGCAAATATTTGAATTTGATGCGTGTGGCAACTGGGCGCCAGTGATGTGTGATTAGCAGCAGAGTGACATGAGCTTGTTTTGGTTGTTTGAAGACCAGATGTGCTGCTGGGTTTTGAGTGATTTGCGGAGGTTTAACAGAGCATGTCAGCAGGCCTACCAGTAAGAAATTGCAGTATTCAAAGAAATGATCAGAGCCTGAACCAAGAGCTGCGTTGTGTGTTCTGTCAGGTGGGATCTGATCCTCCTGATGTTGTAGAGAGCAAATCAGCAAGTACGGGCAACCGAGGCAACGGGACCTTGAAGGTCAACTGGTTGTTTACTATGACACCAAGATTTTGGGCAGACGGATGTATCATCAGGTGGGAAGGAGAGAAAAAGCTGAGTGTCATCTGCATAGTAGTGGTAGAAGAAGCCATGAGAGCTATGACCGCACCAAGTGAGGATGTGTATGGCGAAAACAGAAGAGTGCCAAGTACAGAGCCCTTAGAAACTGCTGTGTTCAACAAATGCGATTTGGACACTTCTCCTTGTCAGGATACTTTAAAGGGTCTACCAAGGAGGTAGGATATGAACCACGAGAAGGCAGAATCTGAGATGCCAAGCTCAGAGAGTGTGGAGAGGAGAATCTGATGCAACTAGATGGTCCAGCAGAATAAGGACTGAGGACTGACCAGTGGATTTGGCAAGCCGTAAGGAATCAGTAACAGACAGGAGAGCAGTTTCAGTGGAGTGACCCTGAATACAGCCAGACTGATATGGATCAAACAATTTGTTATCATGAATGAACTACGAGACCTGAGAGAGTACAGCACGTTCTAGTAGTTTTGACATGAATGGAACCTGCAATGATACTGCCATGAAATTTTCTAAACATGATCAAAATCATCAGTCAAATATCTGGATCTGTCGCAAAGGACTTTGTGAGGACTGCCTTCCATTAACCCGCTGCAACACTGGCTCATGTAACCCACTGCCACACCGGGTCATGTAACCCGCTGCCACACCGGGTCATGTAACTGGCTGCCACCCTGGGTCAGTAACCCGCTGCCACACCGGGTCATGTTACCTGCTGTCACACTGACTCATGTTACCCTCTGCCACATTGGCTCATGTAACCCGCTGCCACACCGGGTCATGTAACCCGCTGCCACACCGGGTCATGTAGCCCACTTCCACACCAGGTCATGTAACCCGCTGCCACACTGGCTCATGTAACCCGCTGCCACACCGGGTCATGTAACCCGCTGCCACACCGGGTCATGTAACCCGCT
>JBAMHX010000011.1:22638166-22659061 GCA_037177515.1 Pseudomugil tenellus
ACTTCCAATTATTATCTCTGCTGCTTATTTTCCATGTATTGGACAGTACTGGCATCATTAACCTATTTCTCTTTTTTTTCTGCAGGTTTTATTTCTCATTTCTTCCTTTTTTGCTTGTCTTACTTCTTATTTTCCTTGCAGGTCTTCCTGGATAGCAGCTGCAATGTATATTAATCCGTCTTTCCTGTCCTCTCTGACCCCAGCGAGTCACGGCGGAGGGTTGCCTTACCTGAGCCGGGTTCTGACCGGAGGTTTGCCTCCCTGTTACAAGTTTTCCTTCCCACTGTCACCCCATGCTTGCTCAGGATGGGAGATACAATCTAGCTGGTTCCCTATGTAAGGCTATTTTTTTTTTATTTGGCCGATCTCAAATAAAGTTGAATTTAATTTAATTAAATGTTGTGAATCTTCTATAAATCTGTGATGGAGAGTGGAAACTGCTTTGAGGCCATGTGTTGGGGCAGCAATGCAAGAGCCAGTAGCTGCATTTTCATTACTCCAAAAATTGTGCAAAATGTACATATCACAGTAAAAAGAAATGGCAAAAGAAACATCTACATTTCGAATGTTTACGATCCTGTGAGATTTTTTTTTCTAAAATTTTGATACAGAATTTTATCACAGAAGTGAAATAGAAGCATTTTTTCACATTTATGTGTTCCCAAACTTGACGTATGCCATTTCCAGCAAAGATGGTGAGGTATGGTGTAAATAAGAACTAAATACAATGATTAAAAAAAGAGAACAAGGCCTATGCTGTCAGAACCGACGCCCCCAGTTCTCGAATTGACACAATACAGTAATATAAGGCGCACATGTTCAGTCACAAAGCTACACCTAGTGTAGATACTTTGAACCACCCAGGTTTGATGTCAGGACAGGATGCATCCTGAGGTCATGACCTTTCATTTGCACTTAATTTGAGGTCAATGAGCTTCCAGTTATTTAGCCAAAAATCTGATTTTACGTGCATAAAGCGCCACCTGGTGGGAAGAACAAAAATTCCAAAATTGTGAAATTTGATACACACTCAAAAAGCAAACTTGGTGTTTGTTCCATTAACAACAATCCCACATGTAGATTTACTATAAATAAATCTTGTTTTATGTTTAAAATTTTTACATCTTGTAGTTCTAGCATAATGTGCAACAATTAAAAATTTACGAGAATTATATAAGTTACCACAACATCATTTCGACATGTTCACATTGCAAACCACCTTAGTTTATGATTCCAAAGCAGACGGTGGCAGTAAAGAGCAACTTCCCAGTTGAAAAAGTCCCTGTTTGAAAGAAAATAAAACTTGTCTCTTTTTTTCCCACCAAAACTTGACAGATTGGTAGTGAATGTGTTCAGATTGCTTAATGTACAAGGATTGTTTCTGTTTAGATACGTCAATGTTAATTATTGTTGAAAATTTAAATGCATATTTTCTAAATGTATAGCACTAGTTGTCTTATAAAGATATGTTGGTCTAAGTATTTATGATGAATAAACTTGCATTGGATTGGGGCTGCATGGTGGTGCAGTTGGTTAGCACTGTGGCATCACACCAAGGAGGTTACTGGTTCGAGTTTTGATGTTCTCCCTGTGTTAGCATGGGTTCTTTCCAGGCACTCCAGATTCCTCCCACAATCCAAAGACATGGCTGATTGGAGACTCTAAATTGCCCTTAGGAGGGAATGTGTGTGTGTATGCTGCAGTCTATGTGTGTTGGTCCTGTGATGGACTGGCGACCTATCCAGGCTGTGACCCGCCTCTCGCCTGATGTCAGCTAGGATTGGCTCCAGCCCCCTCACAACCCTGTTCAAGGAATAAGCTGGATAATGGATGGATGTGTTGGATTGGCGGAATTAATTCTAGTAGTTGTATCATATTAAAAAAGTAGTTGTAACTACACTATTTGATGAAGTAATTCCTAATCAAATCCTACAAGTTAAAATTGCTCCACAAAATTAGGTCAGATATTATCTTATAAAACATTTACTTTTACATATCTAGTTGAACTAAACAATGGTAGTTATGTAACAGTAATGCAATCAGATCATGTTGTCCAAACATGATTTTATTTGACTTGCTTGTCTTAATTGTTTCTTGTTAAATGAACACATTTTAATTAGATGGAAATTATTTTCATAATTTCATTATGTTCTATGGACAAGTTGTTTTTTTTTGAGTCCAGATCGTCCCCCTGGAGACCTAAGCAGCTATGCTGAGTATCAGAATTTGTTGGAGTTATCGTGCTCACACGAAGGATATCTGGAGGTGGCGACAGTCAGGGCGAAACCATTATATCTCCAAAACTTCACATTCTGGGATATAATGAGGGAGAAAGGCTTTGAAATGTTGGGAGAAATTCTCCAGAGGACGTAGAAAACCCCAAAATAACACCACATGGCCAGATAAGATTTCATGAGAACCGCAGCTTTACAAAATTCGCAAGTTAATAGAAACCCAGATTTCTGTATTAATGATGGCCGTCAATTTGATAAAAAGAATATTTCATTTGTACTGAGAGACTTTTGGCTAATATCTTTTCTCTCTCTTCAAATCAGATAATATAAGGTAGAATGAGGAGCAAAGCTCAAATCGATGGAGATTATTTGGATGAGAGAGTAAAATGGGATCATAACCTGGAATGCCAAAGTTTAAATCTAAATGATGCAATCATTTTTCACATTTACCAAGCATGTGCATATGTCCCTGGGTTTTCTTAAAACAAAGAGGATAACAAGGACAAACCTAGGAAGAGAGCTGTATTATTACATTTGTTTTGTTCAATCTGCGTCCAGATGTCTGCCTAGCTTCTTATGTTATATGCAGCCAGAAATCACAGAGACATCTGTGGTTTTTTCCTGACTTCCAGGGGTAAATGCTTGACTTGATCTCCAGACTTGAAGTGGAACTAAGGGGAAGATTTTCTTTCCGCATTGCGAGCAATAATCCATCCGTAAAAATGTGAGAATAGGTTGTTTGTTGATTCTAGGTTGTGATAAAGTGTGTTATAACTGAGATTAAAGCACTTTTAGTATGTCAAACTAGATGCCATGCTTTCCATCATTGTAAAGCTGCATCTCAGAATTGTGCTGCATGTGCTTATTTTTCAGCCCACGGTGCTTCTCCGTTCTGGATAGATTGTAACTCTTTCACTGTCCTTGTCTGAAGGACACAAGAGCCACATCACACACTCACGCATACACAGATGAATGGAAACACAAACCAACATGGACACACAGTGAACTCTGCTGAATGAGAATTAACCTGTGCTGTTTTAGCACTGATAAGAACTGCACACAAACATGAACACACATTAGAGCAAGCACACACTTATCAAGTGAGGTTCATTGACTTTTTAATTCTATCCTTCCACACACACATCCCTTCTTTTCTTTTACTCTCTTTCTGCCTCCTTGCTTGTATTGTGTGCGTTAACCTCCTTAACCCACTGGACATACAGGGTGTAGTAAATCCAAAGGGGGGTACACATCATGAATACTAAAACAGGCTTCAAATGAATCAGAACAAAGCTGAACTCTTTGGTGAAACTTTTAAAGAGCCACAAAGTTGACAATAAGATATTTTTGGTATTTTTTTGTCTTGTCACACATTGTGCCAGTTCTTCTAAAGCTGCAGGATGCAGGGGTGTGCAGCTGGATACAAGGATAACCCACCCCTACACAACACAAAGGACCAGCCGCAAACTTCATTTTCTTATCCTCTTTTTCGTTCTGAAACCGTGACTTTGTTTTTTCTTTAATGCTTATGAATGAGACTTAAATAGAAAGGTGTCCTATTTCTTTTTTCAACACTGGATGAAATTAGTTGTGCTCAAAATATGACAGTGTGATACAAAGGACACTGAAGGAGAAGAAAACTCAACACAAAAGAGCGACTAAGAACAGAGTCTGCATCAGTTTAATCTTTATCTCTTCTGTCTACAGAAGGCATTCAAGTAAACCTTTAACATCTTTTGGAGTTCTGGGAAAGTACTGAACATCAAAGTATTCAGAACTTAACTTAACTGAATATTCCTTCAGGTTTTTTCCCCATATAAATCATTGGTATACGTTCACGTAATAAAAGCTACAAAGGGTATCTTAATCAGCTAAGCAGGAGTGGGGAAAAAAACAATGAAAATGTAAAAGAAGAATGTGATGAAGATAATATATTCAATTAAAATGGAATTAAACAGGGAATGTAGGCAGTAGCTGACAACAGTGATACAAGGGCCACATAACTAGTCCTGATTAGCCACATCCAAATAGATAAAATGTCTCAACCTGCTTCTATATGTCAAATGTTTCCTTTATAATCCATAATATTTCAATAAATCTGTTATATTATGTGCCCCCAATATTTCTCTATAATGACACTGAATTCAGTTACTCTCTATACACACAAACCAGTTGACAGTTCCTGTCTGCAAAAATCCTGAGTAAGTTTATCACATTTAAAAGCTTATTTACTTCTGTCTTTACCTTCTCAGAGCAGGGTGTCGCTTCGTTAACATTAAAGCACACACAGTGAACAAATGTTACTTTTCTTATTGCTTGAAAGTATATATTTAAAATATAGTCTCACATTCCAGGTACAAAATACAAAGACATACAAACGTAGCCAAATGTTTTGGACTCCATTTTGTTGTCAGATGAAAGTTTGAAAGTGCAGTTTCAGTACATCACAGGTAGCTGCTTTCACAGAAACCCGCACATATACACAATTCATAATTTAGCAATTCAGACAATGACACAGCTAATACCAATGGCTCAATAAGAAAGAAAACTTTAAACAGAATGGAAGACTAAAGTAAATCATGCTTTAGTACACACACACGGGTCCAAAATCTGCATTGAAAATGTTAACAAGATAAGTGAAAAGAGAAACAATGAAAGTGCAGGAAATGAAGTAACAGTAAACACTGTGATTATCAGTGTAAGTGAACACTGAAAAGAATTTGAACTGACTGTAAAATATTCATGTGACAAACTGTCAAATAATCTTCAGCGGTGATGTTTCTTTTCACTGCGCGCCATCATCCTCCCATTCAGGCTAAAATGGAATTGTTTGCATGCTTACAGACACAACTGGGACATACTGTATAACAAGATTCTCGCGTTTACAAAATGGGCTTAATACAATAATATATTATTTACAGTAAAAGTCTATGTAGACAACCTGCTCCATCAAACTGTCTGCACTTCACTTGAAAGAACTGCAGGTGAAGAGTGAGTGAAAACAGCTACGACATTGTGAAATAGACTATATTTTCAGAGAACTGCTGCAAACGGCTATAGTGTACATGTGTGCTTTTGTTTTCGTGCGTGCACATGTACTTGTGAGCGCACACGACCCGATGTCCTCCAATGCTGCCCATGTCAAACGTGATATGTCCCTGCTCTACTGCCAGACCTGCTTCTGCTTTGATTCATTGTTCAAACAGCATTGCCATCTATTATGAGTTGATATGGATCTGTCCTCTAGAGAGAGAGATAGCTCCACACACTTGACTGACTTCTGATGAAAGGTACAGATAGTGGCCATCACTCTGTGGTGAACAAACAAACACAACGCCCACACACTCTCAAATTCTTAAAATGTCACTTAACAACATTTTGTGCAGACTTTTTTTTAACACAGTGTTACATGGCAGGATCCCTCTAGCGCTGCTTATAACACTGACTCAGCTAAAACCTTAATATGAAAGACACGTCTCACAACCTGTGCTTTTATCTCTCACTCTCTGTCACTCTCTCTCACACACGCTTCTTTTCTAATAAGATGGATTAGTTGGCTATGCTAATCTATCTGCTGACTCCACATAGAATATAGACTATATAACTGAAGTGTGTGTGAGTGTGTAAGCATATGGGTGAATAAAAGCCGGGCTATTTGCACGTACATATATTATTGTGTCAGCATTTGCATATTCATTCTGCATTTTTCAAGTCAGCACCCGAGAGTTACTTACTAATAACTGACGAACAATCTACTTGGGACAGACCAATTTGCACAACTTTGGAAGGAGTAAACTAGAAGTAGTTTGACACTGAATGATGACTATCTCCTGTTATTTAATCACTGACATTCATTATGCAGATTCTTGAAGGCGTGTTGCCTGGCATTGACCAAAGGCTGAGAAATTCAGTTTTACAGCTTTTTTCCCCCCCAACCCAGAGTTCACTGTGACAGCTGTGCATTGCTTTATGGTGGAGGCACCAGATCTGCTTAAAGTCCTGTGAATCTTGATGACGTCACACTATTGTTTATTCTCCATAAAACATCAATAAAAACAACAATAAAAACAAGGGGAGTATAGAGAATGCAACTTCCCCGACCTATTCATATGATAAATTCCTAACTGCATTTTAAAACAAATGAACAGGATTAGCACCACTTTAACTTGTTCCAGTTTTTTAAAAATCTGATGGCCCAGAAATATTTACGAGTTTTGGTTCTACAGTAGAAGTGATACAAATTATGAATTTTACCCCTGTTATTTTTGTGAGGCCTTATACAATCTGTGCAATTCAATTCCATAAGGTTGTTCGGCACCTTGTAGTACAATATCAAATCTGCCTTATTGCATCTAGACTCAAGAGATTCGAGTTATAAAAAGGCCAATCTTTCTGGGTATGACAGTCCTCTACATACACTATATGATTAGCTGGACAATAAAATGAAGCAATTAGCTAAAATTAGCAATGACAATAAAAATGATAGATTATTAGATTCAAAGGGGCTTTATTGGAATGGAGAAAACAAGTTTAGCTGGCTAATTCACATTGACATTGAAATAAAATATAAACAAGGCCTATGCCGTCGGAAGCGACGGCTGGGGGTATATCCCCGAACTCCCCAAATCCTCCAATTCCCAGTTATTCGAATTGTTCATGTTCAGACACAAAGCTCCACCTTGTGCGGAAAGTTTGAACCAGCCCGATATGACATCTGGACAGGGTGCATCCTGGGGTCACGACCTTTTATTTGCACTTGATTTGAGGTCAATGAGAGAAATAGTTCCAGAGTTATAGGCAAAAATGGGATTTTTAATGCATATAGTGCCACCTAGTGAGGAAACAATAAATCCCATAATGCTGAAATTTGATGCAGGTCAACCTTGGGGACCTAAACAGGGATACCAAGTATCAAATTCCAATTGTGAAAACTTTTGAAGGATATCCGGTGGTGGTTGTGATGAAACCATTATATCCCGATTTACTCCACATTCAGGGATGTAAAAATATTTATTCATAACCAAGAGACTTGAGCACCTTTTTCCATTTATATAAACATAATTTAGTATAACGTCATCGGCAGGCACAGACCAAGCAGATCTGCAACCTAAAATGGGGTCACGGGGGGGCCAGAGCCAATCCCAGCTGACATTGGGCAAGAGGCAGAGTACACCCTCGGTAGATCCCTAATCCATCACATAGGAAGTGGAGAAACAAAAGTTTAAAGGATTAGAGCAAGTGTCAACATCAGACTGGGTTTCCTGGCAGGAGAAAAGATGCAAGCCAAATGCCAAATTAGAATTTTTTTAAGGGGCGCTAGAATGCAAAAAAAACTACCAAAGTTTAGAAGTGCCATTTTAAGGAGTGAATTGTAGCTCAAAGAAGAATTAATATGATGACAAACAAATGTTTTAACTGTACTTTTTCATGAAAACTCTCCATAATTGATTGTTTACAGCATATGTACAAAAAATTGTCATCCGAAGCATTTAAAAATATTCTCCAAACGAGTAAAAACAGCATCTACTGACAAATTGCCACGCTCTATTTAATCTGATAAATTCACCAAAGCTGCAGAAACTCCTCATCTCTGACTGCATGGTGTGTCAAGGAAAACAAATTGATGGACAAGCCACTAGCCCAACCCCCCTGTTTTGATTTGCTGATCAAGTCATTCTTCTAAAAAGAGGACATTATGAAATAAATACGCCATTGTGTAAAAGGTTATTATGAAATAAAAACACAAAGTTGCCTTATTTCATGATTTTATTGTCATATATTTATTTCAAAGTGTTGTATTTATTTATTTAATGTTGCATTTATTTAATTATGAATAAAACGGGTCCCCATACAATGGCACAACAAAATGGTAAAAAAAAAAAAAAAGAAAAAATAATAAAAGGTTAACGCTGCCATGTTGTTCTGTAGTGTTAGCAGACAGAGCCAATGTGTTCAAAGATGTGTATTCTACAGTGCGACCTACATCTGGTATTTAATTGTTTAAAAATAAAGAGAAAAAAGTTCATGTGCCAACAAAAGAAAAAAACTGAAAATCTGGAACTGGTTGTTGATGTTCTTGAACTATTTATCTCTCCCATTTCTCATTTAGCTTTTTATATATGTGCTCTCTTGCCTTGGAGAACATCTTCGAGCTCTTTTCCTACCATCTATTGCTTGTCTTCTTTTTTTCTTTTAACGCCTCTGCACCAAATAAAACTCAGCAAGTCATTCAGATGCCGTTAATGACACATCAAAACAAAAAATGTGAAGCAAAAATGTAATGCAGTTATGATAATCTTACTCACAGGTAATTAAAAGCAAGTGTAGTTTAAACCTCAGTCTTTCTAATTGTTTTGCAGAGATCTCTCTTCCACCCGGCTTATGGCAGGAGGACCCTTGAGCAAAGTGCAAAATAAATGGCCTTAATCATTTAATCTCTTAGCAGTTTTTTATGCTTCAAGTCTGGAGCTCTCACACAGACTAAGCATACAAACAAGCATATTTATGAATAACATCCTGATTTAATCTGTGCAAAAAAAAAAAAAAAGTATTTAGGGACAGTTCATGTGTTTTCCACATGCAAATGTTAACCTTGATATCAGCGTGTGATAAGCATTTACTTTCAGGTAGTTCAGTTTTCATTTGAAACAAAAAAGGTTAAAAAAACTGTTGCTTTTGAAGAATGAAGAAGCAGATAGCTAACCATTATACGTTTTCTAAACAAAACTGGGGAAAAGAAACCAACCAATAACAAACACCGTCATTAGATATGTTGTCTCTGATATGTCTCTGCTCTGTTTATGCTACAGTCACAACTTTGTTGAACTCATTTGATTGGATCCTGTATGGACGTTTTCATAATGTGGAGAAATCTATTGACGTTTTGTGTCCCACACTTGGTGGAGCACCTAGATAGTGAGTTTCTATTTCTGATACAGTGGATTCCCTCTGGACAACAAATCCACTCTGCACACTAAAAATATGTGACGAGCAGCAACAGCAGATGCTTGACGCTGTGCATAATCAGGTTGTTGTCCAGCTGTGTTTCATGTCCTTCCGCAGTGTGGAAAACCATCATACACTACAGAGGATTTCTTATATCCTGCCAAATAGAAAGAACTATCATAAAAGCAAAAACAAAAACTTGATTTAAAAATAAACATTGTGCAGATCAGTTATTGTGAACCAGTTACTAACTAGTAAGAACATTGTGTTTCAGCAATTTTAATTTGTATTTCAGAGTCCCATCTGATTCAGACTGAAGAAATGAAGACAGAATAGATAATTCTTTTGCTCTTTTGCTCATCCAAAACAGTTTAAATTAAATCAAGAGCCAAGAAAATTTTGGATGAGGAAGCTTTTGCAACTGCAAACTTTGAAGTCTGTTTTTCTATTAACTATTAGGATCCAAAGATGGAGAAGGAGGAGAGACAGAATTGTCTGTATCTCTGTAACTAGAGATCCATACCAACGTCCTTGCTCTTAAATGTGCACGTAAAGTTGTGAGACTGGGTGTGGGCTTGGACCACAGAGTTCACATGGGTTGAGGTCGTTCATCAAGATTGCTTCTAAATCTGCATTTGAGGCTGAGTGTGTGAGGATCTGTCCTGGAGATGTTTATCCCAAAAGTAATACAGAAGAATGTGGAGATATTTGCTTTTTAGATTTTGAATAATAATGGTCTTGAAGTGTTGTATTTTCACAAATTTTCTAAGCATGCGTATTTACTTCCCTGTCACATGTGCCAAGAAATGTGAAGTTTTGGTGCACTTTAGGTAGAAACCATATCAACTGATTTAAGGATTTTTTAAAAATCCCGTTTAGTAGATCTTGTTCCTTTTAAAAACATCTGGCAAATGAAGTCCAAAGACAAACAATGGATAGTTTTGCTCCATGAAAGCAGAGTAAGTTTCCCTTTACACAAGTTTTCTATGACAGTTTGATGTTTCTATAGTCAGTGACAAAAATAGAAAGCAGCAGAACTAATGTGAAAAAGAAATAAGCCGTATGACATTGCAAATTTTAGTTTTAGCATGTATTATGATTCACAAACTGCTCTAAAATTCTCTATTAGCAGTTAGCTAATTATTTACACCCAAATAATGACACTCAGGTCTAGCTGGGGTACTATATCCTTTGCCATGGCATTGCCGTTTGTTCCCTTGAGGAACCATTAGCTGCTATATTTGCTAACACACAACTGTAACAGCCAAAAAGTACAATCTAACCTCAAGTCCTTACCTCAAGGTCCACCACAATGTAACAATAAGGCATTTTGATAAAACAAATTTTTCTGAAAAAACTTCTGGCAAAAAATCCAAACAGGGCAGCTGTGCAGGAACATAACCAGAGTACTAGATTGTCTTGAATGTGGAATCATCTAACTAGCTATCCATGTGGTGACTTAGATTACTTGCTAGCATAATCACTAAGAATCGGTTTGTCATTCTTCTTAATTTTACATCACAGAAGGGAATCAACTGTATTGTAAGGAAACACTGTGTATAAAAAGGACGGTCATTTCTTTTTCTGTCATTCATTCGATGGCTAAGATCACATGAGTTCACACAGAAAAATCTGTTTAGCTTCAGCCTTGGCTAAGAGAAGAGAATAAAATGAAATTGTAAAAATACATGTCCACAGCTATGACCAGCTGCCTTCCTGTGTGATTCTCTCTCATCCATTGCACCATCTCCCCATCATTCATCACCTCTTTCTACTATGTTCCCTGCTAAAATGCTCTGTTCATGTGACTGCTGGCTGCTGCAGCAGCGCTGATGTTTAAGCATTCTGGGGGAGTGCAGACACACTCCAAAACTTCTTAATGGGCAGGCTAAAAATAGCTCAGGCTGGATCTGACTGGGCTGATTCATGCGGCTGTGAGTCATTCAACTGTGCTAGTATGAGAACAAGGAAACGGGGTGAACAAGTACAAATAGAAAAGAAAACTTTGCATGCTTGTTAAGAAACAAAACAACATAAAATTTTAAGCTTTGTTTATTCCTGCAAAGAGAGAAAAAAGGAATTACAATGCTGCGAGAGGGTATCAAGCTCCTTAAAAACATCTGTTGACACAGGGCACATGAAAAATTAGAACGCTATTGCATTTCCCAAAATGTAGCAGAACTTCGTCTTTGGGAGTAGCAAGGAGATTTCTTATTTAAAGACAGCAGGGTAGGGGTGGGATCTTATTGATGGACAGCTTTGAGATCCCAACACACAGACGACAACATATTAACAGTATCATTGTTGACAATGAGTGGCACTGTGATTTGTTTGCATCATTAAAAAGGGAAGAGCAGTTCATACTCACATCATTATTCCCTCTATTACCACAAGTAAACATCTACTTTTAACCTCCAGCCACTGATCTGCTGCATGTATGCGGTGTGCATACTGGAGCAAGTTTTAGCCAACTCAGAGAAGATAGTCAGCTTGTTCTGTGCAGGATGTTTTATAGATTACTTATAATCTACCAATGGATATATATTTTGTATTTTCAGTCACATGCAGTAATTTTGAGCCTTATGAGTGCAGCAGTTCTTCAAAGTCACACAGATGCTGAACATCAACATGCATCAGTACCACGACATCATTCATTGTTCCCTTATTGAGTTCAGACAATCGTCTTTGCTGTTTGCCCTCATTTTCTTTATAACTTGTTCTTGTCCTGTTCGCTTCTGTTTTTTCCTGACATTATTTCACCTCTCTCCCTCTGTCCCCTGAAGCACTGTCTGAAGATGAACTGCGGGCCGTGGGCAGCTCTGGCTGTGCTGAGAAGGACGGAGTGGTGACAGATAACAACCAAAGAATCAGTGAAGGTTTAAACTGCCCCTTTCAGATGGTCACCTGCTTCCTTTCTCTGTCTTTCTATGTTCTTCTGACTGAAAGTGATCACCTCCTCCCCTTTTTTCAACAATTTCCCATCATTGCTCTTTAAAACCTGGCACAGAACAGACAGAAGCAGAGTTACATAAAGAGCGATACCACTTTCAGTCATGACTCAAGAGTGATGGACAGTGGTACCGAAACAGAAATAAAAGGGAAAAGAGAGTATTAGCGTTACTTAATTCTAGACTGGGCTATCTTTCCTGCGTCACTAAGCTGAGACATACTGCCCTTACCGTCTGTAATGCCTCAATGGCTGCCTTCAGTTAAACAACTCCTTGTGTATTTAAATGTGTCTCAGTGAGTATGCCAAAGTGTTATCATGTGTTACACTGCTGTTGTATCACTGCTAATGAATGTTATCATAAAGATGAGATTAACTTTGAAATGGCTCAGCAGATTCAGAAAGTCGGATGTTAATTAATGGTACAAAAGGCAGTGTGGCATACTTTTGATAATTATATGTAAACAGTTTAAAATGTAAAAGTAACACGAACAGACAATGCTGTAATAGATGGACAGAGGAAGTGGAGGGCACTTTGAATCCTCCAAAATAGATATTTAAGGCTTTAGTTTGTCAGGATTTATGTGTGAGTTGGCCTCAATATTTAAACCATCTCTTTCACTCCCTCTGTTCTCCATTTTTCTTTCTTACTGCCATCTCCACTTTGCTGTCTCTTACCCTGGGGTTCCACTGAAGGTGGAAGTGTTGTGGAAGCGCTGCGGTGTAGCTCCGTCAAGCTCTCTGCATTGTACCCTGTTCCATCAGGAGCGTTTCAGAGTGGAACATCTGTCGCTGTTCACATGAAGATTACATCATTGCACCATAGCTGGTGTAGGCTTACTTTAAATGCTTTATAAGAAAGTTTTAAAGTGAACAATAAACCAGCAAATAAATGATCAGTTATAGGTCAACCACGTCTCACATTTCTGCTCTTTATTGTAAGGATGTGTGTGTCAAACATGTGTGTCAAACAATAGGCTACAAAACCCTGCAACTGTCCATCTCTGAGATACATATGTTTTCCACAGTGTCATTTATGAAGTAAAACCCTCTCTCATCTGATGATTTGGTGCCAGTGCTGCCAGTAATGAGTAAATGTTTCAAATGAAAATGTTGTCCAAAGTGGACATTAAGTATTTTTCTGGTAAAATCCACTTTGGTTTAGATCAGAGGTCGGCAACTCTGGTCCTAAAGAGCTGCACCCCTGCAAGTGTTAGAAGTTTCCCTGCCACGGCACAGATGACACACATCAGAATTAATTATCAGACTTGTGCAGAGCTTGACATAGGCTGTGTCTCAATTCAGGGTCTAACTTCTAACACTTTAAGGAGTGCGGCTCTGTAAGACCAGAGTTGCCGACCCCTGGTTAAGATCAACTGGTTTCCTGCCTGAATGATCTGCTCTGCTCGAGATTAAGGTGGTTTTAAAGCCGCAAAAATAGAACATTTTAAAGAAGCAGAGAGTGACAGCGCTTCTCGGATGCTTCAGAAACACCTAATGCGACCAGTCCTGTTGCTGTGATCAGCTGCGAAGTCGCGGCACAGCTGCACTATGGTGCTTTAACGTTCAGTGGAACCGAGGCTTTAGAATATGCTGCACCATCTGTCTTCTTTGCTATCTGGTCCGTTCTTTAACACCTTTGCCTATCTTTTCCTCACAATGCATTTAAATGGGGTATTTAGAGATTCCATCTCCTCACACTTACTTCAAGTTAACCTCAATACCTCAACAGCACCTTGAACCAGGAAAATGCTCCAGCTGTTCCAAAAATAGGCCAGAATACATGTGTGACAAACACAGTAGGAGCAAGATGACATTTATAACAAAATGTCTTTGCCCCATTTCAGATGTGGGCACTAGTTAGAGTATGGCGGTGCGCGGTTAGGTGTCTGTCAGCGAAGCACAGGTTGATGCATCTGAGACCAAACTAAACAAATCTATTAATTACAGGACAATGTAAAGACCTTTCTACAATGTTTACAATGCTTACATTGCAATCTGTATCAGTTACAATAAGCAAACCTTTTTAATGTAATGTGACCTGAAGTGGGACGTTTTATATTTTCCTCTCAATAAATCTGGTTTAGTTTAGTAGTATTGAACTTTTTGTTTGTACCTATCCTCAGCACAAGTATCTGTTTTGGCCTCTTTCATCCTGGTGTGCAGTCATATTTAGGGATGTATTGTTCCAAAATTAATGCTACTTAACTTCACAATAATTTCATCTGTTTTGTCACATCGGATTTATTTGCACAGGAACTGGAGCAGCATATAACATGCCATTCCTTTTGCTTTTTTAATTAGAAAATAAACAACTTTCTTCAAATATTACAAACCAACACTAGGCCAAATACATAGATTACATATGTAAAAGGAGAAAGCAAAAACAAACTAATGCCAGGCCCATATACAGCTGTAGTGATGAGGATTAGGATGAGTCACTGTATCAGTAATCAGCGTACCAGTTGCTGTGCTACTAAAATCAGTTCAGATAGTTTCCGTTTTACAGAATGTGAAGCTGAAAAATATATGAGTAGCTCAGAATCTCCTTATAAACTGTCATAACCATCAACCCATAATAAAGAAAAGCATCCTTTTCAAACTTTAGAGAAGAACAAGAAAAAAAGAGTGATTTAAAAAAAAAAGTAACTACTTGATTTAGAAGGGGCCCAACATTCTGGAAGTAAACTTGGCCAGAAAGGGAAAACACATAGGTAGGAGGGAGAAGATATGAGGCTGAGTGAATTTAAAATGTTGTGGGATTTTAACATTTGCATACTGTATTACATGCCTACATGTGCCAACATGCTGTCTGGCCTGGAGGAGCTGGGCAGAGGCTGAATCTTCATTTTTTAACAATTCAAACCAAGTGACCACCATTAGACAAAAGTTTCTACTCAAAATTAAGACCTGGCCATATATCTTGATAATTTTCAATAAATTAAGACATCTAATAAAAATATTTTCAAGGCAAAGCAACAGAGCCCGTCCAGGAAAAAAGAAAAAGCAGCAAGTCTGGTGGATTGGCAAAACATCTCTGCAAATGTTTGCAAAACCCTGATACCCTTCATGTTTTGGTATTGCAATCAAAAATAAAGATGTATATTTAATTGGATTATTCCATGATATAATATATTTTTCCATCTTATTAGATTGACCTGATATTGGACAAAGATGTACAAGCTGACCTTTCTTCATCTAATACTACACCACAAAGGTCTTAATCTTTAAAGCACATATTCTCTTTATTCACAGAAATGTGGAGTGTTGACGAAACACTTCAGACGCTGTTTGCAGGACAATTCTTGTTCAAATGTCCCCCACTGCACTCTTTGTCTACATGGTCTTAATACAGGCTAAACTGCTCGACCTTTCCAGTGCAACCGTTTTTAATTAGATTCTAATCAAGTGTCTCTAAAATCTTAGTGGAAACTCAAGATGGTCAGCAGTCAGCATGGGAGGCAAATGTCAACTGAGGAAATATGATACATGAAGCATATAAAAACCAACAAGCACTGAACTGCTTGTTTCAAATGAAAGTCACACAACCACAGTAAGATGAAAATGTAGGGACTTTTTAGAGTTTTTAGAGCTGATATTCAAGGTTTAGCTGCAGAACATCTGTCAAATGTCTACAAATAATTATTTAACAAAAATAAAATCAAAATAATAACAAAATGCAGGACTGACAGAAAAAGGTCCTCTCATTTAAATAAATAAACACTGAATAAACACTAGTGCAAAGCATCGCAGCAAGATCAAAACTTGCCGGATTGTTCCTGCAAGACTGCATTGTATGACATGCCTGTGTGCGAGTCAGTGTTCTTCTAGATGTCTTACCTAGTCGTGGGTCATACTGTCTCATCTGAACTTCTTCCACACAGTCTGCTGGGAACCAGCCTGTCCTCCCTTTGACTGTACCTTCCCAGAATCCTCCTTCCCCGATACTCAGCACTGACAGAAAGACAAAAAAGTCCTCTTTAGTGAAATATCATATCAAAACAGGTTCTCCCAACATTATTGCGAGGTTGTGAAGAATTTGGAGGAGGACCAAGAAGAATGGGCCACAGAGCACAGTGAAATATTTTATATCCTTAATTAATAAATAGTAACACTGTGTATGTAAGAGGGAGTGGGGAGAAAAGGGTAAAAAAGATTTATTTCACCAATACAAAGGATAAAAAATAGGAAAAAACTGTGATTTGAAAGCACCGGTTGAGAATCTACCAAGCAGGCATGATTTGTAAACACATTTCTATTCAGTTCATACCAATAACTAATTTAAATTTTTAAAAATTCATAGAAAGTCAGGCAAACATTAAAAAAAGAGGAAATTGCAGAGAATAATAAAAGGAGAGACCAAGAAGAGATTATGAAAGAGAAACAGATTCCTTCTAACTTCCACTGTGGTAATTAGAGATGAATGTATAGTTGATATTGATCTTCCCTGCAGGACTAAGCCAGCACGCTAATTTCTATAACACTCATCTATTATCCCAGCAAGCTAACACACACACACACACACACACACACACTCCTCAGAGATCACCAGCTGGAACTGAGGCTTTGCCTGAGCGAGCTCTTCATCTAAACTGGTTGCTAGGATACGCCAGTGCAATGTTGCAGCCAGCAGATAGCCTGTTAAATGATGTAGTCTACTTCCTCACTCTGGCTCGGGGACATATCACGATGATGTGACCCGAGATACTATGAGAGGCAGTCAACTGGACTTCATCTTAGGTGACATGATAGTAAACATTCAAACAAAATTCATTCACAGGATACCTTGGCACACTTTATAAAAAAAGAATATGTAATTTTCCGAAGACATGATTCTGCGCTAGGCTACGATTTAACTTCTCCTAAAGCTCGATATGATTTACATCCTATTCAGAGGCAAAACTCTAAAAACGATACCAACTGTATGTGTTTCAGCACATGATCATATTAAAATGAGCTTAAAAGCAAATTATATTAATATGCTGTTTTTTCTGTGGCTGGTTGCCAGCAACAACACTGTGGAGGCATTGCTATAAAGTAAGCCCAAAAAATATGTTAATCATTTAGTTAGGTTGATTTACATGCTCGCGACCCCGTTCGGGAATAAGCGGTAGAAAATGGATGGATAGATGGATGATTTACGTGCACACCCAGCTAACAATTTCAAAAACATTTCGGTCAGACTGGACACACAATAAAAGGGAGAATAAATATTTCTCGACTGCTGTACAAAAAAACCAAACAAAAAAGACACCTCGCACAGAGAGGATACATGGGCTGATCCTTTTCTCTGATCTCAGCTTAACACAACTTTACCCTGCCTGTCTTCAGAGAACAGACTCCCTGTCTCTTTTCCATGTTTAAACTCTTCATTTTCTGTCTCCTTTTCTTTCCTCTACATAAATCTTTGTTCTCCAGTCAATGTTTCTGAACAATTTCCTGGTCACTGCCTGCATAACCCTCTTTGTCTCTGTCAGTGTGTCTGTCTAAAGTGTAGCGGAGTGCCTGCAGTTGACAGTTGCCGGCTGTGCTCTCTGTTCCCAAACGGCAAAAATGAAAGAAACTGTAAGACCTCTGGTTCATCTTTACGGCTGGCCTACGTTAGTTCTCTAGCTTGCAATATTTATAAACCTAGGAGCAAGGATAGTAAATAAACACAACAAATCTGTTTCAACAATACAAATACTGCAGTCCCTGCAGTTGCCATTTATTTTATAAACATGCAAAAAAAAAAACCACATATGTTTTCACAATGTTACTGTATGTCTGCTCAGCAAACAGTCTCATAGATGGTGCACATGTCTTGCTGTGAAAGAAGCTGCTACCTCACATAGTCTCTTTGCCTTGCTGCTTGCCAACACACAGTTGGGTTTAAAGGAGACTTTGAGATTTTGGGACACAAATAAAATACTTTTTCTCTTTTAACAAACCCTGAACAAATATCCTAAGGTGTTCTGCATCAATGTTTTTGTAGGGTCAGCCAAAGAAAAGCTGCCTACAAATGGCAATCAACACCTCAGCTGGACACCGGCTTTTTACACTGCTGTCTGTGACCTACCATGCTGAGCCATAATCACCTCCACAGGTAAACTAGAGAGAACTCAAAAGGCTCAACACATGTTGGCATGTTTTCATATAGAAAATCACACAACAGCTTAAACTGACCAAGGAGTTGCATGTCCTGCCGTTAGAATTCTGCAAGGTGCTTGATATGTCAAACCTCAACATTTTAGGAAATTAATTTTATTTCAACAGTTGCAATGTTACATTATATATAAATATAGTCTACTACAGCTTAATAGCAATAATATGATAAATGACTTATTATATGATATTTGACTCAATCACGCAGAAGTTCAAAACTTTGTAATGTCAAAGAATCCAGAATGAAGGAAATATGAATCTTATTTAATGTATGCTGCTGATAAGACTTTTTTCTTAATAGCACAAATGAAAAACTTTTTACGACAGACTATATTATATGCTTAAAATGACTTCGTAGTCCCGTAGTCTCAGAGTACAGCAACCTAGCTGGTATGCCATCATGCAAGAAGTGGGGCACCTCCTGGTCAGATTAGCATTCTTTCACAGGGTTCTGGACTTTACTATGTGGAACCCTTTATGCAAAGCTGTTGTCAGTGTAATTAAACAACTGACTCAATAGATCTTTCATGGATAACTATAGGCTATTTCATCATTCGGTGTTTATACATTGAGCAGTTGAAAGATCTGCAGTTTTTGTAAACCCACAAAGTGCAGAGACTAGTAAAGTAATTCAGTCCTGTTATACTGTAGAAAACAGTATAACAGTATAAAATCATTTAGTCCAATGAGAGTTTTCCATGTTTCACATGAATTAAATTAAATGGATCTCTCTGCACAATGACTCCTTGATTTGAGTTAGCTGCGTTGGAGCAAGGTTACATGGAAAACCTGTCGGATTGCGGCCCTCGTAGGACCGAATTGAGTACCCCTGACGTAAAGGCTTGGTGAAGGGATGGACTAATTGTGCTTGATTACTATAGTTCCTAAAGGCAAAATTAAAACCAAAAAGGCTAAATACATAAAAAGGGAGAAAAAAGCTACAAAAGAATTCCAGGAAAAGCCGCATTAATCCCAAGGAGGACGCCAAATCTTCAGTGGTGTCCATCTACAGCATTTAGATGGTAATTCTACAGTTTTCTTCCTTTTGCCTCAGTGAAGCCTGGTGGTTTTTTTCTTTTCTTTTTCTTTTCTCTCAATAGACTTAACACTTCACATTTACCTCTATTAAAGACAAGCAGTGAAAGACCTTGTATGAGCTAGAATATGGTACAACGAGGTGTTTTGTGCACTAACGATACTTAGGGTGAGCTCCCCAGGTATAGCAAACCAAAGTACAACTGTCACAGCACTTGCTTATTAAATTAGTCTTTATTCCATCCAGTCCTAAAACCTTTTCATTCCCTTTTGTTTGCATTTTAAATAGACAGGCATAAACACACTGGCTCCTCTTACATCTTATGTTTTTTAGGTTGGCTCTCATTATGCAAGTACAATGTGATCTATGGAAAACCACTATGCTGCCTGTCCTTGAAGGCTACTGTGGAAACCCACAGCGTGTTCCCACAGTTGATTGTTCAGAATCTCACTGGACCATTAACTAAGTCACCACACAAATGAGACAGAAGGTTTGATCTGAAAGAATGGGAGCACTACAGTGGGCTCCAGAGAATGAAACAAAGGGAATGAACCTGACAAAAAGAGGTTTGCTTTCAGCACTGACAATAAAAATTGAGTCAACCAGAGACAGGCGTAAGCTGACGAGAGAGAGAGAGAACTCTGTTTCAACAGATGTCGAGTTATTATTTCTTTATATATATACATTTTTTATTAGATTTTCTTTTCACATGCAACAGCAGTTGACACAAAGAATTTATTCAGGCAGACGTGTTGCAACTTTAAGGAGGGTTTGTCTTACAGTGTTGCCGGTGAATTGTTCTGATGGAACCAGTAATTGGGGGTAGGGGGGCAAACATGGCTGTGCAAGGTTCAGGACTAAGATCCTTATCAAGCAGCATTTGGTGCCAGAAGCCAGTTTGGTTCACACAGGACCAAAATGTGTGTGTGATTAGCAGATGACTGCTTACAACTATTGCAACTATTGAACACTACCCAAATGCGCTAGCAGACATTAAGGATGGATGAATAATGTAATGATGCTTCGTGAATCAGTTGAAAATCGAGTCAAGCCTATTAAAACGTCAATCGAAGTATAAAATACATGAATCGACCACCCAAGACCTGTAAATAAACTCCAAATCGAAAGGTATGTAGAGTATGCAAAGTACGTAATCTGGCATGCTTGACCCAGACATGAAACAACTTTGAAATAGAAGATGTCTCTGCTACTTTGAAGTCAGCAGTGTGGCAGATTTTGCAGTTATTTTGAGTTATTGAGTTCTTTCAACTTGATAAAAATTCAACTTGATACATAGAGATAAATGCAAAATATTAAAAAAAACTTTTAGTCATAAAAGGATTTATAGTAATTTCCATATTATGTATAAATATGGGGCTGCACGGTGGCGGGGTGGTTAGCACTGCAGCCTCACAGCAAGCAGGTTGCCGGTTCGATCCCCGGCCTGGGTGGTGGCCTATCTGTGTGGAGTTTGCATGTTCTCCCCGTGTTAGCGTGGGTTCTCAACGGGTACTCCGGCTTCCTCCCACAGTCCAAAGACATGCAGCTTGGGGATTAGGCTGGTTGGACACTCTAAATTGCCCATAGGT
>JBAMHX010000011.1:22659161-22673407 GCA_037177515.1 Pseudomugil tenellus
CCCTGTGTAGCTGGGATTGGCTCCAGCCCCCCCGCGACCCCGTTCGGGAATAAGCGGTAGAAAATGGATGGATGGTTGGATGTATAAATATGACTTTGTTTGGCGTTAGGTTCTGTTATTTAAATGACAGTTTTACTTTGATACAAGAACAAAAAAGGGCAGATGTTAAAATAAAAAATACAAAATAGTTAATGTTAATTTTGGTGAGAATAAAATCGAAAAAATTGTGACAATATTAATCAATTGTGACTTTAGAATCGTGACGCGAATAGAATCATGACTTCGTTACGTCCCTAATGAATAAGCTTAAGGATTTGGTCTACTGGTCTGGTATTGGTACTCCTATCTCCTATCTCTGTAAATATAGTAAAGATGTTTTCTTTGTAAAGGTATTTGACATGAAGCTGGTCATTGTTTCGCCAGGTATTAAAATTAGGGTCCCACAGGGAGAGTGGAAATAGACCGTTTTTAATCATGTTTACAAAATGACATCCAGATTTTCACTGAGCTGGTAACAGTTTCAGGATCGTAGTTCTTTTTAGCCCTACGACCTACGACAGTTTCTCTGTCAAGCCAATAATCAAACCCCGGCACTGAGATCCAGCAGAACTAGGACTAATACTCGACCAGACACTTCAACCTAGTAAAGAATTCACTGTAGAGATTACAAAAATGTGGACTTTGAATATGTTTAGTAGAATTCCATTACAAATTTTTTGGATCAGGGGATTTTCCACTTTTATCTGTCTAACTGCCTACACCCCCACAAAATGTTGTGCCTGGTTTGTCAGCCAGGTTACTTTCAAATTTGGGGTACTGTATGTAAGCCTCTCAAGATGCTACTTCCTCCAGATGCTGGGCGAGTACTCTGAAATACAAAGGACAGAATAGAAACTCAAATATGCATCAGCTACCAGTTTGGAGTTACCATGGCTATACCATGGTCTTGGTCTAGCTCTGGTTAGGTTTGCACCACTGGTCTTTGAATATCTCCATCAGGACTTCACAGGAAACGGTTGTTGGTTGTGGGCCTTCTACGGACTCTGGCAGTCAGATAATCCTGATGATGTTCTGTTGGCATCCCCACGCCAAATAGATTTGTTTTTATTTTAAGCTTAGCGCAAGCTTCTGATATAGTGAAGCAATGTGCTTTGAACTCCTAGATGGTCTTGCAGTTTGTTCATAACAGCCAATCCCCGTGGCCTGCACTGTGTTTAGTGTTTAGCTTCAAGAGAGCAAACCGCCGACTTGAGCTTAGCAAACTGTGCTGTCAATGGACTAGTGGTGCTCCTTCAACCAGCTAGCTAAATTGGCATGCTAATCTAGTTAGCTAGATGAGCTTTTCTTCGCTAGCCTGATTACAAAGATGGCATTATGAGTGTAAAAGTATTACTAAAGTTTTTTTTAAAATGATTATTTAATGTTTTTCATGTTAGTGCCCAACCTATGTATCTACTGCATTTCTCCACGAGACGTCCTGTCCATTGCTGGGTTATTTCTGACCTACCAAGACGTCTATGGCCTGGTAAAGACGTAGTACAGTATTATTCTTTGTGTGTGTGTTACATCTCTGCCTTGCCCTTAGTAAAGTCAGACACGACTTCTGGTTTAAAAATAGCATCAGTGAGGATGCAGAGCTATTTATACTCTTCACACGCCCTGCCAGAATGCTTCAGTGCACCCTTGTGCCAGTGTGTATGTGTATACGTGTGTGTATGCACGTGTTCCTGACTGTGTGACGTGTGTCGCTTTGATTTCTTACTTTTAGCTGAGATATTCATTATAATTTTCTTTCTTTCAGTCTCTGTACACAAGCAACCACATGCACATTCACAAATGCGCGAACACACACACACAAAATGAAAATTCTTATTAATGAACGTAAGGCATTTAGTGAGAAAAAGACTATAGACTTTTTAAACTGAGTCAACCCCGGCAACAGCAGATGCATGAAGCTCCTGTATTAGCCTGCAGACACGACAATTAAGTATGCAGCTGTTCTGATAAGAGGCTTGTGGCTTTTTGCCACTGATGCACTCGCACTGATTCAGGCAGAAATCCCATAGACAGTTTGCCAAAGTCATAATGCACCTTGATATTTGCAAGATGCCATGGCAGGATTTCACAGATGCACAACGGTTTCCTTCCAGATTTCTGGAATAAATAGGTATACTGCTACAGACTTTTCAGAAAACTCGACCCTTTAGTTTGTCCCTCAAGGTGCTGCTAGGCTTATTAATTAAATAATTTAGTTTTTTTCTTCTTCTTACTGAAGTTATTAGATACAGTTTAGTGAAGGTCCAAAATAATGTCATTTGAATTGCACCGATGTTCACTTTTGTTACCATATTTTGAGCTGCTAGATTTTTCAGATATAACACAGAAAATCAATCAGTTAACGGATGACAGCAGTTTACAGATACTCAGAAGCTGCTTACAGGCTCACTGATATAAAATTGACCAGGAGCTCTATGATAAAACACAAGCTATTACAATTTTGTCATCATTCTGTTGCTGCTCCCTGCTGTTCACTTTATGAGCGAGGCTCCAATACTCCGAGACCAAAAAAGCATTGCAACCAGTATGACAGAGAATTATGCAAGACAAAAAAACAAACCCAAAACCAAACCGGGCTTACCAATGTTTATGTTTATGAGCCTTCAATTATAAAAATGATGATGCACTTTCTTCCAAATAAGTCATAGACACCGATCCAGAAACTTTGCTTCAGCATTTTCTAAGACAATTTGCATGTGGCAGAAAGGACTCCTCTCATTTGACCACAGCACAAATCAAGATTGGCAAGGGACAGTCCTACAACAAAGGATAAAATTAAATTTCCTTCGCAGTCAAATCCTGGCAGTGATGAAGAAGACAGAAGTCGGGCAACATGTTATTCTGTGATCTAAAAAGCTTTGTTTCAAAGGAAGCCAAACATGCAGCTTGGGTGTGTGTGGCCTTTGCATCCGACAAGCTGGACCTGAGAGACAAAGCCTTGGCTGATATTAAAAAAGACTGCTCTGACCTTAAAATGCAAAAGAAAATACAGCCTTAAAAACACATCGGGAATGGAAATGATTCCCTCATACATAACAGTTTAACATTTTATTCCTATAATTTCTGCATAGTACTGTATAAATCCTCTGCAGGCTTTTTGTGATGTCACTTACACTAAGTCTAGATTATGATTAGAGATGAGATCATGTCAGTAAATGGTATTGTTTTAAAAGTAAATATATTTTTTAAAATTAAAACTAGACATAAATCTGAAATGAGACCATTAACCTCATGATCAGCTCCCACAAATAAAAAAGATTAATATGACTCTTACCTGATAACACATAAATATGAACATAAAACTCCAGTATGAATTTTCTGAATACAAAACGAGTGTATATATCAGTCATAGCATGATGTGGCTGCATATGAGTGCTGAGTGTGTGTGAGTGCTTAAAACAAAGCATGTGAAGGTGAGTGAGAACATTCAATAAGCAGAGTGCAGCTGTTATTAGATTTAGATCCCTGCAGTCTTTATTAAACCTCAGTCCAATTCAGTGTAATAGAGAGAGCAGTGTTGCATCTTTATGAAACAAGTGGCACATGACCAGAAGACATCATAGCACATGCTTACACAAACACATACACACTCACAAACCAGGGTGGGCAAGGAGGATGATGTGCTGTGTACAGCAACAGTCACTCAGGAGAAAATGAGCTAAGGTTTTGGCACTAAAAGAAGACGAGATGACACTTGAATGTGAGCAGTTTGAGAAGCAAATCATCAAAATTATAAACAAAAAGTAAAGAATAGAGCAATATGAGTGAGATAAAGTTTAATGACAAGGAGGACATGGAGGAAAGGAATAGAGGTGACAAGCAATTAGGAGGCTGCTCTGGAAAAGGGCAAGTGGACTCTGGAGTAGATACCGGACTGAATCAAGTAAAGAGCCAATAAATAACAAGGAGTAGGTACAGTCACATGTTCTGAGTCAAGTGTGTGCTCGGGATTTCTGTGTGCTCATCCTCAGAGGAATTCCTGAGGATGGGGGAGTGGTGCAATCTCTGGCTCATCGGCGCTCCACTGGGACTCACAGTGAGAAAAAACAGAAAACTGAGACTTAAGTTTTAGAAAAGATCAAATAATCAAAAGAGATACTATGAAAAAACCTGTGACTCAGAGAAACAAGTGGAACAAAAGAAGAAAACTGAAGGAATCAAAGGAAAAGAGAGGAGGGCGGGAGTGTTGTAAATTATAGTGGGAGGAGGATAGGAGGAGGGAGGAAAACTCCAAGGATGACTCAGAGGGATCCCTCTTCACTTCTCTCCCTCCCTGCATCCCTCGCAGGTTTAAAGGGAGTTTCATGATATACTTCTCCTCTGCTCCTATTTGTCTTTTAGCCCATTTCTCAAGCTTTTTTCTTCTATATCGATCTTCAGGTGGGAACAAAAATAAAAGTCCACCAAATACCAAACCTTTATTTACGTTTTTCCTCCCTTCAGACCGAAATCACACAAAAACCTAACACAGATCTAGATATGTACAATTTCTAATCATTAATTGTAGTGTAATTGTGACCTATTGGACCATGCATGCACTTTGTAATGTGTCATGAGATAATTCAGCGAGTAAACATGACAATGAATTTAGCACTATTTTCAAGAATGTCCGTGTTAAAGGTAACTTTGGGTCGGTACTTTGACACCACCCTGACCCCAGATTCTTAACATGATGTTCTTCTAATTATAAAACATTTTGACAAACATTCTGATAATTACAACATACCAAACTTATAGCATCATTTTAATATTCTTTTCTCTTTAGAATATAAAATTTTATCTCATGATATTAATAACCAACATTTAAAGCAACTTTACAGATGGCAAGAAATGTACTATCTGCACCCTTTAGTGTAAACATTGCACAGAGTGATAACATCTTGCAGTCAGTCACGGATTCCAAGCAAACACAAGCATTGCATTTAAAACAACCAAACACCTGCCTAAATGACTGCCAGGCTAAAATGTAATCGACATAGTTGATTTGGCTTTGGTACACTGAGTTTAGATAGTGCTGAATGTTTTTTTGTTGGTTCACTAATAAAAAAATAACAAAAAAGAAAGTGTTTTTTTTTTTCTGAAAAGCAGAAATAGAGTTAATTCTTCTTTAAAGGAGTACTATCACAAGCCACCAAAAAAATCACAGTAAACACTGACCACTATCAGTCAAGGTTTGCGTTACTGCTTTGCCGATTCGCTTCTGACATCTGCTTTATAAAAAATCATTTTGAATTTCCCTTGCAAATTATGGGCAGCACCATGTTCACAAGGCGCACACTTGCGCACTCGTGTCGCAACGTCACTCGGGGACAAAGCATCAACAATGGCCGAGACTAAAGCCGATTCGAGTTTTCTGATGAAGAAAGACATATATAGACAAACTGGAATATTCGGTGGGGGACGAACCACAGCGGAATCAAGTAACAGCAGCGATTAGAAAGAGGAGGCCCAGGATGAAGAAGTTGGACTGGATGCTTGGAGACTTAGACAGATGCAGTGTTGTATGCTGGCAATTTTGGAAGACAAGAGGGAAGACGGAGGTAAGAATGTTGTTTATTTAATGTTGCCCCTTTCAGACTTGCTCTGTTACACGGACATTGTCTTTTTCATCCTCATGTCTGAAAGATACAGTTATGTGACCTGCTTGAAGACCTAATACAATGTCCGCTAAATTACCGGGTAGACACTTTTACTTTTAAGTGACTTGATTTTATCTTCTTATTAATTTCCATTGTGTAAACACTATGGTTTACGCCATATCTTTTACCGCCAGCTTGCATGCGCAGAATGAACCAAACGTAATAAAACAACAATCAATATGTCTATAAGTTGCCTGATATACCCGATTGTCTAGTGAATATAGTGAAAGTAAGTTTGGATGTTCGTTTTCATCGTTTGGAATCACTGCCTACCAACATGGAGCCAATCTAAAACCGCTCTAATATCACTCTTTTACATATGACTTTCACAGCAACAGATGAGCTGTTTCAACAGTCGTATATACTCACATTATCCCTAGTTTGCTTACCTCAAGAGCTCGGTTTTCTTCCTAGTTAATGTATTTGCAAATGATACCAAACAGTGATGGGTCTTCTCTCAGATAAGTTATTTGGCTTCTATTTACAACAACCAACAGCATAGGATCAAATGCACTTTGCGGCTGGGTGTCCCTGAGTGACCCGTTTCCATAACATGATCGGCAAGAACAGTTTCTGTCATAAGGGGGCGCTGCATGTCAGAAATGGTAAAATTGCAGGAAAATTGCGGCGCCCATCAGCAGTTCACAGCCATCTTTCTATGATTTATTTCGTCTGCACACACTGCACGAACCTGCTATTGACAGGACATCTTTCTTCACTACCAAAGAACATGTTTTCGCTGTAAGTTGTCTGGTAACTCCTTTAATTTGTTTAAATGTTAAAGATAATGCATCACTAGTCAGAATAGTCTTCTCTCTAGGAGCTTCAGGTAGTGAAAAAAAGCAAAAACCACCATCACCGATCCTCACCACCTGCTGTCCAATAAGTTTGCTTTTATGCCCTCATCAATGCTACCATACTCCTGATAGAAGAACCAAATGATATTTATTATGATTTTTTATTTTCTCTTTTCTTTAAAACAATACTTTAATACTTTTATTGTTTTATGTGAAACAGTTTGAACTGTCTTGTGTATGAAATGTGCTATGCAGATAAATTTGCCTTAGCTTTAACATATAATTTGTTTAATATTAACTCAACAGGAATCTTACCCTGCATCTGTATTTATTGTTTTACTGTTGATTATTTAATGTAATTTGAATGACCTAATTTTTACTTTGTACTGATCCGGTGGCAACCCCCTTAGGACAAAAGTAAAGCCTATGCTGAAGTGCGAAAAACTGCAATTCTCACCTCATCCACTATGTGCTTCAAAACTGAGAAAATCCCCATAGACTTCTATGTTAAAAAGGAAAACTTTACAGCAGAAATAAACATATTTATCGCTTGGTTAAAAAAATCTTTTTGGTTTATTAGATCTAGTTTACCTTCCTGACAACTGTAAGGAGTTGAATTTTTAAAAAATAAATCATCCATTTAAATCTTATTTAACGTTGAAATTCTGTATACTTCTGTCCATTTGATTGACAGATCATCATCCACCCATCCATTTAATCATCCACCCCAAACTCACAGCCCTCCCCTGACCTCCACTTCTCCGCCATTTCTTTTTTATCTTCTGATATTGACAGAAGACAAATAACTCTGCCAAGATGCGAAACTGCCACCAAGCTTCACCTCAGCTCTTCAGAAACCCACAGGTGACATCATGGTGGCACGGTCTATCTTTAATATACAGTCTATGGTCCTAACTAATGTTTTGACTGGTGTCAAAGACTGAAGTAACCTTTAAATGTATTGCAGGGTTGGGACAAATAAAGTTTACTGAATTTGAAAATATCACCTTTAAGTAGAAAAGTTTAGAACGTTTGTCATATTTGGTAAAACTACACTACCTGATATTACCACTAAAGACATGGTCCTTCCAATAAAGTTCTTATAATACATAACAAATACAACTGTAAGTGCTTGGGTGAGGAAATGGCTGTTGCGAGCAAGCGTCGGGAGTCAGACCAGATCTAACATCAAACTGTACACGATAGAGTGATTGTAAGTCAGAAGAATGACAGCGCATCTGTTGAATATGTATCTGCATCGGGCAATTGCTCCTGTTTATGCAACAGTGTTCTTAATCAGTGTATGAATAAACATGAGCAACTCTGCCAACTGGTGTATTTTAAATTAGCATTTAGTATGAGACCAGGTCTCAGTAAGTTAGATCAATATGAGACAAGCAGAGGTTTTAATTTAAATAAATGCCTAAGTGTGAGAAGATCTTGTCAGTCAGGGCAGACCATATGAGGATGTTTGGTGAAACAAACAACTGAAAGTGAAAAAAATAAGGAAAATAAGAAAGAAAAGATGAGAGTGCAATAGGATGACAGGTGGTTTGGTCAGCATGGTGCAGGTTAAATGTGTGGGCAGGATTTTGCACCCTGCTGCTACTCTGATAGGACAGCAATGTCCTTGCTGAAGGCTTGTGACCTGGTCTAGTATCAATAACACACACACAGCTTGTAACATTATGAATGACTAATGAGTAAATGTTTTAATAGACTGACCAGGACTATTTTAGATACCATTAACTGCTCCTAGGTACAATTAGATGTGAACTTTATAACGTTCATCCTTGACACATTTTTCCTTTGAATGCTCTCAAACACACAACACTTGTTATTATTTCTGAAGCTGTCCTTGCATGGGAACATAGTGTTAGTGAACACAAAAACATTAAATAATAATAAATATATTGATATAATGTTCAACACCATTAATAAGAAAAAGCTTCCTGCTGCCTGGAATGAGGTGCCTGTCTTCCCACAATTTGTCATAATATTTCTAAAACTATATTTTTAAAACAATATGTTAATATCTTACTTTTGAACACAGTGGTACAGGATTTGATCTGTATTTAGACCCACATGAAGTGATCCAGGGGTTCCAGCTTATGGACTCTTACTGTTTACATAAACTTTTTTTTTTATTTAAGAACTGCATAAGGTAACAAAGTCAGAATGTTTTAAGCTTATTTAACTCTTATGAAGACAGAAATAGAATTATAGTTATAAAGTAATTCTACAAAAATGATATAAAACACAGTGCTTTATACTTTCCAGGTGTTGCTCAAAGTTTTTACTCAACATGTTCCCATAACAAGACCAAAAGCTTATTTTAATGCAAGTATTTTACATTTAAATCAGACTACATAACAGTTTTTTTATGTTGTTTAACTTACATTTTATCCTGTTTGAAGAAAAAAGCTACCCTTTATCATACAATAGTGATGAGAAATATTTTGGTACTTAAGGTACGTAAGCATATTCATATGGGCTGTTATCAACATAATCCTCTGTCAAATAGAGAAAAAAATGTTTTATTTCAATTTACTTAAATATAATAACAAAAATGCATTTTTTTGACATTATAACCTCATTCATGTCTCCCTAGACACCAAGAACATCCATATAAAATTTTATTGTGGAACAATTTTCTTAATTTTTGAATTAGTTATTTGGTGAAAACCAACACAGGTTGATTGTCAATAAGATCTTATTTTCACTTTAACTCTTGTGATATTGACTTTTATACACATTAAATATTATAAAGATATTAACTCCATTATTTTAGGAAGTTAATAATGCAACTGGACTTATGATCCAATATTGATGTGGGCTTCACCGTTACACCTTGTAGCAATCTCACTTCAACAAGAGCTAAAACTTGCATGAAAAAAGTAAAAACTATGATGTTCAGTGGCTACATCTCAAAATAGTCAGTTTGCACATACAGCTTGAAATAATAAGTTAAACAAGAATAATGTGCATCTGCTACTTATTAAAAAGGAAATATCTGTACATTTTCAATTTGTAAGTATCTGATTGGGTAAAGAACAAGTAAGAAAACAGGAAAACTGAAAAAAACATTTCTTACCATATGTACCTCAGACTTTAAGACAGCTTCTTGCTGAACACTCGAAATATGCAGTTTATCTAACTTGTATGAGGCAATTACTTGCACTGTGTTTCACTAAGAAAACTAAACTGGAATATGTACACATTAATACACACAAGTGTTTGCCACATGCACTTCCTGATGCAGACAACAATGGAGAACTGCGGCTGCTTGCACATTAACAGAAATACACTGACACACACGGTGCTTTTAATGCAACTACCAAGCAGTGATAAAGTCTAATTAATTCTCCCCAAGCTCACTGTGGGAAACTGACAAAGATAGTTAGACCACTTTCAAACCTTAGCCTGGAGTCTTTTATCCAAACCGATTTGCAGGAAATACAGGAATATGGTATTTTTTAAAAAACCAAGACATAAAATTAGCAGAATAAACAGACATTTTCCAAAATACAAGGATAATTTTCAACTCACCAAAAGCATAGGCTGATCAAATGATTTGTCAGAGCTGTAAAACACACTTATCACCTGTTGCTAGGTAACAGATGGATGCGTGTGAATTTTAGTATTAATGATAGCTATTTGTGTTATCAAAAATAAAATGTATGGAATGAACTATTTCATATATAAGATATTCTGACTTTTGTCCTTGCTTGTTGTTACTGTGGAAAAAAAAGCAGCAACAAGAGAAACCTGCCTTCATAGAACGGGGTCAGCAGAAAGTCTTTGCAGTTTTGTAGCTAAATGGCGAAGTTGTTTGTATTTCTAGTAAAAGATGGTTTTTGACCCAGTTTAAAGGCAGACTTGAGGCAACCCATTTAAACTCAGTAGATGAGTGTGCATTAGTGTACTTTTGTCCAGGTATCCTCCATTGCCCACAGCAGTGTTAATATTCTGTGCACACCGGGTGCGGCCAAACCCCATTAATCATGTTTGTGAATGTCTAATCTCAACATTACTTGCACTGGTTTCATTTTCATGGCTGTCTGCAAGATTTATAATGGCGTTTGGAGAGGGTATAGGTGGTGTGTGTGTGCATGCACAAGAGATGTAATACACGGTTACGGAGGTATGCTCTCAAGTCAGCCACCTTGTTGAGGAGAAGAATGTCCCGAACCTGCTGTTAAGGCCTTTTCTATGGGCTGTGGGAGTGCACCATGTTGACACACATATCTGCTCCTTTAAATATGTTGTTGTGTTTAGCTATAAAATACTTGATTCCAGCTATGAGTTTGAGCTAGTTCATACATGCACTTGTGTGTGTGAGAGACCTGCTTACAGTGTACCTATTTGTTACCATGGTGAGAATAAGTGGGCTTTTAAGGGATGTCTCGCCCAACGATGACATCTGATTACGTCAATGAATGCATAGAGCAGAAACAGACACAGGTGTGCGAAAACTGCACGAGGAGAGAATGCAAGACAGTCTGGGTAGGGACCTTGAGGGCCTGTTGATGGAGTGCACCAAAAAGATCATCAAACACACACAGCATGTAAAAAAACAGATCCATGTATATATGCACAAACTGGTAAAATTAAAAAATCCCAGAAGCATCTCTGTCTTTTAACCACCATCTTTTACAGACAACCAGTGAAACATCCTAGTTTTGTGCTCCACTGACAGTCAGCAAGCGCTGAAGGACCAGCAGATCTTATTACCTAGGACTCACAGCCTGCTTGGAGAGCTAAATGTGGATGATTCTTCTAAATGCTGGACAGCAGGACTGATTGTCTGGGTGAAGGCTCTCTGGAGACATTGATCGCAGACAAAAAGACCAATAGACTGACAATCACAGACTAAGGACCAAGTGGGTTTTAAAACTGGACCAAAACCTGCCAGATTGGACCCATTATTATAAAATCTGAAACTATATTTTACCTTCTTATCTGTTGTTGTATGAGAGTTACGTGCTCAAATGTAAATGAAAGATTAAAAGAGGAATTGTGCAACACAGAAGCATTTAAGTCTTTCTAACAATTTAAATAACTTCAGGCACATTTGACATGCTCTTGGTAATACAATTAAGCTACTGTTAACACTAAAACACATCTAAAGTTTGGAAAAAGTAGTCAGACTGTAATTTACAGAGCTCATGAGACAGAACCAAAATAAACTCATTAAAACAAATTTTTCATCTCTCATTTAGGAAAGAAAAACATGGAATTTACCTTCATGCTCATCATATTCACCATTAAATTCAGCGTATTCTTCAGCATCCTCACTGGTGTGGGTGTCAGCTATAAGGCATTTACATATGTATTTATAAATATCTGATACAAACATAATTCTGCATTTAAACACGTAAAAGTACACAGCTCAAATCTAAATGATTGCACAGACAAGTATCAGTTTCTAATGCACACTACAACATTCGCTACTATGTAACTGCCACTGCATGGTCTATTTCTGCTATTTTCTAAAGGAATATTATCAGAGTATATTCCAGAGTTTAAGGTGTTTTGGTAAGTGCTCACTGCCAGATGACAGATTTGTAGCTACATGCTACAAAAACAATTTTCCATAAATATGGTCATCTTTTTTAAAGCTAATTTTAACAACAAAAAAGAAAAATCTCCCGAAATTTTATTTCCACTAAGTTCACAGTTTATATCACGCAGTGAGCAAAACACCAACTAACACTCACAACATCGAGGCTATGACCATAAAAAAGCTCATTTAATTAGTCAATTTAAAGCCAATTGTTGCTACAAATATCTACTTTATTTACCATCTGAGTCCAGAAACACATCCGTCACTTCAAATAAAGAAAGAAAAACAGGATATTATTTCTTCATGCAATTCTTATGCCAAAAACTTTTAATGAACATCTATTAATAACCTGTAAAATTATACTTGGCTGAAACATACCACAGCCTACAACTAACAACTACAATATGACTCTCGGTAAAAAATAATGAGGTTCATTAATGATTCACTCGACTGCAAACAGTGTTCTATTCCTAAATTGGACATGAGTTAGTGTCTTTACAAGGTGAGGTAACGAAACTGGAGCAGATGCTGATCTACATCACAGACACGCACACACAGACACTTCTCGCAGTCAAATTTACCCAGTCTGATCTCATCATAGGGATGCTCCTCTAGTATAGCTGGTGATTAGAAAGGTTGTACAGACATTAGCAAGAAAACAGATTAGTCTCTGAGCGGCTTTGTGTTTAGGGGGTTGGGGCTAATTATCTAAATATAAGTGAATCATCAACATGTGTGCAGTCAAAAGCATTATCACACCTGGCTTCAATAAGCAAAAAAAAAATTGCGAATTTGTACTTTTTTTCAACTTTCAAACATGCGAAATCAGATAAACATACAATTCTTGACTTGGGACAAAATTATATCATACGTATGAAGATAATCTTAATGTATTTGTCACCCTAATTATGCCAAAAAGGAAATGAAAAGGTAAAATATATTCGACATAATGTGATGGAGCTCTATTAACAACACTAACTAATGTAGAGAAGATGTGTCAAGCCATGGATCACTCATTCCAAAGAAAGCATTTTACCAAGCTTTGTGCACCAGGACAATAAGTCATTTTTTTGATAAATACAAAATAAACAAAATAAAAATCTGTTTGATCATCATATTGAAAGAGAAATTTTATTTTTCGTATCTGAACTGCCAAGGTTTTAAGGTGCTCAGCAACCAGTTGACATACATGACATTGTGCTCAGTTTAATTCAGATGAATAAAAAGGTGCAGTTAATGCAAAAGTAAAGGTTATGATGGTCAGTGTTGCATAACAGAGCCAGATGGCTTACTTGGCAGGACCATGGTGCTGGCAACCATGACACTGAAAGCTTGTTTTCTCCATAGCCAACATGAGAGAATGGCAAAACATTGAGCGCTCGTATTAGTGGTTGGGTTATGGACAGTGACAGCAGATCCATTCTGTAGATGGGGTGCCGTTGAGCCATCACACTTACAATAACAATCATGTCAGCAGTATGCAGTACAATTCCAGACGATACTGTATCATTGTGCTGTCTTCAGTAGAAACATGAGTTGTTCAGTTACAATTGCTTATCACATGGTTTTGTAATGTTTTTGCAAATGACAGCACTATTTCTATGAAAGAGAAAGTACTGTGAAAAAAGTCACAAAGACATGAGGAAGAGAGAAAATGCAATGGTAGAGGTGTAGATTATCCTAAATTTCCAGAAGAGAGGTTTAATTAGTATACACAGGGCCAAATTTACTAAAGGTTTGCGTGAACTAAAACGCGTGCAAACACATTGGACACGCTAAAAAAAGTACAAACTGATCAAATAATAGTGAGTAAAAGGGTTTACGTCTTCCAAAGGTGCAAAATTGTGCGTCCTCCTCGAGTTAGTGCGTTTGCCTCAATGAATATGTAAATTGGGGCGTTCACACGCAATCTTGCATGGCGTGGGAGGAGAACATGTAAATATATTATTTTAGCACACACAAAGTGATTTATCAAACCTGAAAGTAATTTTGTTGATAGAAACTGCGCTTATATTTAGCACGTTTCAAAAGGACGTGCAAACGGGTTCAATGCGTAATTGTGCACACATGGCTGTTGTGATAGTTGCAAGACGAAAACATAGGTATAATCAAATCAACGTTTCTTTGAGCTGCTGTCAAATTTATTTGCTCTTTGGAATGTTTGTTGGTTTCTTCCACCAACACCTC
>JBAMHX010000011.1:22673507-22690717 GCA_037177515.1 Pseudomugil tenellus
CAAACTTGTATTTTTGCTTGCGGTTTTGTAAAGTTGTCATCATGAAAACCATGACACACGCTAAATCCTCATTTAAAAAGGCGTTTCTCCAACACTTTGCACCCGCTGTCATTTGCGTGAGCAATTTTAGTAGATCACGCACTAATCACGGCCTCACCTCACAGGCTAAATTCTAGATGCCACACGCTAATTAGTACAAGCAAAATTAGATCTTAGTAAATTCGTCCCACAGTGGTGTAATCCAGGGTATATGCATATATTTGAAGCATACCTACTTATTTTTTTGCTTAGTATTGCTTAGTATTGCTTGCTTCTTATTTGTGATATTAAGTTGTATCTGCAAGTCCTTCAGAGTCTTAGGGTGCTTTTTGGGAGTAATCCTCACCTGGAATTGTTTGTGTATTATAGCTTATAAAATAGTCATCTTGGAACTCACCATCATGTATTTAACATGTATCATGTATTTAACCTTTTTTTCAGAACAAACTAAGCTTTCATAATATCTATGTTATAATTGAGTAAAATGAATTTTAAATAATCTATAGCTCATAAATGGAAAGAAAACAGAAATAGAACAAGAAATTTCCCATCTATGTATTGAAAAAACAGCAAATTAAAAAAAAATGTCCTTTTTGGACATTTTGAAAATGTTTACGAATATCTTATAGATAATGGGTGATTTGATACATCACAACAACAACAACAACAACAAAACCTAAGTTATAATTTCAAATTGTTCCAAAGACTCTAGATGGTATTTGCTTCCTTCACTGATTAAATTGGTTAACTTTAAGATCAGTGCGAGGACTGTCAGTGTGTCATTTAGACACAGAGTTGCTAAGAAAAATATTGCTAGCTTGACAATTATATGTGTACATGTTTACTTTAAAATGTCCACTTTATTATGCATTATGAAGCAAGCATTTAAATTAAAATATGTATTTACAAACATCCATACAAATGTACCTCCAGTAGCTAATGGTACCAATGCTTCTCTGGTGCAGTTAAACAGCAGCTCTGTTAACTTTAGAGAGCAAAATTTGAGAGAATGCCCACTTCCTGGTGGACCGCTAAACCAATGAGTATATGCATGTGTGTGTAAAGTAAAACTAAACCAGAGAATAAACAATAGATATCAAAACCTATATTTTTTATCAGTGGTTAGTCAAAATTAGAATCTTGGTGGCACATTTAATATTATTTAATGTGCACTGTAAAAATCTATAATTTAATTATTTAATTATATATAATACAGTCTAAGCTGTATCATAATATCAAACTAAGCTGTTCACTGGGAGCTTCTAAGCTATGGTACCAATCCAAGCTAAATCTCCAACCACCTAAATAAGTAAAAAAAAGAATAATAATAAAACATTATATCCTTTACGCATAGTGTTTGTTCACAACATATTAATGGAGGATGCTAAAAAAAAAAAAGTTTGATCCCAGCAGCTAGATTCCAGTTGTTAAACACAGAGATGTGGTGTTTGTGATGGCCTGGGATATTTTGTTAACCAGCTCTCTTGGTCCTTGATTACACTGCATAATAATTACTTATTAGTCCATTTTGATGACCTATTGTGTCCTAAAAGTGGTGCCATTTCCTGAATGATCATAACCTGATTCACACACATAAAAAAATAAAAACTGGCCTAAAGAGCACAACAGTGATGAGAGTTAAATGGCAATCAACAATTAAAACATTTAAATATTTCTGAACCAAGCAAAAAAAAAAAAAAAAGAACTTTTGATGGTTATCATCTGTGAGCTGGAACTGATTTCCCATAGCTGCTGTCAAAAAAAGTGGTATGACACAATCCCTCAATATTTTATTTCTACCAAAGCCAAATTAACTGCTCATTAAATTATACGACTGGAATTTAATCATGTGTTTTAAAAATTATGTCCAGCCTGTGTAAATAAGTGTGTGTGTGTGTGTGGAGGTGTGTTGGTAGTTTATAAAGTTTATATAAAATCCGCATTCAAATTCCAAAGTGACCCTTAATCTGTACTTCCTGTCTCTCCGTAGATCTGAAAGAACACAAGAGGTCTCAGCGTGAGTTCAGGCCCTTTCTCCCACTCTCTCTCTCTGGCCTTTCTAAGGACATGAGGGAACTGTTTCCATTAAGCTAATGTGGGTTTGATCCATGGTGATGCATGTAAAGCGGCAGGATGCAGGGTTTCGGGTCAATGAGGAACAGAGTATCTGTGGACAGGTGATAAGAGGCAAGAGGAGGAAGAAAGCCAGTTGTGTGTTTGGGAAGGAAGTACTTTAATGAAGGAGGAAGAACACATAATATGTATGCATACCAACAACTAAAACCACAAAAGGACCTGTTTGATTTTGCAAGCCCTCTGCTTGCAAAATTCCATGATATGTAATGAGAGTGTGCACATCTCCACAGTGGATTCAAACAGGGCCAATAACTTTGACTATAGGTATAAGGTTGACACACTCAGGTGTGTGGGAGAGACACGGGGGTGAGAGGAATATTATGTAGTTTACCTTCTACGTCATTACAGTCATAGTCTTGAGTGAAGCATGGATGGAGACAAAAGCACACACAAACACATGAAAGCAAAGCACGGCAATCAGCAGAAAAAAGCACATTTGAAAAGTCAATGGAATGATAATTGACAATGTCAAGCTCAAGCATTGCTGGAATGACTTTCAGGCTGAGAAATTGCATAGTTGCTTTGCAGTCAACAACAGTGTGAAGTAATGGTATGCTTTGCATTGGAGACAGATGAAAACATAGGAGGGTTTGCATTTTCAGTCTTCAACAAACCCTTATATAAGCAACATGTTGTAAAGGACTTCCCAAGAGATCCTAAACATTACTGAGGAAGATGGACATTTGCTGACGTGCCACTGAATATAGGATATTAGCAGCATCAATGTGAAGTAACTGCAGCAGTAGGCAAGTGAAATAAATAATAATTCAACAAAATAACATCAGAAATGACAGCATACAACCTACCTTTGACCCGTTCTCCACGATTTAGTTGGATCTCTCCCTCCCCTTGTGGTGTGTAGGGTTTGACCACAATGAATGTACGTCCTGGGACAGCACTGTAGAGTTTCCGTTTGGGCCCACGGGGGCCTGTCAGTGCTGGAGGGGTGTGATGAGGTGGGCTTGGATCTCGCTGCACTGAGCCGGGGCTGTAAACAAACACATATGTTACTGTGGTGATTCCAGGGAGCTGGTAGCTGAAACCCGTGGTCACCGACATGGTCGTCAGTGGGACAGGAACCTGGTGACACCCCCTGGTTGTTATGGTAGCCAAGGAGGGATTCATAGACAGACCCAGGTACCTGCCAATCAACAGTCAATGATCCAAAGGAAAGTCATGGGAGGAGAATATACTCCTCCCAACCCCTCGTTTTCTCTGCTCCTCCTCTTGTTCCCCCTTTTTCTTCCTCAAGAGCAAAGGCTGTATCCTTGCTCTCTTTTGTCCTATCCCTCTATCTCTCTCCTTTTCCTCGCATCCTAATCAAGGTAGAGGACATTTTTATCGGTAAGAGGACCAGCACTATTTCCTTGTCTCTGTAGGTCTGCCAGGTCCGTCTGGAAGCCTCCTTTAGTTAAACACATCCTGAGTTTGGGCTCCAGCAGAAGTCCCCTCCAGAGAGGGACAGAAATCCCCTGTATGTCCCCGTTCCAGATGCTCCAGGCTGTGCTACAGCTCTTGCCTTGTCCTTGGGTCCTGGTTCTCCTGCTGTGGAGGAGAGAGGTTAGGTCTGCTCCCTAACTCCCGCTCCCTCTCCCGGGAGTCCCACCGCGTCTGCCTCTCCTCTCCCCTCCACCCCTCACACATACACTCACACACGCTCACACACTCTCCGGCAATGCTGCTGCTGCGCTCCGTGGCTCCCCTCCCCTTTGACGGCTCGCTCACACTCATACACCACAATCCCTCTATGTGCATTCTAGCTGTGCACACATGCACAAACACAGACAGCCCCCTCCACTCCTGCTAACATTGCACCTTCACTAGCATGGCATACGCCACCAGCAGCATGTCGCTAACACATGCACACTAGTCCCAGAACACGATTGATCTCCTTCTGCCTGTCTGCCCGAGAGTGTGCATGCGCCATAGCTCCCTGAGGCAGGCTGAGTGAGTATATGTGTGACTGTGTGTGTGCTTGTGTGCAGTAGGGTGGAGGTGGAGGGTGTCCGAAATGCCTTAAAACCCCTCCCTCTTTCTTTCTCATTTCCATTTCAGCCTCTCATCCCTCACCTTCTCCACATTTCTTCACACTGCATCTTTATTCTCTCTCTTTCGGTGTCTCTCTCTTCAGCGATGAATTCTAATACAGCGGCAGCAGAGCTCCGCCTAGTTTTCATTCATCACCTCTGTGCTGTGTAAGTTACATTCAGCATCATCCTGCCCCATATGTAGTCTAAAATGTCTCAAAAATCTCAAAACCCAGCAAATAACAGGAGACTTGATTATACAACTTATTTTATGTTTTTGTGTTGTTTACTTACTGTAACAGGATTATACTGGTATATAAATCACTGACATTATATGCTGCAAAGCTCACTCATTCAACTGGAAATGTATAAATTCTGCCATTATCATCCATTTATTCTCTGAAGTTATCTCTTTCCACCAGTAACTTTTTAAGCTTCTTTTTTATCCCTGCACCCTTTCCCCTTGTTTCCTAGTCTTTCCGTCTACCTCTCTTTTCTGATTTCAAGCCTGGTCTCTGTTACTTTTCTTGCTCTCTGTTTCTCTCAGATCCCCTTCTCTATCAAAACAGCTTCTTGCTGACAACTTTACAATTACCTTATGAACTTAATGTCTGAGCCCCAGCAATGAACATCAGCGCACATATCAGACCAATAACAGCATTGGGGAAAATAGAAAATGGGGGCTACACTTGTTGGCCAGCTCATTGGCCATACCTCTGCAGCACCAGGTTAGATGTTCTTTTGCTTAGTAAACTACATAGACTCCTTGTGGCATGGGTTTATCACGGACAATATTCCACTGCTGCTGCCAAATTCTGAAAGAACATGGATGGTGTGATTCTCCCATCACTTTCCATATTTGGTCTGTTACATTGAGATCTGGTGACTGAGGAGGACAATTAAGCATGTTGACCCCGTTGCCATGAAATGAGTTTTTTGACGAGATGCATTGTTAGTCTTTTAATTTTTTTTTAAAGACCATTTTTTTCTATTTTGAATAATGTGGGTTTTGTCCTTATTTAAACCAAGAACCTAAAATAGATTTAATTTCTTTTTAAACTACCAAAGCATCAGATTCATCCATGAAGACTGATGCAAAACCAACATGTTTAAAAATCCAGAGAAAGTGTTTTATCCAGTGTTTCAAGCAGTGTTTCATCATCTGCTTATTTCAAGACAGAGAAGCTAAAAAACTGAGCATCCCAGTAAATGTGAAGTCTATCCAGGACATGAGCTCAGTGTTTGTCTGATTTTTTCTAAATCAGACTTTGTTTCATTATCGCCAGGTGCACTTGCATCTTCCTAAAGCTTTACACTAAGCAGCATTCACAACTATTTTCAACTAGTTTTAAACAATGTTTGCATTTGTAGCCATTGTTGTTTTACCAGATGGTGTTTATGTGATTCTGGTAGAAAATGGTGTCTTTCTACCTGTTCCTCTAACAGATACTTGTCAAACTTTGAAACAGAACAGCACTACAAATACCACTCACACAAAAACTATCATTCAAACTGAACCTATCTGCTGTCCAGGCTACACGGTGGGTAGGTGGTTTGTGCTGCAGTCTCCTAGCAAGAAGGTTGCTGAAGTGTTAGCGTGGGTTCTGCGGCTTATTCCCACCATCCAAAAATATGCATAAATATGCAAACATATTTGATCATTCTAAACCGTCTTTAGGAGTAAATGTGAGTGTGCCTTTGCTTTTCTGCTTGTTTGTCTCTCCGTATTGACCTGTGATGGACTGGCGACCTGTCCAAGGTGTACCCTACCTCTGACCTGATGACTGCTGGGATATTCTGTGACCATGAAAGGGATGAAGCGTTTAAGAAAATAGATGGATGGGTGTCTGTTGTCCTCAGAATACTAATAATTCTGGAGGGATATTTAGATGTCTACTGGAAAACACATTTAAGGTGATTTAATACAGTTTTTTTCTGTGATGGCTGCTGAAAATCAAACAAGCATTTTTTTTTTTTTTTTACCAAACTGTTTTAAGCACTTGCTGAACATTTAGTTGTTTTATACACAGCTATATGTTACATCCAATTTCTAAACTTTATCATGTAAACGTCACTGCAGGAATCATGACTGATCAGTTCAACCTACATTGTTCCAATCACCTATCGTTAAGTTTGGATTGGCTTGTAAAAGCAGGTCTGGTTTATACACCAAAAAGATCAACCAATCATTATCTGATATGCTTCAACAGCTAATGGCAGATTTATGATAAGTAAATACTGAATTTAATACACCTCGATTTCTCCCTGATGCTTTTAACATCTTTGTGCATGTACATCTGATTAATTTAACTTCTTCATCTGAACATATAAACGTGAACATGTAAATAAGTGAGTCACCCCCTTCATTTTCTTGTCTTCTGTACAAAAGACAAAAGCAATACTGTTACATTGTTAGTTGAACACTAAAGAAAAACATGATTGTAGGTCAGAGTATTAACAAAATAATAATAAAACAATTAAACACTCTGTTTAACAGGTTTATTAGCTCCCATGTTGGCACACAGCTGATCGATTTAAAAAAAATAGGGAAAAAAAAATGATGTGAGATTTAAGTATTAAATCAAAGTGTTACAATTTTCTGGTCACTGCCGGTGTTGATGGTCAAGTAAACAGGCTCACTGTAGCCTTTTTATCCTTAATGGATACAAATACCGAATGTGATTTTAATTAGCATAGCAATTAAATAGCAAGAATTTAAACTGTACAAACTTACAATAAAGGTTGAAAAGCTAATGTGTCTGAAAAGGCTTAGATAAGCCATTGTGTTGTTCTTGCATTACTGTTAATCAGAAGATGAAAGTGGTGTTCTACCTGCATTTGATGGTACATCAGATTGATCACATCTGTATTGTTTCACCATATCTTTTTCTCTTTTCTTCTCTTTCATTGAGTCTCCTAAGAGTGCTTAAACAAGCTATAGATGTAAGATTAATCACTGCAAACACAATCATACTCATCAAATTACCAAAGCTCTGATGTTTCCAAGGACACTAGTCCTGCTTCGGTAATGATAGTAACTACAATAAAAAGAGAGAAACAGCTAATAAATACAGAAAATTTTCTCATCGTTTTATGTTTTTTAAAATTAGTTTCTTTAAAAAAATTAAGACTGGCAACAGGTTCATTACTTTAAGTAAATAAATGTCTCCAAACTGTATCACTTAAACATATTGCTGCAGGTTGGTTTTATCAAAAGCAAATGGAACAATTACTGCACGCAACCTATTAGACACGCAATTAAGATGAAAGAGCCCACTAAAATACATGCTTACATGCTAACAGCGTGATAATGACTGTGGTTGCCCGTTCATATTTTTTTAATAAATTACCAGCATAGAGCTAAAGATGCAGCTGTAAATGTCACTCTGCCATTTTCACAGATACTATCAAACTAAGCTGCTTCAGGGGAACATTTTCTCACATGACTGCCTTGCCTCCTCAGGTAAATAGCTTTCCCCTCAAATAGCCCGACTCTCTAAGGTGAGATGCACTCATTACAAACACAATCATAATCAGCATCAGACTTTGCATCCTAATGATCTTCAGTTTGTCCTTGCCCTGCTGCACAAGAGTGAATCTACGTCCTTTTTCAGGTTTTTGCCCAGGATGGGAGTGTTCAGGGCAATTGAGTAGAAAAAAAGTGTATAAGATGAGCTGGCAAATCTCCACAACAGAAAAATCATTCACAGTCAAAGTGCCATTTAAAATGCCAGTAGACTGCAGGTCAAAATATCTTGCAATTTTGATATCAAGATGATGGTAAATGAATTGTTCTTTGATGATAAGACTACTGTTCTTTGGTATGGGTGCCATGACAATCACCTGTCTTAATCTTTAATACCTGGGTAAACATTTCTAGATAGTTAAAAAGCATTCTCAAGTATCTCCAGTCACAAGTACTTTCTGGCAAATATCAAGTTTACCAAGTACCTGTACAGTTAAAATATGTAGCACAGGGCTTTCACTGAGAAACCAGAAGCCCAAAAGAGATTAGCATTTCTTATCAATGCAACACCTGCAGAGCAGATGTTGGACTGGACTGTCATAATCAAAGATTATCTTCACATTTAGGTCACAAGTTACAGACATTAATCACAAATATGACTGGGGGTGGAATTTTGTAACCTCACATGCGTCTAGTTTCTTTTTCAGGCACAAGATGAAGGACAATGATATTGTGTGAGAGCTTGGAGTAAAATACATCCAGTCAGATAAGAACCATGAGTCAGACACAGAAGAGATTACATATCTTATGTGGCCTTGGAGCACTATGGAACTCCTCCAGGAAGAACTGGAGGATGTGGCTGGCAATGAGAAAAAAACAACAAAAAAGCAAAAAGAGAGCGATCAAGGCCACCACAGCTAGTGTGACTAATACCACAACGAGTGACAGAGGATGCAGGGGAATGGTGACGGTACTAGAAGTAGATCTTTGACTATAACTGTTGCTTGGTAACATATGTGCTAAGTTTGACCTGCTATTTGTCGACCACAATTCCAGAGATCTGATTGCTTTTATGCAGATTTATGAGAGCAGCCAGGTCATTTTAAATAGTTTTTAACTGAGAAATAGGTTAAAAAGCAAAAGCATTATGCCAAATTACTGCTACCTATCAATACTGTACCATTCTCCTGTGTGATCCTTTCATGTTAATTACCTGCAGTTAGTTCAAATTGATGTAGTTTTAAGTACATCGATTACATGCCCCCTCCCCCCACCTTAACAAAAGTCTTTTCTTCTGTGTGTTCTCTGGCTCCTGTGTTATGTTAAGAAGCTACATATCATCTTTGTGCCAAACGCCACTCATTTGATAAATGCATGAAAGACAGTATTGAGATTTGAAAAATAGCAGTAAATTTATCCAAGCATGATATTTGTATTTATATATAGTAAATGCAGCAATAGTAGTTGGCTAAAAAGAATATTACTTTATTTAATGTTTCTTTAATGTTAAATATTGAGACACAAATTCTGATGTCACTGTCAAGCCAAAGTCCTCCATAGGGCTAATTACAGCACTGCACTAATAAATCATCAAGGAATTTGACCAAAGAGCTTATTAGGACAGTGGCAAATGCGATTGTGTCATAACATATTGCAGTACTATAGACTTTTTTTTTTTTTTTGTTATAACACAAACTTTGACCGAAGGCAGGTCAAGCCATGAAACCTGAGTAGCAGTGAACACATGGGAGGAGGAGGAGGAAGAGATGCTAAACCTGCTAGAGTCTGCTGTTGGCTGGCCTGTTGACCAGCCAAGCTAATTTCACACTCCCCTGGCACCTGTAATGCCCCTAGAGCGACTGTTGGCATAAATAGGAGCTCATAGAGAAACTGAGACAGGGACAGAGAAATATTTTTTAAAAAATAGTCAAGGACAGCATCAGTCTCAGTTGGGTGCAGGTCCTATCCATGGATACCAGCTGCTCCATTTGGAGTTCTTAAACATTCCCCTTGCTGTAATATATAGTGCAAGGGTGATACACACAGAGAATTAAGGTCTCAGCTCCCTGTATGGAGAAGGCCAAAACACAGCAGACACAATAAATCCACTTTTCTTTATTTTCTTCTCACCTTAGTCTTCTTTCTTCTATTCAGTCACTGACATAAACCTCTCAATGGAGAAACAGGCTGAAAAAACTAACATTACTGTTGGTGCGTATTACCCATGTCACAGCAGCACCAAATACAACAGAAAACAAAATCAGCTGTTAAGGGACAAACACAGTTTGTAAAGAGTAATGCAGCAAGAGTCGTGTTTATTAAGATAATTCAGTTCATATAGTTGAGTTATGTTCGATTAAAGTACACTTACAAACCTGTTGATTATCAGTTGTAAATAAAAGATAGCTGTGGTCTCTTGAGTCTGATAAGTGAAGCCAATCTTGGAAGTAAGCTACCATTGTTTCGAATGGCCCCCACATAGAAACGTCTACAGTCATTTGCACACATGAACACTGAAACATGTCTGAAGAATTAATGAGATTTAATATTGATCATTCTACGTATTCAGTTCGATTCACAGCTGGATATCTGTTCTCGCAACTAGAAACTCTGAGGTGCGCTACCTCACTGCACAGTAGGCAGGATATGATGTAAAAAGTATGTGAAGATATGTCAGTGTTGTGTTTAGCATGTTAAGAATAGTGGATGAAAACATGACCATCATCTTTAAAAACATCTTTCTATTTTGTAATTGATACCACATATATTTTTCTTGTAGTAACGGCTATGCTAACAAGTAATTGGAAAGGAAGATGCATGCCAGTAAAAACCTGAACCAGTAACCATGATCAAGGTTCCCTCTCTCCCAAAACATGCTCTCAAAGAATTACCTACTATTTTCAAATATAGTCTCGCTCAATCAATTATTAAAACTGTTAGGTAATTAGCTGGGTAATCTCTGAGCAAGTCTGGGCATATGTTTTAAAATCTTCCATATGTGTAAACATCTCACTTCATTTATCACCAGCAACAGATTCCTGTGATCCTCTATGATCCAAAGTAGCAAGTCTAATTTTAGGAGCAGTTTCTTTCAGTAACACGTATCTATATAACTGGGTTCCTCAGTAAATTATTCACCAATGAAAAAGGGTAAATTCAAGTTTGTTAATGTGATATGGTTTTACTGTGGCCGCCTTAATATACAATCTATGAATTTAAATATAGAATATACAATCTATGAATTTAAATATAGGTATTTGTTGGTTTGAGGCTACAAGCTATGAATACATTAGTGATATGTACATGTGTCCAAGTGTTTTCCAGGGAGAAAGAAAGGGCAAAAGTAAATGCATGTGTGAGAGCAGAGAGGAGTCCAGCTGAAGCCGTGTCTGTAATGCAATTCCCCCGTCAGACATTAGACTGTTTCACACAAACATGCACACACACTGTGTGGCATCAGGCAACCGTATTAGCTGCATTCTGTGCGTAGGTGATCTTGTGCTGACATATGATGATAATAAAGAGCTTAACAAACCAAGTGTCCACAAAGCAACTTAATCTTGTGCTTCGGGATGTGATCAGAGGCTGCGTTTACTCTGCGGTTTGTCTAATGGTTCAGCGTACAAGGTAGGAGATTTGTTCCAGCATCGACTGACAAGCTGTTTTGAACTGAGCAGCTTGTCCAATAACATTACTCATAGCTCTGATTTCAGAATGCATTTACTGTCTCTCAGTCACTCTCTCTCACAGAGTGGGAGACCTCAATTAGTCCCAATGGTGACAGTTATTAGCCCCTTACCATCTGTCTACCTTCAAGCTGTGGAAGCACAAATACATGTGTAGTGTGCCATATGCATTTACAAATATAATCTTGGTTTCAGAATGTATCATGTGACTCTGGTTCTCCAAGCTAGACAAATAGTACAGCTCAAAAGAACTTGTTAAATAAAGGGGCATGCCATACATGATGTTTCTAATTACTTGCCTCTTGTACTCCGGCATCTACGCCAAATGCAACTGTAAACAACCTCAGCGCAGATTAATTCTTTCACTTCAGATCTGATGCTGGTTGCTAAACATAAATTTTCAGGTTCAAGTGAACTAACTGATTTCATGTCATGTTTATTTCTAGAAACAGACACGAGCAGATGGAATACCATGAAAAACATGGAGCAATGCCTGGTGATTAAAAAGTGATTCAGAAACATCACATGGTGCTTGTAGTTTTTAAAAATACGGTCTGAATATTCAAGCAGGAAAATAATACAAAGCTAGTCAGAGATTAGCTGATCTCTAAGAAAAGTCTGTAAAATTGGGCCAAACCTTCTATAAAAATGTGAAAGTATTTCCCATCAGTAGTTTTTCCTCCTATGCTTTAATTAGCACATTGCATCATGGGAAGAAAACATCAGTCAAGTATGAAAACTGAAAAGGACAGATGCCATCACTGGACCACTAGTTACCAGACAATAAACTTTTAGCATTGACTCATTATCGTTTCATGTTTTATATAAAAGATTTCTCATTAATTAACCAAATAAGTTGTTTTAAATGCAATAGCAAAGACAACTAAACACGTTTGTTTCTGTCAGAGCGTGTGCAAATGTGTGCAACAGGCCGCAAAGGAATATGGTATCATATTCAGATACATGCTTTACAACCTGTGTTATGTTTACATTTTGACAATGTTGTTGGGATTTTCTGTTCTGTTTGGATGTTAAAGTTAAAGTTGTTAAAGGTTCCGGGAGACCCACCAGCACTAATCTATAGCTATGTTCACACTGCAGTCCATAATGCTCAATTCGGATTTTTAAGGAGATTACAAAATATGCTGATTCAGAACCTTTATAGATAAAGAGTTTATAAATAATTTCCTTATGACGAGCAGAACCTTTATGTACATTTCTGAGCGTGTCTCTGAAACACTGTATCAATGACGTGCAGCTGGGATTAATGCGACCTGGCCGTTCAGACTGAAGTCGCATGTAAAAAGATCAGATACATATCGGATTTAAGACCACATATCTAAGTGGTCTAAGTAAAAAAATCTGATCTGTGTTGTACAGACTGATATGAAAGGATTAGACGCAGGTTGCTTGGGGGCAAAAAAATTGGATTTGGATCACTTCAGCCCACAGTGTGTACGTAGCCTTTGTGTCCCAATGACAAAATGATGCTGGATTTGAGCTCAGTTCCTTCTACTGAAAAAAAAAAACAGTCATTAAATTTCAATGAAAGAAAATAATTTGATTTGCTTCAACCGTTCTGTTTTCTCCTGCCTGAAAGCTTCCTGTTAATGCAACACAGCATACACAGTGGAAGTGTTGATTTGATTGTTTCTGGATTAACTAGTATAATTTCTGTCACAACTGACAGAAAGTGTACAAGTAATCCTCTATCGGTACCCAATCCATTGTTCTACACAGGGGAAAATAATGACAACCATGATGATGCTCAAGTTTATCTCACAGACCTGAGTCTTCCTCGAGGTCCATGTCCATAGGGGTAGCCGTGACTGTGTGACCGTCTGGGGACCGGTTTGTCCTCTTCGTGCATGTGATGTAGGGAGGGTGAGCGGGAATGGGAGGATCTGGAGCTCCCAGTACTCTGGAGACTGCTGTCGGGGATCTCTCCATGACGACTCTGACATGAAGCAAAAAACATGGGGAGCATCACAAGCATGTATAAAACATAACAACTGTCTGTGACAAAACCATAAACGTAATTTCAGTCACAAATTCATTATTTCAAGGTAAAATGTGCACACAAGTTAAAAGTTTTCACACCTTTCCGACATTTCTTACTTCTCCAAGGCTGCTTTGCTGTTGCCCAAAAGCTGGGAGGCTGCGCAGTGAGGGGACAGGGGAGTGACCCTGACGGCCACGGCCTTCTCGAGTGGGGTGACTGTGGATGTGATCGTGGTCACCATTCAAGTTGTTGTCACTTGCAGAGCGTAGCAACGATCGTGGCGAGGGCAGGGGGCCAGTTGTCACGCGTCGTCGATTGGTGTAGGAAGGGGTCTCCCTGAAAGGCACTGAGAAAAAAAAAAGAGACGGACTTACCTACAAGCTCACACAGCAGCAGGATTCAGAATCAAAACATTAATATATATGGATATGTATAATTTAAAAACAACAAGCAACTAAAATCATTTTAAAGCTTTTTTATTAGGCAAGGTTGTGTATTCATGAGATTTTTCATGAAAACATGAAGAAAACCTATAATGCATGTACAGGTTTAATGGTACGTCTATTCATATTTGGACTTTTTGTTGCAGAGCTTTTGCTAGGGAGGCTGAGCAAAGGTTCTCACATGGAAGAGTAGCTGCCTTGCACATGCTTCACTTATAAACTTGAAGAGAATGCAGCACATTCTCTGGCTACCTGACATTAAGGCCAGCAACAAATTTAGCTGTTTTAAGGTCTAGAGGTGACCACTCCTTCTCAGTTGTTGGCCCCAAACTTTGAAACACATTGCCACTGCAAATTAGACAGACTGGGTCTCTGTCCATTTTTAAAACCTCTCTTAAGTCTCACCTGTTTTCATTTGCTTTTAACACAGCTTGAGTTTTTGACTCTTTTTATTTTTTTACCTTTCATATTTTTAATCCTTTTTTATTGTTTTATCTGTTACTGTTATCACTAATTTTATTATTCTTACTGTATATTATTCTTTATGTTGTTGCTTTGCCTGGAATTGTGTACAGCACTTTGGTTCAACTTTGTTGTTTTAAAAAGTGCTCTGGACCCTTTTCAGCTGTTAAAACTTCCTTTTTGGGAGAACTTCAGATTTCCAGTGAAGTATGCATCTGACAATGACAAGTAAATAAGATAATAACAGTCCGCAACCCTTTTCCCATAGTTCCAACCTATTCATGTGTTGATGGTGTGCTCTCACTGAAAACTCTTTCTAGATCAGCTGTTCGACCCTGAAATCAGCATGGAAACATTGGATCTTTTTTCCCTACAGTAGTTAAATTAAAGTCACTTTCTTATAGTTAATTAAAAAAAATGGTTTAAAGAGTTTTTACTTTAAAAGTAAGACATTATCTGAAAATGTTCACATTCAAACAATAATTTATTAACCAAACATGTCTGGAAACTAATCATGTTTCCTTATATTTCACTGCATATGTGCAATTAAAGCACTACTTTTAATAGAAAACAACTAACTGTTGATTCAATTTAGATTTGTACAAGTTAAAGTGAATTATCTTTATTTTTCTCCAGAAACATTTCTCCATCCCTAACATGTATGTGCAGATAATGTCCATTAAAACAGATGAGGAATATCTTTATGCCTTATTTCTATTTAAATATCTTACATTGGAGAATTTAAGTGGGTTTTTTTGTCTAATTTTAAACACATTAAACATGTTCCTGTTTACCCCAAAGCAGTTTTTGGTTCTGCATTTGTTCCTTACTGAACGTAAATTGTGATCTTCAAACCTAGGTACATGCCGAACCTTTATTTTGCCGTACCTTTACAACCCTAATTACATGGTGTTCCTTTGATATTGTTGAGCAGTGTGATTTTTTTTTACACTGGGCACTTACAACATGTCCACAGCAGATGGCAGAGTTTTCCTGTAGTTTACATCACAGAGAAGCTGTCACTCATCAGGGATCCAATAATCCCATGAACCCCTGAATCTTACATTTTAATACCTTTTATTCAAATTCTCTACCTCTTTATTTAAACTACCATCATTTCTCCCCAAATCAGGTCCAGAGTAATGTATTTCCAATGCTACAACAGTTTCAAAGCTATGATACACTGATAACTGCTTTTCATAACAACTGCTGGAAACTTACCAACATCGGATGCTTTGTGGACCTTAATGATTTCTGCCAGATCAAAGTTTCCAGCAATTATAGCCACCTGACAGGGACAAAAACAGGAACGGAAGGTAATGAGAAAATAGTTAAATGACACAAATTTCAACTATAAGCAAAAAAAATAGTACTTTGTTCATTGATCTTTTAAAATGTGTAAATCTTTGTGACTGACATTTTTCATACTGTTTCAGAAACAAAGTCAAATTAATCTATATAGAAAATCTGCATTTTACAGAAAATATATTCAACATTTTAACACAAACTTAAACTCATTACCAGCTGTAAGATGCAACAGATGCAGTTCATCACTCATACCTGAAAAGCAGTTTGGCTGTTGTAATTCTTTATTTCTTTATTGGCTCCCCGGAACAGAAGAACTCGTGCACAACTATCCTAAGTGACAGAGAAGAATGTGTTAGCATAAAGCCATTGTTTGGGCCAGTAACAATACGATGTTTGTGTCGCAACAGAGGAAATGCATGGAAGCATCAAACCAACTTATTGTGTGCTAGCAGGTGAATATCTATGAATATCTGGTAAGTCCAGCCCAGTCTGAAAGGAGGACTAAATTGAGAACTACAAATCTTAGGGATGCGAGGTAGCTTAGTTGGATGAACGGGCACACTAGGTAGACGTGTTGAAAGGGGCATTAAGCCTAGTAGGAAGACAAACCCAAGTATTTTGGTTGACGGCATGTAAAACCATCTGTCCCCACCATTTTGTAATCTGAACTGTAAAAAAAGTTAATTGAGTCTAAAAAGATCAACAAAATAAAAAAAAAAAATCATCAGCCATGCATTGTGGAAGTTACTGCCTGGAGCAAGAGCACAAGAAACCTCTTTGATCCACTGTGAAAGAAACAGACTTACAGGACTGTTAAAAATGAATCTGACAGAGGAGGCTGCATAAAAAGAAGAAGCATGTTTCCTGTGAAATCCCTTTAGCTGAACAGCAACTTGTGAATGTGAGCTACAGACAGATCTGTGAGTTGCTACTACAAATTACAACACGTACAGTTTCACTTCAATCTTTGCTGACTGGTCACTACCTTATGAAAGGAAAAGCCAAAGGTAGAGGGACAATGCAAGTGTGAATCCTTACAAAGATGCAGTTTCATCTCAAATTTACATGCAGACACATTGCTGCATTGATACAAAGCATATATTCAGTTTGTAGAGCTGCTCTACATACACTGCAGCCCAAGCACAAAAAACAAGTTTGAAAAAAAGGATGTGAACAGAAACCATAAAAACAAAATAAGTAGTTTTCTTTTAATAATTCTAGGTTATCTTACACAGAATTGGGAAAAGAAACAGTAACTACAAACAGCCTATCATGTGTCTTTGGCCTGCTTTCATTTTAACTATTCAAAACAAGTACAACAGTTTTACATTGTATTAATGTGTAAACCTGGTTCCTCAACAGAAGAAACCTGAGTGCAAACAGACACAAGCACCATCAAATCTGCAGAAATATGGAGAAGTACTGTAGTATTATGAACCTGCAATCACCCATTTTCACACACACAATATGTATAGTGTGTGTGATTAATCACACACACTATACACACACACACACACACACACACACACACACACACACACACATATATATATATATATATATTGGCTGGAGCCAATCCCAGCAGCCAACGGGCGAGAGGCAGGGTACACCCTGGACAGGTCGCCAGTCTATCACAGGGCC
>JBAMHX010000011.1:22690871-22713006 GCA_037177515.1 Pseudomugil tenellus
TTTGGACTGTGGGAGGAAGCCGGAGAACCCGGTGAGAACCCACGCTAACACAGGGAGAACATGCAAACTCCACACAGGTAGGCCACCCCCCAAGCCGGGGCTCGAACCAGCGACCTGCATATATTCTGTATCTCTTTAGAATGAAATGACAAGTGTGAGCTTACTGCTGCAAAACCTTTGTTCATACAATCTGGCCTAGTTTCTACAGAAGTGGATCTTTTGGGAACCACTACAGTAGTTGTGATTTATCTGTACCACCATGGTAGTTCAGGCCCTTTCAACACCCATACAAGCATTCATTTTAATGACATGACAAAGTTATTATTTTAATGACATGACAAATGACAAAGTTATTATTCATGACAGACTCACAAACAGTTCCTATGTTTGACTTTTATGACTTTTATGATACAATGCAAAGGTCTTTCACAAACTTCTCTTTTCAAGGCACAAGACAAGGATTGTCTAATTGAGTTTGGAAAATGTCCAATATTTAAATTCTTTTTGAGACCAGAAAACTGAGCTGTAACCATGATGGATAAAACTGATTTAGGTGCCGCTAGCACTGGACCTGGATCATCATACTAAGTCCAGGGTGAGGAACTCTAGAAACCAAAACATATTCTAAATCAATGGATAGTCAAGTATTTCTTGAAATGACTATTTTCTGATTTCTTGGCTACAACTGCATCTTTACAACTGATACAGGAAAGGTTTTATACTCATCAGCTTTTGACACAGTCAGTTGGATCTGAAGTTCTGCCTGCAGGGGGGTGTTCAAACTTTTGAGCAATACCTTAAAGGTACAACAACAAAAAATGTAATCAACGATAATGAGCCAGCATTAGCATGACAAAAGTAAAAATATAGTATATACAGTTATTTCTATTAGCAACTAATTATTTCAGTCAGGCATTAGTTCAATATATTAAATAAAATAGAAAGTAAATATTAAATAAAGTTATTTATTTACATGTTTAAAAATCATATTAATATGAATATTCAGACATGTAAAAAATATAATGTGATTAATCAACAGCTACACACTTTATCATATGATGTGTTTGTCATTTCAGTAGGTTGTTTATGTATAAATGAGGACAACCCCCTGTTAAAAAAGAAGCACAACTGCAGATTGAGACACAGGGTTGCGTATTCATGTGCTCATGAGGTCGATATGTAATTTAACGCAGAAAGCAGGAGTAATTGGAACAGCGTCCCTCTACAATCAACAGTGACACCGAGTTGCACATTCAGGAGCATGCACGCAAGCGATATGTGGCTTTACTCATCAAACGGGGAATGTCTGATGTATGTGGCAACCCACTTTTTTTAAAAAATGAAGCATTTGTAATAAATAATCATATATTTTTTAAAAGGATAAGGCTGCAAAACAAATAAACTGTCAGTTACATTTATTTTTTTATGTTTTATCTCTTGTGGCACAGTGCACAGTGTTTTCTGTTAAAAATAACCAAAAAGGTGGGTTACCTTTCAGAGCAATTTAAACTGAAAATGAGGGGTTAAGTATTCATCTTCAGCAACAACAGAAAATCCAATTAAACCATCAAGGATAAAACATACAGGAGACACGCTTCAGGTAAAGTATAGAGAATAAAAAGGACCAGTATTATTTCTAGAATATAAACTGAATTCATCTCCTCTGTCTTGAAACTGGATTTTTACTCAAACATACATGTATGCTTGTTTCTGTTGTTGTTCTGGGAGGTGTAAATAGAAGATTTAAATGACTCATTTGCACTAAATGGTTAAACAACTGCAATTTCATCTAAAAAAATTAATTGAAAATTAGAAAAACCGAGCATTGTTATGGCTTAAAGATTAGAAACTGCGGTTTTCATTTGTTGCACGAGTTTCCACCACAAGTAAAACGATATATCCAGCATGCATGTAAGTTTCCTCGTAATGAGATAATTATCTAAATTAACTGCTTCTTTTGATGCATTGCTTTTATTATCTTGTAATCAAAACATATCTGCAGTTTGGGGAACAGTTAAAAAACATTTACATCTTACAGTAGGGCTATGTTCTGGGCTCTGTTCTAGCAGGACTGCAAAGCACAAAACACAGCAGGGAGAATGATGGACATGACACTAATTTACTCAAATACAGATTGAAAAAAGGAGTTTGGCTGGAATTGGGTTGCAAATCTGCTTGCAGAGAAGGCAGCAAAGGTTTGGCAAGTATAGACAGCTTACACAGAGTTCTCTGGGCAATTGAATGGATAAAAGGGGAACAGTTAATATGGGCTGGCTTTGAGATCAACTGATGCAATGAACTGGATAAGTGATTGTTTGGACATTTCAAGCGTTTGAGCCCTTGAATATGTGTAATTTCAGTGTCTATTATAGTTTTCATTGTGTCATAAAAAAGAAAGACATGCAAACATAAATGTAGAAGCAATGGCAGTGTGAGCCATCTGTCTTCTCTAAGAGGCTCCCTGTAGGAATTCATTTAGAAAACCAGTGTGTTCTTCACTGTAGTTTATCTGTGAATACTTTGGCGACATCGGGAAGCATACAGTAGTAAGTTCACTTAATGATGCAGGTCAGTCATGTGAAACGAATGTGACAGATGGTGTCTCTCACTGCCATCTTTATACATATGAGCATTCCTAACATGATATGAAAGAAAGCAGCAGCTTTGGCATCACTCGTGAATGTGGAGTGAGTTATTACATTACACGATGACTGGCATCAAAACCATTTAGGAGAAAACATTACAAACTAGAACACTTGGAATTAAAGTTTGGTTATTCCTCGTTGCTGTGCAAAGCAACAGCACACAGTACTTGAGGTACTGCAGGATGAAGTACAGTAATGTCTTCTTTAGATAGATTAGCTGCCCTGCTACTTTACTGGTCGTACTGGTTTGTGTCTTGTACTTGCTTACATTTATTTAACTCATCAGTATTGTTCTCATGTATTATCCCCTACAGTTCAGTCTCACTTCTTGATCCCTCAGCAATTACCTCCTATGGATCTGTCTGAGGAAAAAGACCCCATCATGTCTTCATTTACCACCGCTGATCACATCTGCCAGGTTGAAAGCCCAGTAAATAAACACTAATAGCCAGGCAGATCCAGAAAAAAGGGTTTTACATTGAGCCAGTGTATTCTTCTGGTGATTACTGAAAGTTATCTTGTCATTCGGTCACCTTCTCTCATCTTCTATGAGTTCCTGTTCCTAAAACTCTCTTCTCTCTACATATGGATTTATTGATCTTCTTACTGCGTAACTACTAGTTTTCCAATCAATACCACCAGCCTGTTTTGTAGTTTTTGTAGAAAATTGTCCAATGAAGACCTGCATCTGGCCTGTGGAGCCCTGCTCGGTTGCAGTGTTTCTGTGATCAATCAGCTCAACATGATATTCAGTCTTCACCAGCATGACAACTGTCATTCTCATCAGTGAGGACACACAAGAGCTGGTATGAGATCCATTACCATGCTAAAGACTTACGGGAATTAGTGTTAAGTAGCAGAAGAGGAAACTATACATCCATTCTTCTTTGGTTACATCACCTTCATTCTCTGAACACAGTTCTCTTCAGATCACTTTTCACGACAACTTGTTAACTCTAATTGGAACGTTAATTAACTGCAGACAAACTAAAATTTCATTGTAACTAAAAAATAAATTATCTTCCTTAAATATTTTGCTTAATAATCTCACAAATGTGATTTGAAAATGTGGCTGTAAACAGTTTAATGCGATCACAACACTACTTACAAAAGTGCACCTTCGCTCCACTTGTGTGTGTGTGTGTGTGTGTGTGGGGGGGGGGTGTCAAGTATGTAACGACTTCAGTCAAGTTGACGTGATACAGTTAGTTTTAAGTATTGATGCGTTGCTTGCAAAACACACACATTTGCTTTCTCTCCTGAGACTGTAGTGTTCCAGTTGAGTTGAAGCAGGTCATACATCACCACTCAAATTAGCTTTGCAGCACATAGTTTAAAAATCACAACACAGAGAAACACACTCATAGACACGCATTTTTTATTTATTCACATGAGTGAAAGGGAGCGAAAATGCTCATTTAATGTTCATGAACTGAATACCACTCTCAATTTCCCAAGGAAGCAGCAGAAAGACATCTTCTATAATGCCAGATGCATCCTTCTCTTTCAGCAATAAACCCAGCAGCACACATAGAAACAAACCTTTATGGTTTCACACAAGTACGCTGCTTATTGCTGACCTCTTCTCCCAGTGCCTTCCTGCTATTTCTCAAATATAGAACATGTTCATTCATATTTCAAAATATGCACTCTGACTTATCTTGTCTTTTTCCACAAAGCGCTTTCCAACGTGTTTTTCATTCACCCTAATACTCTATCACATGAACCAGATTTTGCCATGTTCTTACTTCTAAAATCATTTCAAAATACCTGAAAGGAAGAAAGGATGATGAAAAGCTGCAATAAAACTCTTTATAACGACATGTACTTCATTCTATCTGTATCCAATAAAGGTGCCTTCATGCCACAAATACTGATTATAGAACTCTATCCGTGGATTTCATCCACATTCAAACAATACAATCAAATTCTAGTAAGTGCAGGGTAGAAAGTCTGGATGTAAATTGTTAAAAGAAAAAAAAGCAGAGAGAAACTCTTAAACAGAATATTTAAAAAATAGTTACTGTTATAAACTGCTTGCTACTTTCATCCACTGAAAGGAAGTTACATTGACCACAAAGGTAAACCTACTCGATCTTTGACCACACTTTAGTGCTCCACTCTGGATCAGTCATCTTCCATTTCAGCCCATTGTCAACAAAAGCAGTAATAGAAGTAATGACCAGGTAGATGATAACAATGAGTCACACTACCACTTATATAAACTCTAGCGGGAATGGAAATCCAGACACACATTAGGAGGCAATCCATGATGAGAATACTATCCAGCAAATGCGAGGGCTGTGTACAGTGGCATCAAAAGTCTGTGTTATCTGTGTTATATAAATGTCCTTGAGGAACACACTAAAACCTGACTAGGTTCAATGTTTCCGCAGTCATTGCTTCGACGCATACACACTTATATAACAGCAACAAAAAGACGCTACAATATACATGCACACAGTTAGACAATTAGATTCCTTCAGCACTATCCAAACATGTTGATTTAAAAAGGTACAAAAGAAAATGTATATAAATTCATCTGTTTCTTCATCAAACATCTTGAATATTCTCTGAATGATTATAAAATGTGCAAGTCTTGAATCCTCAAAGATGCTTTCAGCTTTTGTTGTTCTCTGTCTCGGCCGATACTGGAATCAAACCTGGGAGGGTGCCCATGAGGAGCCTTGAAGGTGCCAATTCTGATGCTTATTTCAAATCAGATGGACTTAAGAGGATCTGCATGGAAGAATGGGATAAACTATCCAAATGTGTGTAAAGCATTTAGAGGCTTAAAGACTCTAACGTATAATGTTTGCCAAAGCATCTTCTGCAAAGGACTAATTTAATAGACTAAATACTAACAGACTAAGAAATGTTTCTGTCATTGACTTTTATGACAATTGCATGATTTTTTTAGATGTTTGTGACTGAGAAAAGATGGATAGATTTGTCAATGTCGCACATTTAAAACTAAATTTAGTGCAAAAAGCAACACTGCATACATTCAAAAGTGACTGCGCATTTACAATTTCAATGTTTTTTTTAGTTGAAGTCCAACTTAAACAAGGATGAATATTTAAAATGTGGTTAAACCAATAATGCCAAACGTATGATATTTGATACATACAGTTTCTGAGACATTTTTCATCACTTTATGGTAGAAATTTTTATTTAAAAAATCAGTTGTACACCATATGCTAATGGTCTCCTGCCCCTTGGTGAACACAAGAAAGCAGAAAAATTACACTTAAATCATTTTGACTCATCACATGGTAATAAATAGCGAAAATACCAAAAGCTAAATTGTTACTTTTTGTTTACAGATTTTGTTAAAGTGTAACTAACCCCCAAACTACTTTTTTTGCTGATAAACTGTCTAAATTGGGCTCTAATAATGCTGTCTTCTTATTTCAGTGCATTTTTTGGCATTTTGTTGTAAAGTTGTTTAATTTGGCAAACTTTGGTCAAAAAACGTCTTAGTGCTGCCCTCTTTGGGTTGAAAAGAGGCTACTGCAGTGAAATTTTCCTACTGGCCAAAGTGGTACAACTCCACATCACTGGTACAACTCCACCTCACAGGCTGCGGCTCAGGGTCATAGATATGTAATATAAACACTAGATACGTTGCCCGAGCTGTTGACCTATGGAGTCAAATGGGCTCACTTTGTGGCTTTTGTCAGTGATCTCACTCATTCATAATTTTAGCTGTGTTCCAATTCCCGATCTTTTTAATAAAGCATAAAGCCGTTATGAGGTTATCTAGTCATTATGTATGTCTACGCTCTGGGCTACCATTCCCCCACACTTAGCCGTTCCCCTCTGTGTCTGTGGGCCCTGCCCATTTCTGCGGAGTTTTTCAAACTAGTCTGAGGGCGGAGTCAGCCTCTTTCAGTGGGGGGAGTTACACTTTAAAGGGTCGAGTAAAGCCTTCAGATTTTACAACTAACTATTCTGCCCAGTCGTTCTTAGGTTGGGCTTTAAAAGGTTAAGTTTAGGCAATGAAAACCAAAACGGAGAAGACTGTTGACATTGTTAATAACTGAAGACATAGTTAATGCTGTTGCATGCGACATATGCTTCCACCTTACAGTAGCCACACGTATTACATGTCACTGTCACAACCTCTGAATGTGACACTTTCTCCTCTGCTGGTGCTGAACACTGGCACTGGATAAAAATAATGTTGTGTACTACCAGCCAGCACAAATCTAATTTCACAGAGAACAAATCTTCTCCCCAACCACTCAAAACGTGAACAACATTATCCTTCTTTTGCTTTTCTTTCTTTGGACAACTAGATACCTGGTTGTAGAGAGCACACACGTGGAGGGCGGTATTTCCAGATGCATTCTGGGCGCTCATGTCAGCTCCATAAAACAACAGGTGTTCCAAGTGCTGCACATGGCCGTAGCGGCATGCCTAAAATGACAGTTTTAAAAAGTTCATTGTTATGCAAAAATATCTCTTGTTTACAGTTAAAAGGATGTAACAACAATATTTCTGAAAAAAAGTTAAGACAGATGATGTGCAAAAGGTGCCACTGATGATTTTAACTAAAAATGTATGACATATGATCAACTTAACTAAATAACAATGTAGAGGACTACTGCAGACAGATTCTACTGTCCAAAACCACCTAAATGAATCATTTTCTTGCCTTGAAGAAGCTCATGTTAATAATGACCTATGTCTTTCCTCACACATAAAAGAGATGAGAAAAAGACCATAGTATACTTCCTATGTGAAATCCTGCATGTTTCTAACAAGATTTACAAGGAAAGAAAAGTCCTGTTGAGATAAATGTACTCTGATGGTAATTATGCTGGTTTTACTGAATTTTTTCAAATAAACTTATAATCATGTCTCCGTTTCCCCTTTTTTCTTCTCATTTTCCCATCTCCTTTATGGTTTTGTTGCTTTGTCACTGACAAAGAGGTATGCATCTTTTCCCAGTAATTGTTCTCTTGTGTTCTGTGTTTCTGAGAGTGTGTGACAGCTGTGAGACAGCACACAAATGATTCAGCGGTTGTTGTTGGTTATCGGGTTCTTTACACTGTATCCTTTTGTAGACAAGGCATAGCACAGGAATGCTAATACTGAAAAACATGCAGAAAAAGAAAAAGACAAGGAATGGGAGTTGGAATGGGTGAAATGGCGAAAAATGTGCACAGCTTATGGACTGCTGGGTTTACTATGTAAATGTAGAATGCATAAAAAAAGACAGGATTTACAAGACAGGAGTAAATTTGCATATGCTTCCATGCAGATGAAGTATTCTCGTATAAGTCCATGTCGCCTTGTTTTAAAAGAAAACAACAATACAATGCAAAAGTAGAATGTTCACACATTTTAATATAGCTATTTAAATAAGCTGAATAAAGACTCCTGCTGTAATAATGTGCTTTAACCATGGTTACCTTGAGAACTAGAGTACACAAATAACTTGTTAAATTTAGTGACTAACAACCATTTACAGGACAAACCTACTGTATAAACTAGAAAAAGATGAACAGATGGGACTGAACTGAATCCTGCAGGCTGCATTATATGACAGTTTTGTGACTTCCTGTACGTTTGTAGTGAATTACTTTTAACTACATCTGAGTGAGCTGGCATCAGTTGAAGAGCTCCCAGTCCAGTGTGTGAACCTGGGTCTCTTTCCCTATCAATGCTGATTGGAGCAGAAATTTAATCATTAAGTGTGACTACTAGAAAGTCATTTGACAAAGAAATGAATGTCAACTAAGATAATTCTCGCTGCATAAAACGCTGAATATTATCAGGTCTGATGAGTGTAAAAAGGACTATAGATCTACTCGGTCATAGCAGAAAAAAACATTAACAGAAGGGGTGAAAGGGATAAAACAAAATTAAAGTTTTAGAAAATGAAAAAAAAGAAAGAAAATGTGTCGGTGATATAGAAAGTATCAGCACACACTATTTCCATTAGTACCCCCTCTGCTTGACTTGACCCGATCAGCTCAACTCTACTCGACTCTACTGGTTTTTCATTATAATTCAAGATAGAAGTTCCGAATGTGCACAGCAATAAGAGATATTTTGAAGCTCTCGTTGTGATCTGCAGAGAGTACTGGTGTCGGTTCTGAAGCTGCTGCCCGGATTAATACCAAAGCTACAGGCTGATCACTACTCCAGCCTGTAGTCACGATATGAGCCCGATTCTCCCTGCTTGGAACCTCAAGGAAGCAGGTACCGCAAATGTTTCTACTCGGCACGCAGGATCTATAGTGGAAACAGCCTGAAGCCTGTTGGAGTTGAGTGGAGCTGCGGAGAGTAGGTATTAATAGAAAAGGTCTATTTGTGGTGTAGTTTAAAGTGCAACAGTGGATGCTAATGGGTTTATAATAGTTTACTGCTTTTAGGTGCTTAACTTTCATGTTAAAATGACAAAACAATTCTGAGAATTTATAGGTTTATTAATTTATAATTTCTTGTTTATAAATATTCATAGATCAATAAAAAGAAAGAAAATGAGCAGTAAATCCAAAATTTATTTTTAATTTAATAAAACTCAAACCATAATTATCCAAAAATATGCCATGTTGTTTTCATTAATTTCATTAGTTTAAAAGATTTCATTTCAAACCTGCAACTTATTTAAAAAACGTAGCTGTAACAATGCTATAGTCTCTTAGGAGTAAATAATTTGCATATTTCTCCATTTGGAGTGCTTTTATAACCAGAAACATGTCCAGAAATCTAGAGGGATTCATTGCATGCACAGCTTGACTGCAGAAAAAGAAATTCCATGTCAATTTTTTCCTAAAGTGATACTTACTTTTCTGTGTTCGGAGAGTAAATGTTTTCCTGCAATGCTTGTGTCTTTAAAACAAGCCAATCCAAAAAACACACACTCTACACATTGCTAAGGCACAAAGCTACCTGAAATGCTTCATCAATTAATCTTTAAAGCTAGAAAATATATTAAGTATTGTGAAAATGAATGGTAACATCACAAAGAAGTAAAAATGTACTTTCTTTCTTTTCTTGTGCAATTTGTTGCAGAGGTAAAATTTAAAAGTGTGCAGAGTACATAAACAAAAGAAATTGGTCTGATTTTGTACCCCAAACACTTTCTGGTTTTTAGGAGAGTGGAAAGGGAAAATCCTTCCAGCAATCCACACATGAACATATGGAAGAGAGCAATTACAATGTCATGATGAATAGCTATTTGAATTTCAAAATGAACCGTGCATTAAAGCCTGCATTTTAGGCTGTATTTCAACTTGTGATGTGTTGTTTTTTTAAGACAAATCTGCAGCCTCAACAACTCTCAGCACATTTTTAGTAAATGGAGATGCTTCTTGGAAAACTAAAAGTTCATTTCAGCCTCCATGAAGCATGAGCAGGACAGCAATGTTTTACTTCTCCTAACATCCTCAGTGATTCATTTAGAGGAAAGACACCACACTGACTTCTAAAGCTGTCTTTCTTCATTTGGCCAGCATCTCCTGAAGAGAGTCTGAAAGTGTTCGAACTTACTCCTTTTTCTCCAAAACCTTTTTCTCGTTGGAGGTTCAACCACAAAAAAGAACATTTTCAAAGAAGAAACAAAGAAACCCTCCACCGTTGTTTTCATCCACAAACAACACAAGACTATTGTCATCAGCTTGCGTGTGTGTCAGTGTGTATTACCTGGTGTATCTCCTGCCAGCCATTCTCATCCATGCAGCCCACCTGTGCATGATCATGCAGCAGCAGCTCACAGCAGTAGGGGTCTCCTCCTACCATTGAACTGTGGTAGAGAGGAGTCAGTCCCCTACTGTCTTTGTAGTCAGGTGATGCACCCAAGTCCAGCAGTGTCTGAGGAGCAAAGACGCATGTTTAATGTCTTTAGTCACCAGTCTAAGCTGGAATCCACAAATGTGAACATCAGAAAGACCAGAAACATGAAAAAGGTTATTCTAGAGTCAGTAAAGATAAAGTTAACTAAAAGATGAAATTAGAACCTGTCTTGCATTCTGTGCCATGCAGTTATCTGAAGCACGGTTCTGGCCACTGTCCTGCAGGTTTTCCATGTATCCCTACTCCAACACACATGGCTTATATTAAATTAATTCAACTGCTAATAACACTCTGCATAGTGACTGTTTAAATTCAGACAACCCTGATCAAAAGCACTGGCTGTTGGTTTAGCATATACGTAAATATGATCCAGTGACACTGCAATGACTAGGGATGGGATTTACTCAAATGTTACTGATATCAGTATCTATTTTTCATATCAATCCAATTCTTTATCGATTCCTGACCAAATTTTCTATGTGAAAACAAATATACAACACAGATTTACAATATAAAAAACATTTTAGCGATTTGATATTCTAAAAAGAATGACTTATGAATTCACAATCTCTGTCAATGCCACAAAAACAACATAAAAATAATTATTGAGCTAAATAAGATCTTCAAACCAGATGCCAAAGTTATAAATATGGTCTAAAAGGGCAAGCTTAATACATTATACATATAAATCTCTGTAGATGTGTATATTAAGTCAACCAAAAGTGCAATGAAATAAACTTATCACTGTGGTGATGTTTATTAATACAATGCTGACACGTTAACCACAAACAAATTCAGCATATGAATAAATAAGTGCACCCTGCCTCTTGCCCAATGATTGGAATAAGCTCCAGCTACCTGCGACTTTTCATTGGAATAAGAGGTTCAGATGATCGATAGATAGATAAATAAGTCCTCTTCTTACAATACTAATAGGGTGACATCCTGCCTTCCTTTTTCTTTAGCACATCTTTATAATTAACCCATTTGTTAAACAATAAAATGTGACTCCTCTTGTTTACACAACTTAACATTATTTTTCCTTGTTCTCTGTACTGATGAAAGTCCTGAAGACAGGTCGCATGTCACAAAACTCACCCCCACCCACCATAACAGTTTCCGAATGGTTAGATTAACAAACATACCATGAAGCACATATACACACCTGTACTGCAGGTGAGATAATTGCTGAATTAATAAGCAGCTACTAGCCTTCAGACAGAGAATACACCAACAACTCGAATACTTTCACCAGTAGGAGAAAAACTCGCCAGTCCACCACAGTTGTGTCATTGCCTTCTAAACGTAACCATGCTCAGGATGCCCTCTTCCAGCAACAAACAGACTCACATGTCTGACACTGTTTATATTCAGTGAGCTGGCCAACACCTTTTGGCACTGATGCAGGTATTGATAAGCCCAGAGGTGTATCTTTCAGACGCTTATTAAAACTGGGAACCGACTCCTAAGTGGAGTTTCTGTTTCACCATCCCAGCAATGACAATATAATAAATTCCTGTTTTAACAGCTCTGTTCAGTTGTATGATTCATATACACCCTTTCACTCACGCAAGGTAACTAAGTGGTTTTGTCAGCCCATTCAAAGAGGTCACATTAGCCCTGCATACTGAGTAATTGCTCAAGTGCCCCCTGTATTCCATTGTCCAACTATCTGCTGTAAGAGGTTAGCATCCAGCCTGACTACATTTCTTTTTCCAGAGCAAAAGCTCACAGGTAACTGATCTAGCAAAAGATAGAAAACAGATGTGTCAGCTTGTGTATGTCTCTGTATGTTATGCTCACTATAAGTGCTGTGTGGTTCTTGCTGCGCACAGCCTTGTGCAGGGCTGTAATGCCATCCTTTGTTCTGAAGTCCAGATGTGCCCCTCCACTTTTCAGCACTTTGATGAGCTCTGCACATCCCTCCAACTGTGCTGCTAGTGTTAGTGGACACTCTGTAAAATACAAAGATGAGTAAGCAAATTGCATTGAAGTTCAAAACATACCTGGTTTTATTCATGCAAATTCTCTTTAGACAATGATTATCAAACAGTGAATGCTGTTGGATAAGAAAACAATTCTTTTCAATTAGAAATGTAGGTTTATATCATAAGGATCTCTGCATTTGGAAAAGTGCTTTGGCCACTGCGACCGTCACCTTCGAGCCTGCTTAAGTGGCTGCTTCCTGTTGGTGTTAAATCAAGCTATTCTCATGTTGCCCTCGCTTTGCAGCTCATCTGCCAGACTACAGGTCACACAGCAGGGAAGCCTCTTTTATGGCTGGACAAACATTTGCATATACATGAGGAGATTAGCAAGGTGAATAATCCAGTTTAGCCAACGTGCAGCCAATTTATTTTACAAAATCCATAAATGGTCATTTGTGGTGAAGATAGATGTTAAAAGAAAGAAATGGGAAGTTGGGACAAGAGAATATCCTAATTACATTGTTCCACAGATAAGATATGTGTCTTTAAATTCAGGATTTGCTCACCTCCTGTGTCTGGGTCATGGAAGTTAGGGTCCAGGCCTTTTTCCAGGAACCTTGAGGCCTTTTCAATGTTCCTCTGCTGCACATATTCCATGAACTTCTTCAAGTTTGCCTAATAGAGCGGGAATGGGGAACAGAGAAAAAGGGGAAAGAGACATCTGTGACTGGGTGATGTCAGACTCATCTGGATGGGGATGTTTAATAATGCAGTCCAGAGATGAAAGCTACAGTCGTTGCTCTCTCCTTCTGTGTTTGAAGGTTTTATTTCTGTTCTGTCATGCCAAGCAAATTGACCAGAAGATATATAAGCTATTATAAGATGGACCAAAAAACAGGCAGGGTGAGAGCTTTAGATTTTTGCTTTGGAGGTTAGTGCCAGAAAAGTGAGATCCTGAGGCTAATAACACATTTGGGTTCAAATAAAATGGGTACAATATTGTATGCTGCCTAAGAGCAACACTAACACTTCACTGGATCTGAGAAAGATGTTTAAATTAGTTTCATAAGACATGTACGGGCATATATACAGACTTCTATGCAAATCATACCTGAAAACACAAAACACAAGTAAATATACATTATTCCATTCATGAGATTTCTTTGGTAATGATTAAAATATCCATCGTCTCTACTTCAGCTATGAAGTCTATGGAGTGCAAATTAAAAACGAAGCTGTTAGTAATGTACAAATGATAAACTTTAACAATTTTAAACAGTTTATAGAATAGCAAAACAAACTTGGTGCAACACAGACTCAAGGGATGCAAAGCAACCCCTGAATGAATCAAATATCTTCTTATTTACAGTAAGTCAGACGACAATGAAAGAAAACAACTGAACTGCATTTAAATGTCAGACATGCATATATTAAATGAAAACCTATCTGAAACCTTAAGGCTTGATGTGCATATTTAATATATAATCATAAATGTAAAACCTTTTAAATAACCTTTACAGAGAACTTTCATTCCCTTCAATCATACTTTTAAGGTTTCTCCGCTTCAGTTATGTTGCACATCAACATGTGCAAAAGTATCCAGACACACATATGTATATTATTATTCATACAGCTTAATAAATTCATGAAATAAACACAGTCATACAAACATGTAAAGCACAAGCAACCATGGTAGCAGAATGCAGCAACTCTCCGACACTCACCATGTGTGGCACCATAAAGAGTCTAGTCCTCGTTCTGAAAAGTCACACTTTCCACCACCTTCCAAATTTCACATCATATCATCCTTTCTCTTCACACTAAGTCATCTGGCATCCGCTTGCCTGTACAAGCCCATTTCTCTTAAACACACACATACACAGCGCTGACATGCAGGGAGGATGTGAGGACTGCTGCGCTCACCATCACCAAGTCAAACAGAGCGAGAGAAATTCACTTTGGCTTTTTTTTCAGATGTGGTTTGAGGCTGTTGTTATGGTGATGGGATACAAAGACGGCTCCGGTGGCCAATGTCCATGAGTGGGAAGAGCCCAGAGGTTGTGCTTTTGAGTGTTTATGTGTGCATGTGTACATGACAGCATTTGTGTGTCTAAGATAATGCCTTAAAGAGGCTCTGCGATCATCCCCCATTGTCCAGCTGGATCTGATGTGTTTTATTGCCTTTTGAATTAAAGGTTGATAAAAAGCTTTTGTCCTGAAATTATATTCTGCACTGGAAGTTTTCATATTTTGACTGTCATGAAACTTATAGGGAGGATAAGCTGTTCAATTCAGATATCAAAGTCAGAGCTCTGTTCAGACCAGAACTGGTTGACTGACATTTAAATATATCTTAACCAAAAATGACAAAACTGTGGTCAGGAGAGAGACTGCAGAAATATACTGACAATATTTTTGAATAGTGTGAAGTTCCATAAGTTCCTTTGAATGGTGAGATGAAGCCAGGGTAGCCACTAGATGAAGCCACAGAGAATACCAACACAAACTCTCCACAGAGCGGCCATCATGCAAACCTCCCCCCCAGCCGAGGCAGTGCTAACCACTATGCCACAGTACAGACAATATGACAAGTTATACTTAAAGTGCCACATTTAGCAAAATAGAAGAAAAATATTTTACGTATGTGTCCGAATGTGCGCCCTATGCCCTAACCCCTCATTTACTACATAGGGCTACACTACATAACACATTATACAGTCCCCTCAATCTGCTGGTGATTCGGACACTACTTGAAGGTGGTGTTGCAAATCCGATCTAATTTCGTGTGAAAATGTCTTACTTACTTATATTGCATTTTATTCTTTCTTTGTATCATATTGAGTCAATAAAAAGGGATAAAAACTATGTTTTATAGTTTTTTTGTTAAACTTTTTTGATGTTTGTGTCATTTCCGCCATTGTAAGCTCCGCCCCGAAATACCTTTTGGTCTATATATATGGACCGGTTTAGTCACCATCAATGCTAACTACTTTTTAAGATGCATTGTGGGTAATTTTGAGTGCACTACTTTGTTCCCAAAGTGCATTCAGACACCCTTACAAAATGGTGTGATCACCATATAGGGCACTAAGTAGGGCATGAGGTGCACATTTGGACACATGCATGTATTGAACAAGCGTGAGCATCAACAATAAATTCTTATAGAATATATATTATAGAATTCAAACAACTGACCAGATTCTAACAAAAGCTACGGCATCAATGATTTGATGGTTTTAGTGTGTAATGGCAACACTTCATTGATACGAACCCTTGCCTGGTGTTGGGAAATCTACATACATAGGAAATGAATTATGTTATCTATCTAATTGCTCTCTAAAAGTGTTCTGACACAGGGTCACAGTTTTGCATTTTGAGACACACAACACAATGGACTCTTGCTGCTTTGGGGACTTACAGGACCCTAGCCTGCTCTCTCACTGGCCTGGATCCATAGTTTTACTCTGCTCTTGGCAAAAGGCCTGTGATCTGTTCTGAATATCTAATAATCTCCATCTATAATATGTAGTTGATGCTGTTAACTGTCCTGTCAGCCTGCCTTGGGACATATGGGAATAGGCACTGCTGGTAGCTCCCTTGGTGCGCACACCTCTGGGTAGGTTGAACAGCAGCATTGCAATTTATTTTATTATCTATTGCATTTGAAATGGATCAAAAGGGACAAGAACATTTTAATTCAGTGTAATAATAAATTGCATATTAAAAATTCCTTTCTCAATGCAAAATAATTCAGGTGCTTATCCTGGGCCACTGTTAGTTTAAGCTGCATTCACTCATGAATCTTTTGACTGCTAGTTTGCTTTTCAGTGAGCTAGATTGAGCCACTATGCAACTATGTTATGTGCAAATAGTTAATCGTTTGTACTGTCATTAGAAAATGAGATATACAATTACTTCACTGTTGATTGTTTGTCTGTTTGCATTTTCCAGGTTTCACACATAAGTGACTTTCAACATAGGTTTGCATTAATCACAACCTCAAGTTATTATCACATGTTGGATGTGTATCATTTCCACTGACAGTGGGAACAGCATATCTTTTGGAATATTATAATGAAAAATTTAACAGCCACATAATTAAATATAAACTACAAGCTACATTATGCACCACTGTAGCTAAAAACCCTGCTCCTATGAGAGAGACAAGTTCTATAAATGTAAATTTAAGTTGTATAAACACCCCAAATAATGTGCCTAGTTAGGACATGTGATGGGCAAATTATACAATGACACTACTTTGAACCCTAAATAAATCCCAGGGTCAAGAAGGATACAATTGCTAATACAAACACAAATGTAAGACAACAATGTACAAAGGTCATGGTCAAGGTAACTTTAGTAATACTCCGAATGTAGATTTGTTTTGCAGCAACAAAATTGGAGAACATTTGTAAAAAAAAAAAAAAAACAAAAAAAAAAAAAACACACACACACAAACAGGCACAGAATGATAGTGCAAAATACACAAACATGAAAAGTGTGTACTTATCCACAGTCTACATATACAAAAACACAAGAAAAATATAGTGCCAATATAAAAAATCCCAGTCACAATACATTAAAACCTAAGATAGAAGCTTCAAAATCCATTTCAGCAATTAGCAAATAAGGAAGATCTTTGTTATTTTACTCTCCTTTTGCTTGGAAAACATCAAATAAAAGTGAATACATATAAATGAACTTACACCTACTATAAAAACTTGGAAATATTAAATCAGTAAAAGTTGTGAGTGTATTAAAGGAGGGCAGGTGGCTGAGTGTCTCAGTGTTTGCGATCATGCATAACTTACAGTGCTGTATATGTCTGTATTAACTCAACAGACTTCGATAAATCAACGTAACATATAAATAAGTTTTACGATGCAAAACAGGGTGCCCTGCATATCTGCATGACATCCTGCCAGAAACTTCTGTATGAACTGCTGGGAGGTTACAACCCACTGACATAGAAATGCCAATCAATATTTTCAAAGGGTTCATTGACGGGCTTGACATCTACATGTATCGATGACTCCATAGTTGCATCAATAGCCAGCTAAAAAACATAATTATTGCTCAGGCAAAGTCACTGAGTAATGAAATGCATGTCCCTGATGCTGTTGAGAATAAATCCATTTTAATTACAAGCTTTAAATTAGTCATCTTGCTAGTTTTATTTAGGGAGTAGCTGAAAAAAACTTCAGTGCAAGAAAGCAAGAAATAATTTGATGGTTGAACTATGTCTTTGTTTTATACAGCAGGATGCAACCTTTTAGTCCTCACTCAATAAGAATACAAACCATAGAATAAAATTAGTTTTCAATCCCTATATTGTTCTGTTGTAAATATTATCACTATGTGTACTGTGAGCATTTTTACTTTAAATATAAAACCACTCATGATAGAGTAGGTCATTATGGCATAATCGTATTATTGTCATTAAAAGACATTCTGTCTCCAAGCAGCAGTGACTCTCAGATATGTTTGATGTCTTAGTATTAAAGAAATGTTGAAAAGGTCTAAAAAAAAATACAATAACTTTGTTACATAAACACGAGTTTAACCTGAATGTCAACAGAATGTTACACAACTTTGCAATTCTAGACAAATTATTCTATTGGAAGCAAAATATTTCTATGTGCATTTAAGAGCAGAGAAGCTTAAAACAGGGAAATACTGTTTTTAAAGCATACGTTCACTCTTTAGCTCACACATTTATATAGTCCAAGTAAACTCCATAAAGTCAGAAGAGTAAAACAGACACAATACAGACATGTATTTTTTGTGTGAATGTTAATGAATTCATTTGAAGGTGATCTTAAGGTGAAATTTTGGACATTCTGACTCATTGGAAACTAAAGAACGTATAAACACAAAACATGATAAATGCAAAGACAGGAAACAGCATCAAATAACCAAACGATTTAAATTTAAATTAAGTTGAGCCAGAAAGACCGAGCCAAAGATCTTTTCACAAAGACCAACAGAGACTGACAGAGGTGTAGCTTTTTATTTTGTTTTGGTTCTATCCTACTTTTGTTTATTTGAGCCAAGTTTTGGGATGTCTGCAAGGAGACCCTGGGAGTTCTGATTATAAGTTGTCCTGCCAGCAATTTTCTTTGTTGTCATTTCCTTTGTTCTCCTTTTAACAAAAAGAGAGAGAAAAAAAATGCTGGAATCAAAATTCATAAAAAAAAGCCTTTGTTACATTTTTTTTCATTTATGCTTACTGCACATACTGCACACACTTACTGTTAAACTACAGAAGGACACATTCTAGAAATGCTTTAATCATTTTTATTTCCAATGAACAGATGGAATCCCTCTCATTTCAGCAGCTTTATGGGAAGAAAAACGTATGACGTGTTGTTCAAGATGGAATTCAGTGGGATCATATAGAGTCAGTATTACTATTATTATCATTATTATAACTCTACTAAAGCTACTAAGTTATATTGGCTTATAGATTATATAAAAACATGTACATTATTACCACAATTTTACTATATTCCAGATGTAGTTAACATTATCAGGAATAAAAACAAAAAAAGCTTCACAGAAACTAGAGAAAGCACACATTCTCTTCTCTCACAGTTTCTAAGCTTTACTATTATGCGTTGACAGACTAGAAACTGCACAATTGCTTGTCTTGATTCTTAACTTTAAGGAAACATTTGGAAGGATGACTAGGCACTTTCTTTCTACAGAAATATATTGGACATGTACCAACTGAATGAGGAAAAGAAAGCAGGAAGATGGAAAAAAATCAAAGAAAGAGGGGAGAGTAGAGAGAAAAAGAAACGATAGCATCTTATCTTGGCGATGAAGAGAAAGAAATAGCAGTGATAATTAGCTCTTACAGTGATTCACCAACATGTAAAAACCAAAGAAATTACCTGAAGCTTTGTTGTTGAAACAATGAGCCCTTGCCTGAACAAAAGAAACAAATTCTTATCTCATTAAAAATTACTTTTCAACGACAACACTTTTTACTGTGATAAGAATTTGTTTCTTTTGTTCCAATATGTAATTTACTTCAAATAATTTATGTGAGCATGTTGAAGGAATTATGTGATAAAGGGGAATTTAGTTATTGACTAAACTTTGTCTAAAAACATGACTTCACCAAAGTGTATGGCAGTAGTTGTCAGTAATGGGTTACCACTAGGGGAGGGGTTAACTAAATACATGAAGGTCAAACTATAACAGAGACCCCAGAAATACAGAGTTTAGTGTACAGGAAAGCAAATGAGATGGGGATATGGTGACCAGGGTCTATTTTACTATTAAAATAATATTTATTTTACTATCTATTTAATATACCCTGTGCTTGCTTTATGGTTTGGTGTGATTTTATGTAGTTAAATTCAGATTAATGAAAAAAAACACATTTATTAACCAGTCATGGTTTGGGGGACTTCCTAGAACTCCTACTGAAGAACAGCTTTAATAACTGAATGGATAGTCTCTTTTAATACCACTACAAATATATCTGTGATGTAATTTACATGTCAGTAACAAGAAGTAAATAGTAACTACTCGCTAATATTTTTTTTTTCTATGACTGTCGTCTGGAGGATATTCTCATCTCCTGTAGAACTGGTTTTATCAGATACATGTAGAAACATCAGAATGTCCAGAAGAGCGCAGTCCTAAAAGCTAAGATACAGTGCAGGGCTCTCAGGGTCTCTGGTAGAATGAACAGCCATCCCTCCCATCCAACGGAAATGGATATATTACACAAGATGTCATTATGATTCATTTAATATTTAAATCAAATCGAATCTAATCTAATTTTATTTTTAAGGCACTTCTAATCCAACATTGCCTCATGATGAAATATAACTGCAATCCACATATAGTCAGCCATCTTTTCTGAACTCAGCACTTAATGGCCAACACTGTGAAGAATACAGGGTAGAAAAGTTTAGACATGTTGTAGCAGATTGTTATGAAACAGTTTGAAACTGAAAATGGTGCCTAGATCCCTTGATGCCCTCTCAAGATTAGATGGACCCACTATTCTTATTCTTACTGAAAGAAGTGCAACATTTCTGCTTAAAGAGTTCATTTTGCTGCGTATTGTAACATAGATGCAGTGTTGCATTCACCCTTGTCTGCATACACTTCAAACAGACTGAGCTTGGCTGTCTCAGTTCATTCCAGTAAGCCATTAATAACTCAATAATTTCTTCAAGTATGATAAAACTCTAAAAACTAAAGTATTCATGACGGTGTGTCATTGACAGGTTATATCAGACTGAATACTTACAGTACAGTTTTTTGCAGTCAAATACAAGGCTTGCATTTAATTGGGATTACACATTTTAACAACTTCTATGGCCTAACTTTATGTTTATTTTATGATTGCAATTTTGGCCATTGAGGGAAAAAAAGCTTGCTTATGCCAATGTATGTCCTATTCTAGAGTAGTCTAATCCTACAGATACATTTATCATTTAGCTGTTGTTGGAAAATATGTATTGGTAAATGAGTAATTCAACTCATTAAAAACAAATAAAAAATGCAAATGTTGAAATATTGCAGGACATAACAGTAAAATGTCACATAATGAATGCACCTATGTGTGCCAGACATCATCACTGTTTTATATTTACGCTCATTATTGCTGCATAGCCTCCAACCACCCGCAGATGGCCTTCAGTAGACTTTACCATGGATGAATCGTAATTACAATGCTCACCAACAAGACGTCTATTTGAGATGATCACATACTGCACAAATGTGAGCTGGCCCATAAAAAACACACATGCTCTCAGTGTTCAGGCAATAAAAGCAGAGAGTGAGTGCAATGGGTCACGAGGATGCTCTGAGGGCTGACAGAGTGTTGGGAACACAGTGTAAAAAGTTGGGAGGCTGCAGGTTTCACAAATATGCGAAAGAATAATTTATCTTCTTAAAACCAATGACATGACTAACCATACATCATAGGTACGAGCAGATGTTTAGGGAAAGATGAAGTCCAACAATATAAAGGTCTTGTGCTTTCATGCGACACAATGTTAAAAGTAGCATAGAAACAAGATTTGCCAAAACATGAGACAGTTCTTTATGGTTGGCAAAAAACATGTTTAGACTGGACTCATCCTTTTTTCTTTTTAAAGTTTAGTGATAATGTGATTTAGTGGTAGATTTCTCTTCTGCTCTCTCAGCAGGTATTCGTGGACAAATGTGGTGTCGACCATTAAGGCCTCTTTTACAGTGCCTGGCAAGTGCAAAATATTAAATTGAGGAAGACCCATTTATACTTTTATGATGCATATTTACATCCACTTAGTAACCTGATGCACATCTTCATCCTCTGCAACAGTTACGTATATTTCTAGGATGCATATGTACCTCCTCTGTAACACTTAGGGGTGGGATATACTTGCTGTGGAAGGTTGTTTACATGGCAACATCCAGCTACGCCTGTGGATACAATTGCTGCAAACAGCATCCTGTGGCCAAAAAGTTCAATTATGGAGTCCACCATCAAGTTTTGTGTTTCATGTTTTTTTTATATCTTTCTTTTTTTACTTTTTTTTTTCTTGGTAAAAAAAATTTTGGCATTGTATTTTTGCTTTTTTATGTAAACATGGTTTCTGTAAACGTGTGTAACAAAAATATAAAAGCATTACACTTGATGTATCTTTTCACGGCTGTACTCTTTCCTCATCCATCCATCCATCCATCCATCCATCCATCCATCCATCCATCCATCCATCCATCCATCCATCCAACTGGTCGAGA
>JBAMHX010000011.1:22719973-22738156 GCA_037177515.1 Pseudomugil tenellus
AATATAATATAATATAATATAATATAATATAATATAATATAATATAATATAATATAATATAATATAATATAACATAACATAACATAACATAACATAATATAATATAATATAATATAAGTTGGGGAAACACTGAGATAGGCTATCTGCTGGGAACTAAAATATGAACATATTACAATGGTTATAGACCAACTGTTTTTAATACCATGCAAACACAGAATAAGAGATATAGACATATAAAAGAGATATGTGTCATAAAGTATTGATGCAGTAATGCTGTGCTAAAGTATCACATCTGTAAATGCAGATGCCTGAAAAATGCTTCATTTCTAGCCACTTGCATGATCACTAGATGGAAAGTCTATAAAAGGTTGAGCTTACAAATCAAGTTACTACATAGCAATTGCTATGCAATTACTCATTACTCTATACCACAAGCAGCTATGCATGAACTATTTTAGGACGGTATCTGCATATTCCTATCATGAGAGTAACTTGCATAGACCGCCTGTCTCCTGTGTCACAACATTGATGTGTTTGTGTCTAACCTCTGTAGCCCGGGTCCTTGGAGCTCTTTCCGAACGCAACAGCATGGTTCCTCCTGAGTAATCGTTCAGACAATTACCGTAATGATACTGTTTCAGGCTAGTGTAACATCTAGTATTCTTCCTGATGAGGTAAAGTTTGGGCAGACAGAGCTGTGAAAGCTTTCTAAAAAGGGTGATGAAAGACTGGAACAAAGCAGGGTAAAGCCACAACCTCTTCCCCAGTCAACAACAGCGTCACAAACTTGCAGAGCACAGGGTTATTGTATGACACCCCACAACACATTCTGTTGTACAACCACAACCAATGTCATCCACACTACTGGTCACACAGGCAGCATATTTGTACAGCATTGTCTCTTCCATCAGGACAATGCACCTTGGGCATACTTACCAATCAATAAATGAAAAAAAATGGGAATACCTTTGTTTATAAGCAGATGGAGCTGGATTCACAGGCAAAATTTGATCTGAATAAAAGCCAAATGTTCAATTAAACCAAGACACGCACTCTAAATAGTCAAATAATCAGGTCTACCAGTTGTAAAGTAAACAATATTGGGGCCTGAAGCAGAATTGTGCTTCCAGCCACATTTTGGCACAGATATAACTGGAACACACTCAGCTTACAGATAAATGATGGCCTGGTTGGCTATGTGGGAAATTTTGTTGAAACTGCATTTCAGTTTTACATGTAGCTATTGAAAATACATGCTAATTGAGTGACTGACCATTTTAAGACAAACATTTTTCACATATACTCTGAACATCTGGAGGCGTGCCTAACAGATTCCAAGTTTAGTAATAACAAAGTCAGAATACTATTAAAATCTCATATTATTAATTCCATCACATGAAAGAAAAGCTGTATTTGCCTTTGCATGCATGACTGTCATTTGTGTGTTTGTGAGCAGAGTGGTTAGAGAGGATGAGGGGAATGTATGCTGTCATCAGAATCAAAGCGTTCAGAGAAAGAAAATGCTGAATCAGGTCCAGTCATGTGCTTTCTAACTGGCCATATGACACAGGGAAGCAAACAGAAGGGGGGCAGAACTGGAAGATGAAGTATAACTAAACAGGTAAGCTGAATCTCAACCAACAGGAACTTCTGCCAAAATACAGCAACACAAAGCAAAGCAAGGTCTTAGAAGGTCTGCATACCTTTGACCCTTGGCTGAAAACATGCCTACGGGCTACAAAGAGAGAATAGAAGGGGCCAGCCAGCCAATTCAGGCTGAAATATGTGGGTAAAGGGGGGCATGTGAGAGGTAATGAATTACTCTTAGAACTAAACTGCACTTCATGCCTCTGGCATCCTGTTTGGTATCTATTCAAACAACCTGACCTACAATGTTAAGTGGTCAGATACTCAGATGTACAAATGCATTTTGTTGCCGTTATTGTTTGGTTGGTTGTTCTTGGTTAATCAACTTGGCAATATAATACAGAGTCAACATTTAACACTTTGCAGGAAGTACTGATGATCCAGTTAAATGAGTGGATGTATGAATGGATTGATGACAATATACTTCCAGTTAGAAATAGCTTTATTAAAAACTGTCTAATATATATCCTACTGGAGCTCAGACACATGTGCACACATCATGTGTTCCCAAAAGTCCAGCAGCTGGTCTGCTCAGTTCCCAGATAATGATAGAATCTAATATTTATTCTAATAAGACATGATGCTTCAGAGAAATAAACAACTTGCAATCATCATATTTTTTTAATGATTCAGTGAAATGTCTCGTTAGATTTTAATCATTCACGGTTTTATTTTGAATACAATACAAATTAGTAAATTGCTGCATTCAGTTTGTAATCAATTTTAATTACATTGTGTTAGTCTTCCTGACTGTTTTGTAGTTGTGAATAAAGATAAATCACATCAATGTTTCTCTCTCTTTCTCCAACCTAAAAATGAACATGTAAAGTTATAGATTCCCACAGAGACAAAATATAGGAAATAGGGTCTACAGTCCTCAACAAAATTATTTTACTTGACAGAAATATGGTGTAAAAAGTCTGAAAGTCAGAAGAAAAACAATATTAAACAAAATTTAGTTCAGTGTGTACTTTAAAATACAAGTTTAGTGGATTTTTGTGCAAATAGAAATAACAGAAAGAACACGTTGTTAGGGCCTGCTTTTTAATAGACTGTAATATCTTTACATAAATAAATAACTGACCAAATGGGGAGATGCAAGCTACACAGATGTGCAGCAGGTCCAGTCAGGCTTTTTGCAGAATGCACCATTGTCTCGTGCTTACAGCTCCGAGATGCTCAACACTAGTTATTACTTAACTTCATAGTATTATCATTGCCATAACTATTGTACCATTGCCTCTTTTTTTAGTTAGTTTATAACAAACAAGACTCACTAACATAAACACACACGCGGTAAATCCACCTCTATCAAGAAGTGTTGACAAAAAAGTTATAATGAAAATGTAACATGTAGAGAATTTTGAAAGTGATAAAAATCATAATAAAATAAAAATATTTCATATACATTTCTGACAATGTTTTTGTGCAAATATTGGAATGTTCATGCACACACATGCAATCAAATATGCACTTGCCTTCATTAGTGTACAATGTTGTCAACTTCAAACACACATACAAACATAACAGTTTTGCTCTTGCTTACTCGGAAACCCCAAAGCAAACCGCAATGTTCACAGCAGCCATAGCCGAACACAAACATACCCACGCAAACATATAGAAAACACCACACAAATGCAAGTAAACAGGGAGTAACTAAACCAGAGTACGGAAAAACATTAACATTCTGCCAAGGTTTCAGATAAGACTGCACCATCTCCTCACACAGCCAACATGCAGCAGAGCATAACAACAGAACGAAAGTCACTGGGAAAGAAAAGAGCATGGACAGGTAGTGTCAGGGATGGCTTGAAGAGGGTCTGGTAATAAATAGTGAGTATGAAGCACAGCCAAACAGAGACAATAAGATAAGTTAACACTTGAATTGATGGCATTATTGAATAAAAAGATGATGAGAACAACTGAGGGTACCTTACTATTGAGCCTGGCCTTCCTGGCTTCTTTAGTTGTTCTTTCCTTTTTTTCAGCTTGTTGTCTTCTGCTCAGAACAGATCCCATCTCACACACACACATGGGAACGCAACCCGTCACACACGTAGTCCCGTAGGTCAGCTACAATTTAAATGCCACAACATCCTCCACATGGCCATGTCCAGCCCTCTCCTTCTCCTTTACTCTCTTCTTGTTACCCCTCTCTTTTACTACGTTTTGTCCAGCCAAAGTTAATGTGCACACTCACATGGTCATTCACACAATCACACATCCAAACCAATGTGCACACACTAATCCACTGTACATACACAGACAGACGACGAGATGGTAAAGGGTGATTTTGCAGGATGTTGGGACGAGCATAGAGAGAGTGGAGAGAGAGGGAGCTGCAGAAGAGGGAGGAGAGAAAGAGAAACCCAGACGAGGAAAGCAGAGGGTGAGTGGGTGTGGTGTTTAATCAACTATGGATGAGGATATCCAAAGTGAAAATAAATATAGAAAAGAGTGAAAAGAATGGACGTTAAAATATGTTACAGTGTTATTGAATGAATGGTAAAAACAGTGGAGGCTTTTTGACTACACTCACGCTTTCATTTTAGTATATTAGTGTTCCTGCGCGTATTATCATAACTAAACTAAATACACAACACTTTGTGTAAATGACACCCATGCACCCACCTTGACATACACTGCGTGCGCGCTTTGTCAAAAATCAATAAATGATGCATGTTGCTTCTCACATATACAGCACTCTCAATTTCTGCTAAACTCCTTACAACTAGGAAACATTGCCAAAAATGTCACGTTACATGCCTGTATTTGTACAAGTACTTGAACAAGTGGTGAGTCTTCTCATACCTAGCCAGATATGTCTCTTCTACTTCTTCCTTCAAAGAACAACATTTCTCTTCCTTTTAAGAGATTATAGCTAAGCATGACATTATGCGTGAGGGATTCCCTACTGGAAATGTTTTTTCATCCTGTGCCATGCAGCTGTGTGTGTGTCTGTGTGTGTTTTCATGACAGCTCATAGGGATATATGAAGAAACTCAACATTAAATTTCATATGAGAGTCATATGAGAGTCCACTACAAAAAAGTACTGAACTGGTGCAGACACTGTGGAAATACGCTTTGGTATCTAGAATCACTTTACAAAATCAATGAGCTACATTCCCTCTTGATTAATTAAAAATGAAAAGTAATGCAGAAATTCCCATTCAGAAATGCATTTCATTGTTAACAGTACAAAGCTTCAGTGTAGGAGGAAAGGCATTTGTCATCTATATTTTATAAGGGGTCCTCTCTGAATTACCTCCCACAAATCCAAACTAACAGAAATTCAGCAAAATAGTAATTAGTGTAATTTACATTTCACCAATAAAGCAAGCGCATTTCATACTTATACTTCATACTAGGGTGTGCATTTTCACATAGCATCCAAGATAATGGCACATAAGACATGCCCTCGCACCATCATTGTGCTCTCTGACCACATTATTAAATAGTGCATTACTAAATGCTCTCTAATACTGTTTGGCCTCAAGCTTTCTTTTGCTCCCCCCTTCTCATCTCTATAGCTAACATGCCCTTGGCTTTCATTCTCAGCTATACAGTATGTACAGCAAACCCATCTGTCTATCCATCAAACCAGATGCCTGATACACAATGTGTAGTAAATAGTTTTCATTGACCGCAAAAGTATATAGGTGGTCCAGTAAACTTTGGAGTGCATGTGTGTGACTTGCTCATAAAATCACGCACATCTGCACCGATGGGTCCATGGGGTAAGCTTAAGCATTATTACTAAGAGCCTATTAAAAATTGGATTGTAAACATTGTCAGGCACTGCTCATTGTCCGTAATACTGTGAGCACAGATAGGCTTTGTTGGAGAAGTCCAAGAGGAGAATAAGTTTGTGCATGTTAAGCAATTACTTAGTCAGTTTGAATAAATAATCTAAAAGAGAAATAAAAAAAATGTTGTATATCCTTTTGTATATTCTAAAAGAAATCTGTCATATAGCCAGAAAGCCACATATTCAGCAGGCATACCCATCAAATGGCCAATTGCCAATATACCTATTACATACACACTTAGAAGTATGCTATAAATTTTACATATAGTTGCCATGTCTAGTTATTCAGGACAGTTACAGGGTGAAGAGGTCTGGTGTAGCAAGGCAAATGGAAAATGAATGGCAAAATCAACTATGACCTAATTTTCAACTTTAGCCTGCAGCCAATAAACACTATGGTAACAAAGTAGGCTAATGTTTTTCCTCTGCCTGGCATTGCATTGCTGCTTGTTGTGGGATGAACACTGTGACTGCCAAAGGTGAGAGTCAACTACTACAAGCTTTCCATCTTGACTTCTTAAGTCATTATGTACATTGTTACATTTTTAAATTTGTTAAGGTTAGCCTGGCGGGCTAACCTACAGCGAAGCAGCTTATGCAGAAGAAGGCGGTGCAATGGATGGACTCATCCGTGGAGGCTATTCAGCCTTGGCTTGAATTAGGCCTAGAGAGGCCGCACACAAGGGGTGAGTGTCCCAGGAGGGCATTTTTTTGCCGGAGGGACAAAGATTAAGCTCTACACCGGGGTTTATAGCGTTAGCCATAGTTAGATATGAGGCTATTCGAGCTAGCTTGCTATTAAGCCCACTTTGCAGTTAAATGCGTGAGAAATAGGGGAATTATTCCCTGGCTAGCGGTGAGAAAGAAAAGTAGACCTTCTCCGGGTATTGCTAAAATATTGCTACTTCTCAAGAGCAAGTCAGTGGAACAAGCGCCTGGTGACCAAGTTGTGCACCTGGCCAATGGACAGTTTAGCTATCACCCAAATTATAGTTGTCAACAGGCTTCAGTGAGAAGAGAGAAAAATTTTTTGAATAATGACTGATGCTATGTCAGCCCTACATGCACAGTTCGGGGCTCCTCCAGACAATCACTACTCAGGGCTGGTGTAATGACATTTGAGTTTCTGATGAGGTCACGCAGGGTGCGTTCCTATAGTGAGACATGAAACAAAAGCCATGAAAGAGAACATGACTTTTTGATACAGCAAAACAAAATAACTTTAAACAACTTTGTTCAAATGACCTGTAACATTAATGAGACTTATTCAGTCTCAAAATTATAACTATTCATAATGCATCGTGCAATCACTTGAGTTCAGCTACATCGGGGTGGGAGAGTTATTCAGATCGCAGATTGTGATTTGACTCTTAATGATGGTTGTTTGAATAATATAAAATGCAGGACAGAGAGGCAGGAGACAGAAGGATTACAGATCAAAATCTTAAATAATACCAGTACCAGTACAGGACTGAACAGACAACAAGACTTATTAACAAAACCGAATGATTGACAACTCAAAGTGAAAAACAAGCAGTATAAATACACAGAAACACAACAAGACACAGATGAAATGGATAAACTAATTGAAACCAGCTGAAATAATTAACAGGAAACAAATCTAAACAGAAAACACAATAAAAACTACAAAATATAACAGCAAACCAAAAGTAAATACTAAACAAAAAGTCCAAACTATGACAACAGTGCCTACTGGAGCCTGTTGACCTGACCTTATCTTCCCCTAAGACTGCTACTTGAATGATTTTTTGTTAGAACACTAAAGGCTCAAACAATGTGGTGCTCTTAGAAGCACATTCATACATTTACCTGTCCATTCAGTCAGAAAGTGTGAGTCTACGTTCACAATGCAGGTCCTAATGCTCAAATTTGATTTCTTTTTTTTTAAGCATGGTCATTCACATTATCATTTCAACGTAACCTGCATCATGCTGAATGGTATGTGGCCCTGTCAAGATACGCATGCGCAGACTTTAACACATCTTCACAGACTGTGGATGCAGCAAAAAAAGAGATGTTAAGAATGGCCTTTCGGGCTGAAGTGACTTTTAGTTTTGTCCAAAGCCATGTGTACAGACACCACAGCAGTATACCTTAATGACAGCTGTTAGTAGGTGATTTTATATAGTTCATCCATTTAAGTGTTATTTATTCTTGAATTTGGCATAATAATGGGTGTGGTCTTTTGACTGACAGGTATCCAACATCTTCAGCAAGTAGGCAGAGTGTTGCTCAAACCCAGTTTTTTTGCCCGGCTAACGGCGCACCTTAGTTTTAGCCCACATATCTTCTTTACCAAGTTAGTTCCTGTTAGATCCACGTTAGCTCAGCTAGTTCTTAGCTACAGACAGCTTAGAGTTTGATAGACGTCAATCATCCACTCCGAGCTTACAGCCCTCTCCGATCCTGAACAGAATCTTTCTTGCACATGTCTGTTGAGGATCACTCCCTCTGTGCTATACCTTACTACATCAAAGTACAACAGGGGTAGATGTAGCAGTTCACTCCAGGACAGTTTGACTAGAGAGAAATATCTGAACGTATGACTCATCCTTTCTCATCACTGCTTATCTGCTTCCACATTTCATTCAGTATTTCTCATTGTTTGGCTCTAATTGTCATATCATAACATGCTATATTTTGTGTATACTTCCTGATGTCCAACTTATTGGTTATGTGTCAAGGGCTCTCATCAATCCTGATGAAGACATATGGAACATGTGACCACATCACATCATGAAGATTCATAATTCTATATAAGCAGGTTATATTAGCATTATGTGTTAATGAAGAATCCTGGGATACTTATACAAGTGACATATGCAGTTTTTCTGGTACTGGTTCACACTATGGGTACCCTTAATGAAGACCAATTTGGCATTCTGTCTCTTCTCTGAGCTCTCACCAGCTAGAAAAATCTGGTCGGATGTCTTATCTCTTGCTCTGTCACTACTTTTCTTTCTTTTCCTTGCTTCCTCTGATAATATCCTTTTGCACATTTATGGTGCAATGAATGTGGACATTCAAAATGGGCAGTTTATTGACATCCAGTTAGTGGCGTTTGACACGTTGCCATAAGGCCATCAGCTGTAACATGATGAACTGGGACAAAAAAACAAGCTGTACGGTTTGTCAGCATGGGATGCTGCAGGGCAACATTGGCTCCAGGAATGCACAAAACTAAAATCAGTGTAACAGCAAAATGGGACAGAAGAACAGAATTTAAAGGTTGAAAAATTGTGAAATGTTACATTAGGATTATGTAGTTACATATGTATGAAATAAAAAGTTAATGAACTGTATTGAAGTGCTTAATGTTCTGTGGGTACTTAGATTTCTTTCTCAAACTGTATTGTTTAGATTAAAAACAGAACCTAATTTTCTCGTGAGGTATGCATTAGACTCACTGGAAAGCTATATAAAAAAAAAAAACCATTTAACTGTTCTCAAAAGCATGAGTCTATTAAGCGGGAGAGAACCACATTTATGACTATTAGTCTCACAAGTGGAATATAAAAAGCTTACTATGTCATTCTATCTTTTCATAGGATTATCATGTGAATGCAGCATATTAAATGTTTGATAACTAAACCTGCTATTATAGTTAAGATTAAATTAGCTTTTTACATTTACTAATATAAAAAACAGTTACTGAGTTTTCTACTTTTTATACTTAGCAGCTCTTCAATAATTCTCTGTTTCCAACATAAAAAAACTAGTAATTAGGAAGAGGTTTAATGCAAATAAATTCAATTTTCTGTGCTGTTTGTCACACTCATTACACCCACTTATGGACATGCATTAGCACAGTCTGGGTTTGCTTTTAGTTTACTAATGTCTGATTTGTTATCATACTTGTAGTTCTGTACCCGTCCACCATACGCCTCCATTGAGCACTAGTTTCAGCCTATTAATTATCTGCCGGTTCTTTATTATCTGATGACTCAATAATGACATCCAAGAATTAGATGGTTTCTACAGGAGAAATTTTTTTACGTTACATATCAGAAAATATACTGGTGAAACAGTTATGGCTTCGTTCCACCAAGAGGAGGTCCTTCTGTTGTGCATGCTTGTACTCTCTCTGTTTAGTGGGACACTTCTGGTAACTAAGCCATCATTAGTGTTATTAATTCCATCTGTGCTTTTTTCCACTGTGACAAATGAAAAATATCCCCTATAAAAAAAAAAAAAAAAAAAAAAACTTATACTCCCAATGCCAGATTTTATGATGGCTATGCAAACTTAAGTAGCTGCTTTACAGTCTACACCACATGTCTTTGTCTGCATTTCTGACCACCTTTCTGCCCATAACCCAGTAGCTGGAAGAATTAGCCTTTTGGATTTGTTTACTAGTTTGTGCTGGATTTTAGTTGCTGTCTATAAGCCTGTGGATTAACTGAGTAAAGCCTAAGTTTTACTGTAGCTGCCCAGCCGTCTGCTGTTTGTTCACATCCAAACAATAGCACAGAAAAACATTCTTCATAAAAAGTTTGAGATACATTTTCATTTTATCAGTAGTCTTTACTGCAATTTAGCTTCCAATGTCTTCTTATAATGAAAAAGTATTCTTCAAATGCATCATACATTCTGATTTGTTCTTAAGATTGAGTTTTACACTGGGTGCTTCAATTTTGCATAAAACCATCTCTGGCCATGGTTTACAGATCAAAACAAAAACCATGCGCCTCCTTTTAAACATGCATACAATATTTAATTAAAAGTTAACAGAAAAGGAAAAAATCCTTCTCAGATTCCCAGCATTAATTATCAAAACAACATTTAGAAACATTTCCAAACACATTTCCCTTCACTCACAACAGATCTGTTGCAACATTAGCCCTAAAAAACAATGTTCTAATCTAATCAACATCATTACCCCCAGAATCCTCCAAGTAGCTACTGTCCTGTATGTAGGTGAAAAGTTGCATCGATCAAAGTATTGCTTTAAAATATTGCATGTACAATGGCCTAATAAGGGTTTTAAACATGGAAATGACTTCATCCACACAGTTTGGCCTTTATTTCATATCAGTTCCCTGCACAACTTAACACATACCACATTGCATAAGCCAAGGCCTCAGTCAGTTCTGGTTGTTTCACAGGGGTTTAGACTTACCTTAGTGTGGAGCTTAGACAGCTGCTTTTCATCCAAGTAGGTCTGAGTGTAGACACGTCTTTTATAGCGAAACTGAAACAAAAACAAAAGAAAAAAAACATGTGCTTTACTTGTTTGGCACAGAACCTTTCTTCTTGAGAAGCATAAAATTTATTTAAATAGTTCTAAAGTTATAAGAAATAAATTAGAACAAGTTCTAAAGAGAAGTAAATTTAATAGATTTGATTTAACTTGTTCCATGAGACAGGCTGACTAAAAGAGCTGATATGAAATTAACAGAATTATTTTCATTAATCTAATAATGTTTCAGTCTCAGAGGGAGGCTAAATATGTCCCCATAAATATCTGTCATCTCTTTTCCCCCATTCCTGCTCATCCTCACATGACTTTCTCATACCATTGAAGCTTAACTGTGAAAGAACCATAACAACAAAGAAATGCTTTCAATCGCACCTATTTCTTTTTTTTTTTTAGGAAAAACACAATGAAAACTTTGACATCCTAAAAAATAGTAAGAAAGCTCATTTATTATATTATTCATTCACTTTTATTGAAAGGTCACTTATATTCAAAAAGGTCATTTGAAGGTCTCAGAAAACTAAAACAAGGCCAAGAAGCGCATGCAGACTTCAGACAGAAAAGCTCCAGCTGAGATTAGAAGCAGGTATGACAGCGTTTTGCAAGACCCACAAGAGAAAATTCAAATGTCATGGAAAACTATTAAACAGTGCATGAATTGGCTGCATTAACCTGTCCTCCATCTTTATAGCTAAACTGAACTTCACCTTTTCCTCCAGTTGCTCTGATTTAGACTGACTTACTGACTGACTGACTCACTCAATCACTCACACTGAGTGTCAAGTAACACTAGGTTGTAATGGTGCAGCTGTAACATACACCCCCCACTCCCCTCCCTAACTGTTCTGAGTGTGTGCATGTGCAGAATGGCAGAGGAGCAAACAGGCAGACTGGCAAAATTTTATTGGACCAACAGGACATAATAAATGATTAATCTCTGAATAAAAATAAAAAAAAAATCATATTTGAAGACCTAAACAATGTTTCAATAAAGACAGCTAAACTCTTCCCTCACATCAGCTCATATCATTTTTCTCTGGGAGCTTAAGGGTCCTACACAGTATCTCAGCGGTTCCTAGGACTGCACTCTTCTGGACTGAGGTGTTTGATGGGTCTCCAGGTATCTGTTGGAGCCACTTCTCCAGCATGGGAGACACAAAGTCCAGTGCTCCAATAAGTACATGTTGTTGCTTTCACCTCACACACTTTCTCTAGTTCTTTTTCTAGGCCTTGATATGTCTCCAGTTTCTCTTGTTCTTTTTTCCTGATATCTGCATTGTTGAGGATGACTACACCTTTCACTGCTGCCCATCCATGGTCACCATGTATTGGTTGGCGATGGCCATTTTGTTGGTCTGAATCTGGAGGTCCCACAAGATCATTCTCCACCACCTTAGGAGGTGTTTCCATGGTGACTTAGGTCTTCGGTCCATAATCTGCACAGATGTTTCAGTAAACTACCTAATTATAATATTCCCTTTATTATTTACCTACCAATATTTCACACAATACTCTGAGTTGCTGGGTTGTTTTAGCGCCTCTTTGCAAGGTCTGAAGCTCAAATCAAATGACTGACTCTCTACCAGGACTGAATGACATCTGCATGAAGGAATTCAGACATTTATTACAAGTGTGTTGGGGAATGGACACATCTAAATATTGCAGGATAGTAGAGCTCATAAATCGAGCTTGGGCACCCCTGCCTTAAAGGCTGGGTATGCCCCTGGTCAGTAAGATCTGCATTATTTATAAGTTTTGGTAAAAAAAAAAAAAAAAATGTTTGTTAGTTTATTTAGCTTTAAGATTGTTGAGCTGAAGTAACCTATAAACATCCAGCACTTCACATTCTATACTCACCACACGTCTCTATTTGAGAGTCTTTGTTTTTGCATAAACTGGAATATGAATTTCTGTTTATGTCCTAGTTTCTCTCAGTTGGTCTTTGGTATTTACTAGCTCCTTTCTGGTAAATTCAGAAAAAGTAAGAAGAGTTTGAAGCACTAATTTAAACCTGTCAGTCATGTATTCCCACCCCAGGGCAAAGAGAATAGTTGCAGGTCAATCAATGGCACAAACATTGCTCCAACAGAGTAGTAGCAGACATTAAAATACATATACTGAGCAGCACACATGCATATTACAAACTTACAAATAAATCCATTAAATAATAATTTTAAAACACAGCTACAATTACACAATTCTGAAGTCAACATAACTGTTTAAGCATTACGTTCCAGTCATTAAAGTTTTATTAACATATAATTACACCAGCAGTGATGTCATGCAGTCCATGTGTCAAAGTTTCCAGAAGTCTCATTTAAAATTAATTCAACTGATGGATCCTCAGGAAGAGTAATTAAACCTTATCAGGGTTTGTTTAGACAATCCAGTCAAGCAGCATGACAACTTTCAAAGTTAAATGCTAAAAAAAATAACAAAGGGACACACAATTATTTAAAATAAACATAGTCAGTCAGTAAACAATGTGACACTTTTACTCAGCTGTCTGTAAAATAACTGAACTTGCCTGCAATTCTCTCAGATCACAAACAATGATGGACAAGGACTACAATTATTTGTGAGACATGACAGCAGCTGCAAACAGCACACTGTCATTCAGTACAGCAGTATTATTACAAACTTTGACTGACATGCCATGACTATGAAAAAAAAAACATTTATACACATGCGGCTAAAAGCTGAGTGGGTCTCTGTATGTCTGTGAAGCAACTAGACACATGCAAATAAATACATTTAATTGACTTAAAAAAATTAGTCAGTTTGAAATGGCTGACAGCAGTCCACATATGTCATATAAAAAGCTTTACTTCATAATATATATCTCTAGTAGATTAGATTATAATGCTCTGCTCTCTGGTCTTCCAAAAAAAGCATTCTGTCTGTACAATCCTGAAGTCAGCAGCACAGGTTCACATGAGAACCAGAGAGCAGGACCACAACACCAGTTTTAAAAATTGTTGCATAAGCTTCTTGTGCATTTCAGGATAGATTTTAAAGTTCTTTTAATCATTTATGTCCTAATGGTCTTGCAACCTTCTTATTTATCTGATCTCACTTTGAAGTATGAGACTTTGTGGTCCTCTGGTACTGGCCACTTGATTGTTCCTGAAAAAAGCTTTTAACTGAATTTTAACTGTAGTTTATTTATATTTAACAATTAATTGCATATTTAATTTTATTTTATTCATGATATTGGTTTCAGAATTAGTTGACTCTTGTTTTAACTTTCTAATATTCTTCACTCCAAACTGACCAGGTTTCTGTTGATATGCACCTCTGTAAGTGGAATATGATTTTAGTATATTTTTAAATAAAAGTCTTGTTTTATTTAATGTGCACTTTTTTTTTAACTATTTAAAGCACTTTGTGTTGCTTTATAGCATGAAAAGTGCTTTATGAATGAGTCAATTTGAATTTAATGTCATGGATTTTATGTGTACTCTGTATGCTACAGTGGTATGTAACACTTCTTTTATCACCCTCTGCCCTGCACACACACCCTAAACTGCATACATACACACGGTGCACACCTACCTCCAGGTAAGGTACAGGAGCAATGGATGGGAAGGGGTATTCCCTTAGCTGTCTCTCCTCATCCAGAAACTTGCCAGCCTTGCCGTTGTAAGCTGGCTGGAATAGGCCATAGTTGAGTACATCCTTGAGGCTCTGGTTTAGAGTACACAGGATACGCTGCTTGGACAGCCAGATTGGAGCATCCACATTGAATTTCAAACATTTCTGCAGAAGAATCAGAGCAAAAGAGGGAAGAAAGTTAAGCATCTTTCATTTTTCTGCATTTTCATGCAGCGCTTTAGTTCCGAATATCTAACATGGTAGAAGGTGATATGGCGACGATTTCCATTTTAATGGTACTTGAGTAAAAAAAAATGAGTTGATATACAGTATAATGTGCTGAACAAAATAAACGTGGTAGAGCTTTCAGATTTGTTTTATTAGAGACGCATGCGCATAATCAAAAGGTTGTAACCAAAAATGTGTGTCCAAAGATGAATGTAAATTACTTAGATAAAATCATTCATTCCGATATGCAACCATAACACCAACAGCAGCTGCTCTATCTTCAGTCACAAATGACAAATTTCACAATATGCATGTTCTACCCGTGTATGCGTGGGTATTCCAGCTTCTTCCCACCCACAAGACGTAGACGTTAGGTTCATTTCTATAGTTAATTGATCACTTATCACATTGAATTCGCTTTGGATAAAAGTGTCTGCCAAATTACTGTACTATAAAATAAAATATCTACTCTATGTCATAAATAAATCTGTAGGTTCTATCACTGCAAAAACTAAAATCTGAGATTAAACATGTCAAATCAATGACACATATGTTTATTTTTTTTAAACGTAAGATAATTATTCTTACTTGGTAGGTTTTTTTACTATTTTTTTCCTTGTTTTAGGAATTATTGTCAGGTTAATTATCTGCCAACAGAACAAGAAATGTAACCTAATTTTAATAGGTTTTTTATTGTTTTTTTAAAGCCAGTTTTAGCCTCAGGATTCTTCGTTGCGTCTTTGGTTTTATATGCATATAACTACTAAATTTGACACTTTGATCAATTCATTTAAATTTATTTCGGATAGCATCCATTCGCAACAAAATAACATCAAGACACTTACAGACATAACTAATTTAAGACAATTCATTGTGATTCAATTAAAACGAATCATTATTAACTTTTAATAACTGTGTTAATATACACTCATTTGTAAGCAAAATCCTCCCATTTTCTGCCACTGGTGTCTCCAGAATGGAAAGTTCTATGATTGTTGTGGCATCTCACACAGTTACCACATTGATAAGTCTATGTCACAGATGAGAGAGAGAGAGATACAGAAAGAGATAGAGGAAATGCAGAGAGAGTGCAAAATGTACAATAAATCCATCACTGCCGCCTGCATTATTGATGCAAAAGCACAACTCTGAGTCATTCACAAACACACAAGTGATGAAAAATAATTTTTTCTCACTGCAACACAATTCAGCTAATAACAACCTGTTGATGACCACAAGCAGCTGCACAGCAGTGCATCCATTTAAAACAAATACCCTGATTTAAAAGTAAAACCAATCTCTTCAAGAACTAAATCAAATAAACCCATTAGAACACTCAGACAGAAAATTTGAGGTTGAAAATTAATTGGAATCAGAAAAAGGCTATTTCCTAAATCCTTGTTGACACACAAGACTTAAAGAAACAAGTTGCCCCTGTGTTTGAATGTTCTGAAGAAGTACAAGCCAAGATGCAGCACATCATTAAAGTGGTGATTATGATGAGCCGGGTCTGAAATGATTTCACCTGCCTTTGTCTTTTTTTACAGAACATCATTGTGCCTGTACTTAATCGTTTGTCATGGTACCTGCTGCATAAACAGTACTGGGCAGTCTCTTTATTTAAGTCGCACCTCAAGTAGAGCTCCACTCAAGCATGCGGTATCAATACCGTTTTCTACATCAAACAGTTTCACTGTAGCAAAAAATTATTTGTGATCATCAGAGGCAATGAGCACAAAAAGCTTTTTCATAAGTGCCTCTGAATTTCAAACAAAATTTAGCGCTTTTCAGTGGTGGAAAAAGACTGTATGAGTGCAACAAAGAGAAAGATTAAACATGATGTCATTACCACAGTAACACCTAACAATGAGAAATGAAACACTGAAGCAAGAGAAGTGGAACAATGGAAACATACTTGTAGAAGCAAACACACACACACATACACACACAAAAATGCTATTTGGAGATGAATAGTTGATTGAACCTTGTTTTTAAAATATTGCTTTAGTTGGGTTTCTGTTTTAGTGATATTTGTATTAACCAAAACAGTCAAAGCATACGTATGGCAACACATTTTGCCATACGCCTGTAAAACCTAAATGACTGAAAAAAACCCACACACCATTCAGTAATTTTAGCCATCTTGCTCTCAAAGACTGAAAGGTGAGTCTATCAAACTGAACTACCATTTGCCTCCCCCAACTCCTTTGTGTGTGCACTCTTGGTGCACAAATTGCAACCTCTCAGACTCTTGGGGCACTCTTCAAGGCACTGAAGCAAGAGCTTGGCAAGCTGAATTAGTTAGCTTTCTACATAAAAATATGGTGAACCCTCAGCATCAAGCTGTGCACGTTTCTGTGCTTTGGAGGTGTCGTTTTGGGAGGATGTCATGGATGGATGACATTAAATTAACTTGTCCCATGAGATTGATACTCAAATTTGACTTATAAAGCACCTTTCATACAAAACACAAAACAATGATGAATCCAGTGGCAGATGGAGGCTGATTGAGTCTGGAGCTGGAGTGTGGTTGGAGCAGGACATGACACAAATAAGATGACGCGTTCATGTACACTAAATAAACTCTGATGTTTTTCTTATTTTACCAGTAAGTATCTACCCGAGTTGTCCTGGCTTCAGTTAAAGTTCAATACAATATAAATCTAAAGTTAAGTTGTTCTCAATTGATATTTGACAGAATCAATAAGAATAAAATTTTAATTGTCTGTTTCTTCAGTTGCTCTTAGTCCTCTCTTATCTGCAGAAAGATTTACACCTGCTTAGAAAATGTCTTTTTCATTTGATTTGATTTGATTTGATTTGTTTTTATTTTGAACAGAAAAAAAAGAAACCCACAAAATAACAATAAACTGAACATGTTCGAAATGGAGTAGGTAGAATCTTATAAGCTTATTTACACCTACCCAGTCTCCATAAACACAGATATTTACAAAAGGATATTTCCGAAAATAACAACAAAAACTATAAGTAAACTAAATAAATACATACATTGGTTTGAAAATCAGATTTTAAAGCCCTTCTTCCCTGTATCGTGCAAAAACCATGTGTTTATAATGGTTTTTAAACTGGATCATGCTTGGACATTGCTTGAGCTCCGCACCTAACCCATTCCACATCCTCACACCACAAACAGAAACACAAAAACGTTTTAATGTTGTACGTGACCACTGATGTTTTATGTGGAGTTCCTCCCTCAGATAATAACCCCCATCTCTGCTAAAAAACAATCTATGTTTGCTGGAAGTAAATTGTGTGTGGCTTTGTAGATGATTTGAACTGATTTTTCATTTTAATATACTCTAATTTAATCTCTGGCATTATATTCATATACTCATGTTCCAACTATCTTTTCAATATTAAGGTTTACTACCCGCATACCAGATGTGCTGACACAATGTTAATAATAAATAAATAAATAATAAATAATAAAGGTTGTTATCCTTTTAGCAGCCATTTTATCTTTCATTTCTATTTAAAGTCTAAATGAGCACTAATTAGTTTTTTGATACAGCTATTTGAATCTGTGTGTACCCATAAAGGCACGTTGTTAACCAGCCTTTCCAAGTTCCATCCAAGCAATCAGTACTCTTCATGATGGTACAAAAGAAAATGAGAAGACAAAAAGAGAGTTTCATAAAGCTGAGCATGTGGATATCCAGTTATAT
>JBAMHX010000011.1:22746948-22758635 GCA_037177515.1 Pseudomugil tenellus
TCCCATGAACCATTTTCATTACAGGTTGTATTGAATACAGAAAAAAAAATCTGTTTAGTATTTTTTGTTTTGTTTTGTAGGCTTTAATCCAGTTGAACATGTGAGGCACATCATTTTGTTGATGGCTTACGGTAAATCCCACTTAGCTGAACTTGTTCCTGTAGAGTTTTCATTTTTCTCTTGTTAAGAACAGCTAAGTCATCAAGTTGGGTCAAGCAGCAACTGTTTTACAAGTACAAGCTCCTGTTGTTCTAGGTCAGATTGTTTCTTGCACTCTTGAACTTCAGAAAATTCATATTTGTTAATCACAGTAGCCTGGGAATAAGCAGTATGCCACAGAGATAATTTTGATTGCTGTGGCATTCATTTTTTAAAAGATTTTTTCTTTTCCAAAATCAGTAAGCTCTGCTTGTTGGTGTTGACTTTATACAGAGTTAACAACAACCCTTCCCTCTCTGCAGAAATATGCAATGTGCCAAGAGGCATGCAGCTAAAACACAGACTATACTGTATCTTCAGCTGAAGTGAAACTGACCGCAGGAATCCACCTTCATATTTCTTGGGTTAATGTGAAACATTAACCCAAGAAGATAAGATGACAGAATGGTGACAATTCTGAAGCAAAATTGTTAAGCATTAAAGCTCCAAAGACACAAAAACAGACATCTTCTTTCTGACGAGCGGTGCAGGATTGATTGGCACATCTTGGCACTTCCTGGATTGGTTGTTACAGGGAATTATAACATAACCTTTCTTCTAATTCTAACTCTCAGAATTTATCTTTGTGGGGTGCCTGAGATAAGGTCCATTTGTCACTACTAAAAAAATGCATTCCTCTTTTTAAAAGTAATGTGTCTAAGATCACATCATCGGGAGCTCAATTATCATTGTCTACTCCACACTGTATAATTTAACCAGCAACTAAAATCAAAGGTCAAGCTAATCATATTTTATATTCCTTAGGTAATAATATAAGAAGATATTAAGAAATTGAAACTGAGCAAGGGGAGACGATTTCATGAAAGAGCTTCACAGCTTAAAGTCACCTTTCACATTGCAAATTCTGGAAATCTACATATATGGCATAAAAAGTTAATGCGTGATTTCACATTCTTGGGTTAATTTCTCTAAATGTGGTCGACAAATTTCAGATGCACTTGTAAAAACCTTTCAGATAATGCCTAATATGCTAAAAAATTGTCTTAATGCTAAAATAACACCAAAATTAAATGGATATCTTTGCATTATTTTACATTTGAAAGCACTACTGGGAAACGTTTCATGCAAATATGAAATATGGCCCTGAAAATAAATTTACTAGGATGCACAACAAGGTTAGACCATCAAATACATCCGCATGTTTACTATGTCCTTAAGACTTACTGTAGAGCTGTTGCATTACCCTGCATTAGCATGACCTGAGTGTACCTCTGCTGTAGGAGCATGTCAATCTTATAACACTGCAACATTTTTCCAAGTGACGGATAAAATGAGAATATTCCAACTATACTGATAAATTTTGATGATGTGTTGGATACCCTACCTTCTCTGCACACGCCTTCAGGTTAAGACTCGAGTTGCACTTAAGTTGTACTTCAGTGACTTAAGATTGGACTTGAACTTGCACTCAAATGACTCGAGACTCGACTTGGCGCATTGGACTCGGAGACCTGTGAACAAGCTTTTATTTCATGATCTCTCTGTCGTCTCACTGACGCGATGTCACATACAATCATCAAAACAAAAGTTCAACCATATAGCGATGTTGCAACTTTTGAGTATTAAAACGTATCAAAAAGGGATTGACATGAAATCGACAATCTGGAACATTTGTGGTATATAAATCCAAGACGCTGGATCAACCAAATCCACCTTCATATACACCTGTAATGTGAAAGCCAATGTTAGCATCTGTGTTAGCAACATGTTTAGAGTCCCAGCCATGTAAAAGTTAACTTGATAATACTGTAATTGTTTTTTCCTGCGTTCAGCTTAACGAATAGACGATAACAACACAATAATTGAGACGAAACAGTGAGTGTTTGATTCTGAGAAGAAATTTTTGTAAAGGTAAAATGGCTTACTGATTGGGCAAGAGGCAGGGGACACCCTGGACAGGTCATCAGTCCATCACAGCTCCAATACAGAGACATAAAAAACAATCACACACACACACATTCATGCCTAAGGGCAATTTCTAATTACCAATCGATGTAAAAGGCATGTATTTAGACAGTGGGAGGAAGTACCCGGAGTGAACTCACGCTAACACAGGGAGAACATGCAAACTCCACACAGCTAGGACTTGCACTAGCAACCTTCTCACTGTGAGGCTGTGGTGCTAACGACACTGAAATATATCTGAATATATTTCCCTGCTCATCTACAGATTTTCTATATTCAGTACAGCAGAAAATTGTCCAGAGGAGAGGGAATTTCCAAAGATCAGAGATGTTACACAACCCTGGTATGCAGTCTTCTAAGCAGACCAGACAGCAGGTGTCACATAGAAGATTATTCATTACAACTACTAGTGACTTGCAACTTGACTTGGACTTGACCAGATTTGAGACTTGCAGAAAAGGACATGTGAACATTTGTGCTGTATACACTCTACTGTTGTCACAAGCTGCTCACATTAATTTCCTGTCTTCATTTCTATCCATATTATTTCTTTCTGTCTGTTGAAAATTAAATAAAGCAAAGCTTTTAAAGTTGCTGTGCAATGATTAAATGATCTCTTCCTTGCATGAAGGCTGCTTCCTATGCTAAAATATATACTAAAAAAGCACTGAAGCTTCATTTTTAATTAGAGATTTTCACCATCCTTTATCTCAGCTGCCACTCAAATACTTCAAAATAATTTTACTCATTCAGAAATGTTCTAAAGAAGATGCAACTACGAATGAAACGGGTGCCAAAAGTCCACTCACAGCTGACCTGGCTACTGGATGAATATCCCTTTAAAGCCAAACTTATCCTGTTGTACACATACAGTTTTTCAGACCTTTTATTTCACTTTAGGGGAGAAACGTTGCTCAAACCCTGTTGTACATGATCTGATACATGCCTCCTGCACTATAATGGATACCAGGAATCAATAATACTGATTTATCACTCTTTAATAAATGTTAACTTAAAAAAAGTTAATTTCTTTTCTGAATGTATTCAATAAAGAATTAAGATTTAATACATCTCTCTCCTTCTCACTCTCTCTCCATTTCTCTCACTCTTTGCCTACTTAATTTCCATCATATCTTTAAAACAGAGGGGAGTCTTACATTATCCAGCATGCTCCACAAATGTAATAAGAAGCAAATTATTGTTTGAAATGTAGCAGTTTTGTGAACATATGAAGCTGTTTTCATATGTTCATCTCACTATTCAACTGTTATTATTCAGCTATCCCTCATTACGGTAAAGGAAATCATTTGAATGATTTTTTTTTTTTTTGTGAACAAATGCTGATCAGAACCAGAAACAATTTATCCTATAGTGACTGACAAACAGCCAGACACGAAAAGACACAATCAGATTGTCAGCTTGAATGAAAGGTGAGATAGTAAGTGACAACCTGCTTTTCTGCAGGCCCTTGCTCCATTCTTCACAAGGAACAATGGAAATGCTGAAGACGCTCAATAAACTGAGACCACGTAACTATGTCAATAAAATTCCACGTAAAAAAGTTTGAATAAGCATACTTCACATTTCTCAGAAGTGAAGGACATGCTGCCTCTTTCATACCTTCTACTCTCCATCTGTCTCACTCGAACTCTGTTTATTTATGCAAACACACACCAGCACACAACAAATAACGATTAAAGTTCTCTTTTAGATGACAGTTGACAGGCAGGACCGAATATGCCACAAAGATTTACAGTTAATGTCAGTCAACAGTGAGATAAGAACACTTATATAGATGGAGATGAACAGCTGCACAGACACTTGTACGCACGAGCACACACACCCAAACAGGGATTTGCACATAATTAAAAAAGAAAAATCTCTGTCAGTTATGTAACCGTCCATCTCACTAGTTAGCAGTAATGCACCAAGTTATTTGCTTGGTGTTAAAGAGTCAAATGTGGGGGTTAGGCTTAGGTGGGGGCAAAAATGATAAAATGAGTGTAACTGAAAACAATCTGAAAAGCAGGAATAACATCACATTTTAACAAATACCACAAAACCTGCAGTATGAAAACATTTTCTGTGTAGGGGGAAAGCATGCAAACGACATGAGCCAATCCCAGCTGACAACGGGCGAGAGGCGGGGCACACCCTGGACAGGTCGCCAGTCTATCACAGGGCAACACATATAGACAAACAACCACACACACACTCACACCTAAGGCCAATGTAGAGTCCCCAATCATCTCGGAGGTGCATGTCTTTGGACTGTGGGAGGAAGACGGAGTACCCGGTGAGAACCCACACTAACACGGGGAGAACATGCAAACTCCACACAGATAGGTCACCGCCTGAGCCGGGGATAGAACCTGCTTGCTGTGAGGCTACAGTGCTAACCACCTCAACACCATGCAGCCCTACTACTTCCATTATCCTCAGAAATTTTAGAAAAATTATTTGTTAATAGAAATGACAGATGCATAGAGAAATCTTTTAAGTGACAGTCCATATGGTTTTAGGGCAAAAAGAAACACTTCTATTGCAATAATGGAACTGGTATAAGGGATATCCACAGTTGCTGGTTCCCTATATAAGGCTATGTTTTTTAATTGGCCAATCTCTGTGAAGCGCCTTGAGACGACATTGTCGTGAAATGGCGCTATACAAATAAAGTTGAATTGAATTGAATTGAATTAGGGCGGGCAATATGAAGATATGTATTGTCTAGATGATAGAAAATATCGTTTCATATGAGGCTCTGTCATTTACACGATGGTATGGTGCTTCACTGCGTAATTCATGTCAAGAAGCGCCTTAGCCTACTGCATTCCCTTGCATGCTGCAATACATAATTTAATAAACACAGAGAACGGTGACAGACGAATTATAAATATAAAAAATATAAAAAAATCAAAATTTTTAGAACAAACTTATTCGTTGCTGTGGCACAAATTTAAAATAAAATAAAGTTAACAAATGTAAGACAGATAAGTGTCTCTATTAGAGGGCTTAATCAGTGGAATAGTTGTGATAATGATATAAAAAGGTGTGCTTCTCTTTTGTCATTTAAAATTATGTTTAAAAGTAAAATACTGGAAAAATATAAAAATAATGAAAAAAATAGAACTGGCATAATAAGCATGCACTTCAGCCAATACCTTTTTGATTAGCCTTTGGTTATGCATCAATTTTTTTCTGTATGTTTTCATCTGTATTCTCAATTGCTAATCAAATTAAAAAAAAATCATTCATTCATATATTGAGAACACAACAAAACCTTTGCATTTCAGTTCTTCACATTTCAGTTTTGTGTAAAAACCTGAGACAAACTCTCTTAATGATCTTACAGATCCAACAGTACTTTTCACCCTCGTCTATCAGTTTATTGAAATCTGACTATGCAGTGTGTTAGTGCAGCACTGTTGTAGCAGCACCGGCTACCCTGTAATCAGGTGACTAGATGGATAATTGTCTGATGTATATTTTTTTCTATGTCATACGATCGTATTGTACCACCTTTTATTTCGGTTTTCCATAACTTTCAGGTAATGGAAATGAAAAGCCCTTGGCAATATACATAGAAAAAATGCAGATCATTTTATCATTTGTATCTGCTACCCTACATTAAAACACTGTGCTTAAACAAAATACCAAATTACCCCTTTTAGGGAACCTCTCTCTTCAAATGAGGCACTGTTTTCTGTTGTTTCAGCTAGCTTAGAGATATGACCATTTCTGAGATGTTTGAGCTAACGCTAAGGAATTCTTTTTTCCAGTTTATGAAACTATAGCTACCGATTTATCCTGTCAGGTATAAGATAGCATGGTACTGTTTAAGTGCAAGTAAATGAAAGTATGTCACACTTCCAGCAGATAGTAAAGTTTCACTATATTCACTTTTAGGTATACATTCAAAGTATACTTGCTAAGCTAAATCCTATTTCACTTCACTTTGTTATAGATTCAAAGTTCTAGATGGATTATTACATTTTATCTCTTCATGAGAACATACAAGCCCACGGCTTATAAAACAAAACATTAAATATTAAGATACAGTGTTCCTTTCTGATTGGTTACATATATAATATTAATGTGAAGAGAGGTGTCCTTCCTGGCAAACACAATTAATATTTGCAGCAGAACTTTGACATAGGGTTAGTCTGACTGAAATGTCTGCATATTCCCAGGATTTAAGGATAAATGAAAAAAGGAAGAGAGAAAACAAAATGGAAGATAGGAAATGCCAAACTATGTGCCAGTAGAGAAAAATGGAAACACACAGTCATATTTTTAATTTGAAAAGTGAGGAGGAACTACAATATCCCACAATACCACAATTTAACATAGTTGACTAGCAGAGGAAAGTCCAACACAAATATCAGTCAGCCAATTAAACTGGCCAACAGTTTAGCTTCCTTTAGATACTGTAAGGATCAGCTAATCTCTTTGATCATTTGCCAAATATGATCACACAGCATAATGCAAAGAAAGAAATATTCTATCGGTGTCATTTCAGTGTCTGACCAGTAAAAAATGCTTCACCTGCAGTGGTCAGTGTGACAGCAGTGATTACAAACAGAGCGCACTGTGCAGCCGAGTGTAGCAGCAGTGGTTAAGTGGTGGAGACACAGTCTTCCATGGAAATGTTATAATTCATTGATGAAATGTGATAATTACTTGTTTCCTGTTTTCTGACAAACCATGTAAATTAACAGAAATTATGGTAAATGACGTTTTTCTCTTCACTTTTTTCTCATCTCTCGATGACCAAAGCGCTTTACAGATCCTCTTATCCACCCATTCACACACACATTCACCAACTAATTGTGGCAGAGCTGCCATTTACACTGGTGCTAGCCTGGCCACCAGTGGCAACTGGGGGTTCAGTGTCTTGCTCAATGACACTTGGACATACTGACTTCAGATAGAGTGGGAACAGAACCAATGACCCATTACAACTATTTTCCGTATTAGCAAGCATTTGTAATTCACTTGCACGTTGGACTTCACACCACAAGGATTAGATGCAAAGCAAAAAACTTATTCAGGGCAAACTTCATATGTCTAAAAACTAGCATGTCTCAGCAAAAAATGAGTGGTATGGCAAAACTATAATATAATACATTTTGGTAAATGCATATTGTTATCATAGATGTGCATAAATCTGAAGAAAAGCCTGAAGCTGCTATGGGACCTTTTAATAAAATCTGAAAATAATTTATTTTTTGGTATTTTTATTATTAATTACCATATGATAGGTAAAATGATTGTAGTGGAGTCTTCTGTTTCTGAGACTCATCAGTGCACAGGATACCAGTATCGTGTAAAACAGGGTGTGAGTACAGTTTTTTATCATAAAGTTGTTGCAGAATGCAGACATGTATCAAATATGATCCGTTTGGCTTTACATGGCGAAGGACTACACTAATAAACTCTAACTTTCTAATTCAGTAGGATTTTTAGTAAGTATAAATTTTGTTATGGTTACCGGGGATATAGTAGTATTTAGATCATGGCTGTTGTTTTATTCTAGAGTTTCAATAAACAATGATTCTTCCTGCATTTTAATTTCACCTTGTTGGATTTGGATTATATTAGACCTGTGAAAAAAGGTGATTTTGTTCCAGCTGTGATCTCCACAATAGGAAACCTGATTTTTTGTACTTTAAGTGCATTTTTATTATCAGTGGTTGTTGGATTAGGGGGGTTTGTAAGTGTGTAAGGTCCAATTCTTTGATCAGCGCATTTGTCTGATTTATAAATGAATTATTCCTGCCTAATTCCATACAAGGCGCTGAACGGTGACATAGTGGATAGCACTGCACCCACCATCTTGCTGGTGGGTGCAGGATCTTGGCTGGAGGAGGTTTGCACAATGATCTTTCTGTGCAAAGTTTGCATGTTCTTCCTGTGTATGTGTGGGTTGTCTCCAGTTTCTATTAGCTTCCTCCCACCTTCCAAAGACATGCGTATTAGGTTAATTAATCACTGTAAATTTTCCCTAGGAATGCACTGCAAAAGCTAAAATCTAACTAAGATTAAACATCTCAAACCAAGGACACATAAGCTTATTTTTTTTTACATAAGATAATTATTCTTACTTGGTAGGGTTATTTTAAGTTTTTTTTTACTTGTTTTAGGAATTCTTCAGAGGTTAATGTTCCTTGAAATAAGATAAATTATCAACCAACAGAAAAAGAAATTTCAAGAAAAATTAATCTAATTTTTGTAGGTTTTTTTCATGTTTTTTAAAGCCATTTTTTGTAGTGTGAGTGTGATTGGTTGTCTCTGTATTGGCCCTGCAATGAACTGGCAATGGAAAGATTTTTCCTGAGAAGTGACCAACTTGTGTATCATGAAGTTCCAATTTTTTTAACTTTAAATGCACCCAATCTCTTTTGAAAATTCAAGAGATTATCATAACAAAGAGTCAACAAACAAACAAATAATAAAAATCATTAAGTAAAAATGAAAAGGTGCTAGTTTAATTTTGAGAGAATCAATGAAGAAAAAAAATCAATAACTTTTATAAATCAGCAAATCAATAAAAAACATTTTTGGCTCCACCGTATTACTGTTTAAAAAGTGTACATTTTTAATTTTGGATATTAAGTCAATACATTTTTCACCCCAGTCATGGTGTCATTAGCTTAATTAACGTCCTATGATTTGTTGCACAACCACCAATGTGGTCAGCATCCTGGTGCTTGTGCCTTACAAAAAGCACAACTATCACAGTCCGTAATGTGGTGATATGTATCATCCTTTAACTCCAATTTTTCATACAATTATCATTGTTTTTATTCCCTAAACAGTCAAGATGATACCAATAACAAAAAAGAGAGTTTGCAAATATAAATCACTGTTGGCATGAAGAACCTGGAGTTTGGTATAATTATATCCCTGAACGCAGAGTGTCAGGGATATTATGGATTCATCACGAGTGCCACCGCCACCACATCCACCACCGCGGCCACCACTAGATATCCTTTGTGTGAGTGCAATAACTTGAACAATTTTTACAATTGGATTTTGATACCTGGTGTACCTGTTTAGGTCACAAGGAGGACGACTTGCAACAAATTTAACTATTATTGGATTTATGGTTATTTTAATCAAGTGCCAAAAAAGGTCATGACCTCAGGATGCATCCTGTTCTGACGTCATACTGGGCTGGTTCAAAGTTTCAACACCATGTGGAGCTTTGGGACTGAACAAATGCAGCTTTGTATTATTGTGTCTATTCAAGAATTGGGGAATTAGAGGATTGGGATTGGTCAGGGATATACCCTTAGCCGCCAGTTCGGACAGCATAGGCGTTGTTATGCTTATGACGTTGCTATCAGTCATGAAGCCTCAGCACATTCTTGTTTTGTCCATCAAGCTCTTCTTAATTTTCTCTCTTTACTTGCCCTTACCTGGGCAGAAACCTAGACAACAATGAGGTGAAAAAAGTAAGATAAAATAATTAAACACAAGGTGGTAGCTGTCTCTCTCTCTCTCTTTCCTTTTAATGGCACTGTTCTCACTACTTGAACATTCATTTTAACATGCATGTTGCATTTACCAGCCATTTGCCCAACTAAAGATTTCCATTAGCACGGCTTATTTGTAAACTTCACATTTTGATTCAGCTCAGCTTTTATTTTTTACTATTTGCTCATCTTATTTAAAAATAAATGATAAAATGACAAGTTTGTATTTGAGATCTGTGCAGTGTGTTGTCTTGCTGGGCAGGCTGCAGTAGACAAATGATGTTATAAAATTTGCAGTGGTGTGAGAGACAAAAGAGACAAAATAATCTCTAATGATGTCATCTCTGTGATACATCTACTTCTTTTCCAGTAATTACCAGCGGTAATCAAACTTTTGTTTAATCAGTTCAAGTATCACTCTCCATCCTTGTCCCAATATGGTCCCACCTGACTGAAAAAAATGCTTCAAAACTCACTTAATGGTAATTCATTCATCAATTACTATTATGATGGCCATCTGAAGGGGGTGTTTCAGTAGCATCTACGTTAATAGTTATCCAAACTGGTACATGATGATCTGATCAAATTGTGTGTGATCACACCTACAAGCTGCAAACTGGGATGCAGTATGTCTGACAGGTTTTGATTTTGGTTTGCAATTTGTGCTACAGTTGTTCCTTCATAAGTTGATCTTCAAGTATCAGGAAGCCTGTATCTTTCTTTGGAGCTCCTATGATAGGTACTAGTAACTGTACATCATAACCTGGACTGTTAGAAGTACTGTTAAGCCATAATAAATAAGAGTTACTCAGATACTTAAACTTGTTCCTTCATTGACATACATAAACAGCGGCCTGCTAACTTGTTGCCTAAAATGATCCAACACTTGATGGTGGCATTGCAAAAAAAATGTATTATTAGCTTTATTGTAATCTTATTGGATGCACTTCCTTTATTCCACTGTCAACTAGCTTCGAAATAATACCAGATTGTTTCAGGTCAGGGAATAATAGATATCAGACCACCTGATAAAACAGTTTATCATCCTTCTATTTAGCCTCACTTCCTTGCTAAATAGTGATAATCAAGGCTGGTGGCCACTCAGTGGATGTACTCATGCAGCTGCAGAGTACCTTGAGTTCTAAACAAATCCAGGCTTTCCACACCAGCAACTCAGGCTAACTACAAACACACCGTATAATGAAATGTCCATAACTGGAACACCGGAGACTGTGAAACAAGGGGCTTACAATGCTGGCAGCCAGATTGTACATGCACTATCAAAGAAACACATAAATGGTCTGATCTCAGAAGAACAAAATGAAGTGCAATACCAGCTACAGAGAAGTGCCATAGAGAACTTGTACAGCTACACAGAAAGAAAATACAAGAAAAAACCCAGCAAGCAATGAAAGGAAAATCCCCAGTGCTTAGTAAAGACACAGGAACCAGTCACCATATCACTAGATTTCCATTTAAGGCTGGTTTATTCTCACACAGCATCTGCGTCGGGTCGGTTAAGCCATAACCTGCATATGCTATGCGTAGGTCAGCAGAGAACTAACGTGCACCTCTTCGTGTAGCTGTGCTACACTAACACGTGGAAATGCTTTTGTTTTATTTGTTAGAGTGTAACTGTTTCCAGATGTTTGGCTCTTGTCCCTTAATGCAAAGACATATATACATGTATATCCATATGCATGTATAAATAAATATAAATAAATCCATTGCTGAATGAATGTCATAAGCAAACACTGTTTTTCTGAAATAGGAAATAAACTCTGCCCTACGGAGTTTACCAGTCAATACCAGCCTACTGTCATCTTTATACGGTGTGAACTTCAATGAACAGTCTCAAAGGCGACCATGTTCCATGGCCCAGAACACGCTGAGGATTTCTTTACTGCAGACTTTTATTATGACACCACAGCACAAGTAAAAAGAAGTAAAAAGAATCTGAATTAATAAAAACTCATGGCTTATATAGAGGAGGTTAAATGGAAGATACCATCCCACAGGTACCCAAAGATACACAGAAATCCTAAAAATATCTTTGACAATGTTCACACTGACTATATATATATA
>JBAMHX010000011.1:22764701-22778896 GCA_037177515.1 Pseudomugil tenellus
GGCTGGGAAATGAGCTGTCTATCTGCTGTGACTGAGAGAAGCTAAACTAAAGAGAAAATCACATGTAGACACTAAAAGCACTGCTAAAACACTTTGTACTCAATTTGCACAATGTAGCAATTTTACATGTAAATTTCTTGGGAAACATTAAGTATGTTCATCTTTGTGATTTTTTTGGTTGTGTAAGTTTCTCTACATACATATTTTGTCATTGTCATTACCTCTTTAATGCCCAACCTAAAAAAACTGGGCAGACGTTTTTAAAATTAGATTTTTTTTTCACCCTTTAACAAAATCTGAAAATAATTAACAATTTATATTTTTGTATTATTTATTACCATATGATAAATCAAAATTATTGTTAGGTGTTCTTCTTTCTGGCATTCACCAGGGGACAGGAGGCCAGTATTATATCGTGTACAACATGGTTTTAAATAAAGTTTTTACCATAAAGTGATGCAAAATCTATCAGATACTGTATGTATGAAATATGAAATGTTTGGCTTTATAGGGTTACATAAAAAAAACAGCTGCTGTAATAATGTGGCTGGTACAGAAACAGACTAGAGATTGAAAAAGAAGGAGGACATGGCCATTTCATTCTATCACATCACTCCACAAGTCTCCTCCTCTCCTCCCTGTCCTGCTGCAAGAATAAAATGTTGGTAGATGTGATCAATGCATGGTGCTTCATTGCCCTGATCCAGATTTGAAACACAGCAGGTTGTATGTAATCCTACTTCAGGCAGGCTATCCTGGAATAATCCCCTTTTCACCCAGTGTACACACAAGTCACTTTTGACTGCTCCATAAAAGATTCAAACAGTCAGAATCTTGCCATCTGTCATCTGCTTCCATGTTTATTTGTCAGACTTTGAAGTGCTCACTCCGTCTGTCTGTCTGTCAAACTATCTCACACCATATGTGCTCTCACCTGTTAGTCAATATAAAGGGAAAAATGTGACTCCTTGGAAGTGAAGCTAATGATCTGCTGAGCATCTTTGAATTACATAAGAGCTTTGAGGTTAGTCCCCTGCTAATTGGATTAGGACTCGTGTGTATGTTTGCATGTTTATGTGTGCACATGCATGTTAGAGCATGACAAAGTATGGCTCTGTAAGTCTGTGTGCAAATTTTTTTGAGTTTCACCAAAAAACAATTTTGTTCACAGACGTCTGTCCTGCAGTACCTTTGGGGATTTCTCTGCTTTCTTTTCAACTGCCTTCCTTTTATTTCCTGTCTTTATTTCTGGCATGCAGAGCTGAGGCTTCACAATGGGTCATTTCATCCAACAACAATAAGATAATCAGTAATAACCCACACACAACAAGCTTTTTGCCTTTGCCTTCAAAGTCTAGTGAATGATTAAAAAGGGCATTCAAACTAAATGTAAAAAAAGCAAATTTAGGAACTGACTATTATTATAAAACCTTTATTGTGCAATTTAAAATGTCAAGTAAAGGATGCTTCCAGTGGTAATGTCAAGGCAGAAAACAAGAGGTTAGTGGAAAAGTTTTAATACAAAGGGACAAAAGAGAACATAAGATCCTGCTATGCTTTCCATAGAAATTCTCACATGGCATGGTATAGTGTGGTCTGTGTGTTGATGACATGACGTGAGCAGGAGCTACAAGTCTAGAAAGGATGCTCAGAGCAAAGGCATGCTTTGCTGAACACTTGATATTGGGCTGCGGCAAATAAAGGGCAAAATGTCTCCTATTTCTTTGATTTAATGGGCTATTCTTGACCACCTGGGACTTTTACCCGTAAACATTAACACGTCTTTTATAAAGGGCACTTTTGAGGGAATATTGTATGTCATTTAAAGCAAATATTAACTACTTTTTTGTACAAATTAAATGAAGTATTACAACAAGTCATAAAAAATTAATTATGTTATGGTACCCAAGATAGCTGTTGCTACATCCATAGGATTTGAACCATATGAATCCGGATGATTTAAAGGAGCTGGTTTGGAAAATGTAACTATGTAAGCATGTGGATATTTGCACTGATTTCTAACACCTGCTGCAGCAATCACACACTGACAAATACAGTCTTACAGCTAATTTATTAAGCTACTGGATGTCCATAGCATATGAAGTAGTTAAAAAGGGAGCTGCAATCAATCGCACAGTCGTATTGTTTAGCATTTCTTCAGTCGCTGAAATACTGTAAAGGTAAAGGCCACCAAAAAAAATTATAAAATAATAATCAGCAGGTGTTGAAAGGATCTGCCTGGTTATTTTGTCCTGTGTAGACTCAGCACAGATAAAGAGACAGGCTTAAGGTAAAGTTTCACAGGAGGTATGACAGTCATGACTTCTCCGGTCCTTTACCATTTTTTAAAAAAAATCCCAGATTCATTCACTGTCCTCCTGCTCTCACTCTAAGTGGCTAGTTGTCAAAGTCAGCTGAAGCACAGTTAATGAAGAAGTAGCTTTATTAGAGAGATGCCAGTGGATCAGGCAGGGGGTGTGGATCCCAAGAAACCAAAAAATACCACAACAAAAAGAAAGAGAAAAGAATAATAAAAAAAAAAGCTGTATATGAACCAGGATAGAAAAAAAGACAAAAAGAAAATAAACTACAAAATATCAAAGAAATGAAAAACAGTTCACGAGGCAGAAAATAGAGGTTGAAAGCTGCTTGAGAGCAAAAGGGGGAGAGGCAGCTTCCCTCTCTTCCACTCTCTCCAGCAGTGGTAAAAGCACAAGCCCTTACCGTCTGTTGTAGGTCTGGGATTCCAATGCGGATGACCACAGTGTTGCCTGTCGGCTCCTCCATGGGTGCTCCTGCACTGTGGCAATGCTCTGCACCGGGACGGAAAGCTGGAACACCGTGAGCAACGGGAACACAGCTGTCCTCTTCCCGGGAGCTGCTGCTGTCAGTGCTGGCCCCCTGGCTGCCGTTTGCTGCGTGTGTGTAAGGGTGTGTGAGTGTGTGTAAGTGTGTGTGTGTATGCTGCTGCTGGTCCTGCCGTGGAGAGCTGGGTGGCTCATGTTTGCCGGCTGCCGGACGTAGAGGCATGCTCCGTGTTAACGGCTCAGTCTATGTCTCTCTCTCTCTCTCCACACACACACACACGCGCACGCACACGCACGCATACACACACGCATACACCAGTGGTTTTTACTCACTCTATACGCACACACCGTTTGCAGCATGCATCACTCGCCTGGGAAAGAGAGAGAGAGGCAGTGAAGGAGGGTGACAGGGAGGGAATGGGCAAAGAGGAGGGGGTAATGGATTACAGAGAGATAGAGGATAAAAAAAACACACACAAACAAGAAGATAAGTGCCAGGAAAACTTGTTACTTAAACAGAGAAAAGGGCATTGATAAAACATGAATGAAGACATTTCTTTTGGAATTATGCCAAATAATTATCTCTGGTTATTTACTCAAGATGATCATTAGAAAAAAAAAAAACAGAGAATTGAATCTAAGCTAATCAAAAGAGGCAGAGTGTGATTTTAACCATCAACTAGCAGGTGTGTTTAGGTAATATTAATGGCGCCAGTGTTAATGAGAAAGAAACTGCATGAGTTGCTGCTCCAATGATCGATATGCACTGCTGTTGCAGTCACACACTGTTGCTTTTGCAGTAGTGTACAAACAGTGTGTGATTTAAGGACAGCACAAGTGGGTTTGTGTCAGTGCAGAGACAAGAGGAGTAGAGGGGTCTTTGTTCGATCGATGCAGTGTGGGATTTGGCCTTCATGCTTCAGGTTATCTGTGGGTGGTGTTGCTGATCACAATTCTCCCTGTTAAATAGCAGCATAGTCATAAATGCAGATGATGTGTTAACAGAATTATGACTGTTTTACCATACAGACCCGTCAAGCCCCAAGAATGAAACAGCAAAAGCTTATTTATATTGATCTGATATCTGAATAAGATGGAGTCTCCTGAATGATGATCTTGGTGCTTTTCCATAAAAAGTTAGGCTACTTGCTGGGTCAGGACATTTGACATTTGTGTGTTAGATTTGGCAAAAGTTGGAACTTTCTGCAGTGACATTAACAGATTTATAAGAAGTTGTTGGAACACATAATCTGCAGGTCCGAGGGACTCAATAGACTGTCTCATAAAATTAAATAGATCAATTAAATCCAGCCAGAGGCAATTTATGGTCTTGAATTTATATTTTACCCAACAGAATGACTGAGCATGTCCACTTATGATGAAGCATTGGCAGCAAGTAGCAATTAATCAATGTTGTCCTTGAATATTTTCCATGTTTTACCCATATATTCATGATTTTTTTATTATTATTGTTTTTATTTGGAACTAAAAAATACAACAAAGTAAATATTGGTTACAAAAAGAAAGATAAACAAGCTTTCAAAGTTCAAATAGGGTTTTGGAAAAAGTTGAGCACAGTTGAGTCCTAAACCCTTCTGTTAACAACTCAAAAAGCAACACTTTCACAGCCCCTCTATATAATGTTACACATTATGTCCTATTACAATATCACTTACCCAACACACAATAGCAGCTGTCATCAGATATCAATACGGTGTGATGGAATCAGATACCAGTTATTTGTTATTTATAGTTTGTAGTTATTACTTGATTTTCTTGCAATGAAACAATAAAATAATGCAACAAAAATAAACATGTCCATGATGTTTGTCATTATCATATGCTTTTTTTTCTACTTCGCCCTAATTTTAGTGTAATAAAACAGCATCTCAAACTAAGTTATTTGTTATTTCAAGTCATATTATAGGAAGATCAACGGTGATGTACCGACTTGCTTTGGTTAATGGTTTCATTCATAATGTCAGATGATTCCATCTTAGAAGGAAATGCTTGTCATCAAGTGCATGACCCCCATGTGGTGTGTCATGACAAATACTTTAGGGTCTTTGCTGGAATATAAGTCACAAAGCTACCGACTGAACAAGTGAGCTGCCCATACATTAAAAATGGGCTGTAAAACATTAGTGGCAGGTCTGTAAATTATTAAACAAGATCTGAAGACAGTGCTGAGTTTCACTGAGTTCTCCAGTGCCATCCTTGCTCAAGCTGACCCAACAACCCACAAATACAGTCTTCTCATTAGGTTGAATTTAAAGAAGGTAGTTGACAGAGCTAATGTACACATGCATAAAAACCATTGTGCAAAGGTTTGATGGATCTCAGAGAATGCCAATTTTCACTTTAACATCTCATTATTACTATTATTTTTTAATTATAAAATGAGATATATAAAGAATGAAAAATCCTTTTAAAACATAATAAATGTATTATTATATAAGCTGCAGTTATTACATTTCCTGTGTATTTTTTATGCAAGGACAGTAATGTAATACCCAGCCTATAATGCAATAAACATGTCACTTTATATACAAAATGTTACATTTTTACATGATTGACTTAAAACTTTGTTACATTTAAAATAACCACTTAAACCAGAAACCATTGTATCCCTCTTAATCTCTTAGTGGTATAAATGCGGCAGCTTATTAATGTGTTAGCACAAATACACACCTGCTACGTGTTTGCTGTATTAACAGACATGAAAAGAGTCCACAATTCATGTACTACAGCAAACCTTTAGTGATAATCTAGTAAAGTTTTGGCTTTGTTTTTGTAGTCAAAAGTAAGTTTTTCTGTACTTTGTCTTCAAATTGTAGATTTATATAAAGGTACCGAAGAGTTAGCAGAATGAAGAAGATGAAAGGTAATAAGACAGACAGTAATAAGAATGACATTTGAAAAGACCTGGAACGTTCTGATTGCAATGTGTAGTAGTACAAGCAAAAGAAGAGCTACTTTGATCACATGCTATGAATTAACAAATAGCATTACATGACCATAGGAAAAGAGAAAAATGAATTCATCCATTTCCTTAATCGCTTCATCCAATTAAGGGTTGCAAGTATGTGGAGCCTGTTCCAGCTGTCATCGGGGCGGGGTGCAGCCTGGACAGCTCACCTGTCCATCACAGGGCAACACAGAGAGACAAACAAGCAGACAAACAGCCACACTCACATTCACTCCCAAGGACAATAAGAATGACCAATTCTGGGAGGACGCCGGAGTGAACTCATGCTAGGAAATTCTCAGACTAATAGTTTGAATCCTGCTGCTATCCTTCATCTTGAAGTCTCACAGCAGAAAACATACAAACTTTTAAAAACTCAACTCAGCTGTATTTATTAAGACATTTAAAACAACTATAGTTGGAACAAAGTACTGTTCACAATCAGCCAAAGCTACGCAAGAGAATAAAACTTGCATGTCAGCACTCTGCCCCTGCAAGACACTTTACGTAATCCTATTAACCCCGAGGTAAGAGCATGACAGGTCGACCTAATACATGGTAACTATTTCTATGTGACTTCGGAAACTCACATCTTTCAGATGCAAAACACTGATAATTGAAACCAAATTTTGAATGCATTTTCTTAGTTTGTCATGAAATTTTGATAATTTACCATACAGCTCAAAAATAGTTTCAGTTTCTTAGTATTTCTACAAATAAATAACCAACATTCAAGTTAAAAACCATATGCAGATATTTGAACACCTCATGCATTGTCACTATATAAGTGTTCAGAATTTAACACCTAATTATTTTTAAAAGCCATGTTGAAATGGCTAATAAAAAAGTATGGAAAGTAAATGTTGAGTGACAGCATAAAAAAGTTAAATGCAACAAAAGTGGCAAGGGACCTTAGATGGCTTGCCAATAAGCAATAATTATTTCCCCAGATATCTTGGAAAAGGCTATGCAGGATTTCCTCCTGCTTGCATCACACAAAGATAACACTGTGGGCAACAGCGCTTGAAAAAGCTCTACATACAGGGAAAAGAGTTATGTATTATGGAGGAAAAATTTGTGATGAACTTATTTAATTACCATATAGTAACAGTCTTATTTGTTTAAACCGATATGAAAACCATTTCAAAAACATATTGTTGTACAACAATAATAGGAAAGATAATGATGAAGAGACTATTTGCAAGCCACAACCAGAAGAGTCCACAGAGAAGACTACATATCAAGAGCCAGCGCTTCATAGAAAAATTGAATTGAATTGAATTGAGACAAGTTTTGTTCTCTCACATACAAAGTCAACTGTACCTGATAAGAACATTTATTATTCAGACAATCCACATCAACAAACTCATACATTAAATATTCTTCACAGGATGCTTGTTTCCAAGTAGTGAACTGATGTATCTTTGCTTTTATAAGTTTCTTTTTATGTTTTTTTCTACACATATAAGTGTTGTTATATTATAATTGACATAAATGTCTTTTTACTCTCTCTTACATCGCAATGGGTGTCAGCAGCTGTGCTGCACTTTGTTCATTCTGCCAATTATTGAACAGACTGTTGTCAAGTACTTAAATGCCTCATTTCCTTATTAATAGTTGTAATTAACACTTGGAGGCTATCAGTATTATGATCATTATTTTGCAAAGTCTCTGTGCGCTACAAGCTGAAAGGTGAAGATTAGACACCTTAGAGTAGACATTTCAGAGTTTACTCATTTTCCCAGAAGGTCCATTTTTTTATAAAATGCTAAAATGGAGTAAAAAAAATCTAAATCTAAACACACCCATGATTGATCATGAACCATCATGATATATGGGTATGCTATGTGACTAATAAAGCATGCATCCAATAAAAATGCAAACAAAACAAAAGCAGTTGACACTGGTTCGAGTGCTTATTAACAACATGCTCTGAAATTTGACCTGCTTATCTAGAACTAAATATCTTAATGCTGTCATTTTACCCTGTAATTAGACAATAACAAAATTTCCATCCATCTCTTCTAATACATGAAATGTAGTTAATGAATAACTTCTATATAATTATTCTAAAATGCATGAAAGATTTTAAGTTAAACTGGACGATATTCTCTGTTTAACTCCCGATTCCTGGTAACATTAAGAGAGTGGACTAGAATTATAAGAACACTAGCTCCTATGCTTCAGCTAACAGCTACTCCCTCCTTTCTCCTTAGCTCAGATCTCTTTCACCCCACCCCCTTCCACCCCATCGCTTGCGCTCCAGTCCAGCAAAAACAAAGTGAATAATTCATGACTATACAGAGCAGTGTTTTTATGGATCCAGCGCAATGTATGTATCTGTAACATCTGTTAGGCATTTAAAATCATTCCCATGTAGTTATACGTGAGGATATTAAGAATTCCCAGTAAATACACAGCAACGCATCAGACAGTCCCTACCCCCGGTCACCTAAAAGCATCTACTGAAAACATACAGAGGTGCAGAAGGAGGGGAAAAGATAAAGGTAAGTAGCAGGCTGAAGTAGCATGAAGCAAAGAGTCAGAGAATGCAGTTGAAACAGTCACAGAGCCAAGAGGAAGGCAGAGAGAAAAAGAGCATGGCAGAGAATGGGAAGTTAGTGGAGGAGCAAACATTAAAAGAAGGTGGGTGAGAGGGAGGAGGAGATTACATACAGTCAGCTCTGACAAACCTGCCGCACAGCCCATGGCCTGGAGTAAATGTGATAACTGTTCACGGACCAGATCACAGTCTGCTTCACGCTCCTCTACACCTGGTAAAGCGCATGTCATGGCCACTCACAAACTGAAGTCACCTAGGGCCATATTTATTCACACACAAATGTGCAAACACTTTGTCTCTCTCAAACCACAACCCATTTTCTTCAGATTTATTTATTCTGTCTTCTGCTTTTACAACAGAATCTTCCTCTCCTGCAAAGTAAATCTGATTGGAGGCTATTTGCTCTTGAACCCTAAGAAGTAGTTCAGAGAGATAATGTGCTTTTAGCTCTGTTAGTGTTTTCAGTTTGTTAGAAGTATATTTATCAAAGCTGTAGAGCTCATTTGCTTTTCAAGTAAGATTATATCACAAAAGTGTAGAGATTAACATAAAGTAGTAATAGTCACTTACTTATCACAGTTGGGGTACATTATAAAACGTGTGTACTGATAATATTATTTTGAGTGAGATGAACTTAGATTACGATATCTATTTAAGTTCTTTGTTTATTTGGTTCTTTTTTCCTTCCTAAACTCTTTGGCAGCAGTGAATTAATCATTTGAACGAACCTGTCAAAACAGACGGTTTTATGCTCTGAGCGCCTGGATAACAAACAATTCAGCTTAATGGCTCAACAATAAAAGACTCCTGATGCTGTTAACAGGACCTTTTGGTCATTTGGGCATTTGGTATGATAGAGTCAATAATTGGTATAATTATGATATTGTAAGAAATTTGCAGTGGCTGGAACATCATTTCCCCCCTGGGATGAATAAAATCTGTCTTCCTGGCCATCTTTTAGTATGACAACATTTGACAGGCAAATGCATGCAATGTTTTTTTGTTGTTTTTTTTTTTAAAAAAGCAATATAGAGTAATAATTATCATAAGATATTGTGTATTTTTCCTCCCCTTTCACACTTACATCTGTCTTTCATCAAGTGAAATGAAAGGAATAAATGAAATATGGATGTCTTTTGACATTTACAGTGGCTCAGTCTCTCTTGATCATTAATATGCAGGTGTGAAGTAAGTGAGTGGGTTGTCATGTACCTGTGCAAACCTGTCCATCACCCTTAAAACAGTCCTTCGGACAATTGGTTCATTTTTAAAGAAAAGATCATTCAGACCCCTCTGTTCCACACCAGTCTTGCATTTCTAACTAATGAAGTGAGTGGAGGAAACAGGTGATCTGTCTTTATAAAAGCCAATGACCTATTTTCCATGACAACAAAGACTTGCACAGTTGAAATGCAAAATTTATTGTTAAAAAAAAATAATGCAATGCCTTTCAGTTGCCAATCTCAATGTTGCTTAATATTTCACACTAAACTAGTTTGCTGGCTTTACTGTAAACTAAACACAAATCACAACACAAAGCACAATAGCGTCACAATACATAAATAATGCAAGAACAGATGTACTGACAGAACTACGACTTATTGTCAAGCAGCAGCCCTTGATTGAAACAACGTTATTCATGCAATTATGACTCATAAACAACGCATGTGCAGCTCAGTGGATATCGCACCACTAACTTAAGTCAATTCTTGACCACATTAATTTTTAATTTAGTCCAACTGCATCAATGAAATGTAACACTTAAAACAACAAAGAATGAAAGTGTTACAGTTGCTACAATTTAATTTAGCATTAAAATGTCATATCTGAAATGATCTGTATCGATTTTTAATGACAACTTTTACACGTGTACATGTAAAAGGCATCAACAAACTTTCGTCAAACTCACAATGAAAAAATGTAAAGTGTAGCTTTGCAGAAATATTTGTTTGCTTATTTGGCACAAAACCCAATAAATCCTGTGGCTGTGACATCAAGTGCCGTCAGACATCCAATTAGATGCAAAGAAAATATTATGTTTTGTTCATATAATTTTTTTTGTCAAAAGTGTCAAAATATATTGGTAGAATTTTTATCGAGATCAGAAGTTAAGAGTTGGACAAAATGAGGATACATACATACATACATACATAAGGTTTAAAAAATAAATGGTTTTGATTCGCAATGAGGATTCTAGAACAACGTGCACCATATTCCTTCGCAAAGTGCATTAAGACAGTCTCATACAAAGGCTCAAATTCTTTGATCTGGTTATACCATGGTCCTACTAAACAGTACATGGAGATTGGAGAGAAATAAACTTAAGTGTCTACCTGTAAAAACTTTTTTTCTTTCACACTATTTAATATTTTGCTGAAAGGCAAACGGTGCACATTTGTTTTTAGAGGAATTTCAGGAAGAACTGATAGTTTAGATTTATATAAGAACCATTGCATTTATATACTTTCATCTCAATTGATGTTTTGCAACACAGACCTTTTCACAATCACAAGTGTCAACAGTAATAAATGTAATATCTCATTGTCACTTGCCTTTATACACACACACACACACACACACACACACACACACACACACACACACACACACACACACACACACACACACACACAAACTGACAAAGAGCTCACATGGATTAGCAACTCGCTGTAAACAAAACACTGCCTGACCCATCCAGAGCTGCAGGGCCACATGCAGAGGCCCCAAGTGGAAAATTAGCCATGCGGCAAAAGCTTTTGCAATCAATATTCTACAGTAGCTGCACAACATCCCGAATCTGCTATCTCTATCCAGTTTGCATGGGCTGAAACAGTAAGCAGATGTGCTCCTCTCACATGAATATACACAGCTGGCCTAAAACAAATCCATAATTATATTACTAAGCATACTATAATCACTATACTATGCTATTTCTACGTTGAAACACCTTTTAATTTATTTATTTATTTTTTTAGCCAGCAAGGCTGAAATTCTGTGTGCCAAGTTATTTTTATATGGCTTTTAACTGATCCATCATGGAAGACATTCCATGGCGAAAGTCATGGAACATCATGGCGATGTAAGAGGTCCCATGAAAATTTTGGTAGAATATGTCTATTTAATAATGTAGAAAACAGAAATAACTACATTTATGTACTAAATGAATTGGCACACAAGATAGATCTGTTTCTATCCATCTTCATTGCTAAGTTTTCTTCTGCAGACTTCTACAGCCTTCTTTTCATTTCTGTTTACGAGCAGAGAAAGACTAACATAAAAAGGTATATGTGAATCTGAGTGGTTCCTGGACAAGGGATTCTTTTATGCAACCTCCCAATTATATTCAACTGGTTTCCCAAGAGAGAATTTCATAATCCTGCCAGCCAATTAAGACATGTTTTGTACCATCCACTGCATTATCTCACCACACAAAATCTCTTAAAACGCCGGGCTGGGGATGCTGTGCAGGTCAAAGATACAACTGCCAGACTCCAATTAATCTCATCATATAATGTTCTAAACTGGAGAATTCAGGTGTTTTTGGCACACAATACTGCCACACCGCCTAATTCTGTCTACAGATTTATAACATTATTTTAATGCAGGCTATATCACGGTCAGTGAGAATTCCAATGCCGGCTGGTATGGATTACTTATGTATATATGCACACGTAGTTCGACAAGTTAAATCACTGTTATGTCACTCCACTATGGATGTCGCCATGGCAACGCATTATTCAACAGGTTCAGATCAGCTGGCTTTTTATAGGTAAATGATACAAACACAATGTAGTGTAGATTTTAAGATAAAATGTAACATTTTTGGAAGCAATATATTTAATGAATGGGAGGAGAACAACTGAAAAAGCAAAGATACAAGGAGTTACTTCAGAGAAGTTAAACAAAACTGAAGACGAGAAAGAAAAGGACAACAAAAATGTAAATGAAGAGTCACAATTTTAAGAGACTTTTTAAAAGTAAAAGGAAGAAATGCTGAACTTTGGAACGCTGCTTTGATGGTTAGTTTTCCTGTGTATCTGAATAGAATCTGCTAGTCATACATTCTACTTCTCTTAACATTCATTTTCCATGAAGATTAAGGCCAACATAAAAAATTTAAAAGCTCAAGCATATTTAGCAACTTTGGTAAAGAAGAAGGGAAAAAAAGAATTTAGAGCAGGGGTGCCCAAGTTCGGTCCTCGAGATCTACCATCATGCAACTTTTAGATATATCCCTTTTCAAACACACCTGAATCAAATGGCTTAATTCCCTCTTCTGCATGACATCCAGTTCTGCAGAGGCCTGGTAACAAGCCATTCATTTGATTCAGGTGTGTTGGACAAGGGTTGCACCTAAAAGTTGCAGGATGGTAGATCTTGAGGAACTTGGGCACCCCTGCTCTAAATTCTTTTTTTCACAAGTAGAATGCATTACACAGTTTAATTGCACTTTGCACTTTATATCACTCTGGTTTGCATTAAAATGAACAGATTCTCATTATTTAATCCTTAATTTAAACCTATTAAAAATGGTTAAAGTACCAGCTGCAATTTGACTGTTGTTGTTTGGTCAAATGTACCAGCTCAAACTGTTATGAGACTTTACAAGGTTTGTATGCTTGGTCGCACCTTTGAAGCTGTACTATGCAAGTTTCCGACTTTAAATCTCAGCGTTCCGCATTTTTCCATGGCACACTGATGTGTATTGAGAGCATTTCTGGAGCCATCGCTTCTCAACAACGTCCAGAAACTACATCTTCATGCAGAACACGAGGTCACACGCTAGCAAATGGATATAAACACGCAGCCGTTTTGAAAAGACACTGTGGCTGATTCCACAAAGAAATGTAAGAGGACATTACTGGAGTAGAAAAGAAAGAAACACATAAGACAAGAATGAAACTAAATTACTTTTATTGAATGGGTAGGCTAACAATAGGATGTAAGATGAATGAAATAATTATTTGTAAACATGGAGCACATTGCAGAGAAACCTGAGAAGAAACTAACATACATAAAACAAATGTAAGCATAGAATTATGCTTCTTTGTGTTCCTGCTGACATGTTTTAGAGAGCAAAAAATGTCGAACCGTGTTAAGCGAGCAATAATTTATAAGACTGAATCATTTTCCCTGTCTTACCTGACCTATGTGTTTACCAAGTACCTCTCTTCCTGTGTTTTTATGAATATGAATCTGGATTTGACATGTATGAGAGTACCAGAGTGGGTCACAGTGTGGCTTGTGACATAAGAAAACAATGGCTGGGTTCTTGATTCACTTCCATTCAATCATTTTAAATTTGCAAAGACCATAAAAGCAATCAAAATGTTCAACTATACCTACTGAAAGAATACTTACTTGCCAAGAATTTTGTAGATTGAGTAATCTGGTTTCAGGGTCGGCTCACAATTTAGTTTAACCTTTTTAAACCAACAGGAATGGCTTTTACGGCCATCTTTCTTAAAAGGTTGAAGATGATAAGGTGCTCTAAGCAAGGTTAACTGCTCCAACGGGGCTACTTAATGGGCAGCATTGAAGTTATGAATATATGTATGTGAAAGAACTGCAGAACGCCTGAATGCCAGCATTTGAGAGAGAAATAAAAACTGGAAATTTATAGATATTTAGATGAAGATAAAACTCCGACAGTAAACAAGCGTTAGCTTCTCACACACACAAACACAGAAAGATAGACTATTAGTCCTTGCATCCTCTTGTCCAATTGTCTCTGACCTTCACTGATATAAAAAATGTAAAGGTTGGGAAAAACAATAGCTTTCAGCTTAAACTAACCATCACAATGGGAAAAGAAAAGGGACGGTAACAGCAAAACACTTCAGCTGTGCAGTTTCTA
>JBAMHX010000011.1:22829575-22857974 GCA_037177515.1 Pseudomugil tenellus
TATTATTACTATTATTATTATTATTATTATTATTATTATTATTATTATTATTATTATTATTATTATTATTATTATTAATCAATCCAGCAACGGCTGATCATTATTTGTTTTTGGTTTTAATCAAGACAATTAAACATGCATCATTACTAATGTACAACTGCATAAAACTTTGATGATGTGTAAAATGCAAATAAAACTCATACACCAATTTAATAGACACAATCAGACTAATAGACTATTTTTTAAATTATGTGGCAGCAAACAGTCTATAATAATTTGCAATGAAAGGCTTGAAAAGGTTACAGGACTAAAAGTAAGAAGACATCTTTTAACTATTTGGGTCAACTGGCAACAGCTCAGTACACTGATAAATGGCTAAATGTGCACCTCAGACCCCCATAGAGTAAAGATAGGTGGAGGTTTAGTAATCTACCAAAAGGTGAGTCTAGAGAGCAAAATAGTGTCAAAATGGGAAAATTATGACTAATCCATCACACATAACATCATAAAGTGTAACAGAATTTGGAGACATCTCTGTGAAAAAGGTTGCTCTGCCAAAAACTAAATTTGATGCTGAGGACCTTCAGGCCTTTAGGCAGCACTGTATTAAAAACGGACATAACATCATTATGGAAATTATACCAAGGAACACTTCCAGAAACCAGTGTCTGTCAACACAATTCCATTTATACCTGCAGGTTAAAACTTACAGAAGATGTCATGGATATGATCCAGAAATGTTCATTTTTTTCTCTGTACATGTTTCTATGTTATAGAATGGGAAAAATCTTTTCTTTTTTAATATTTACTTTTATTTTTAATTATTAACATTTATTTTCTATGTCTCCGTTGTTTGAAGTAAATGGGAAAAGGGGGCCTCATGGTTTATTAGCAATGCTCTCTTTAAAAGCTAGCATGTCTGGTAGTATAGGTGCTTGTGTGAGGGGTAAGATGCACGTCTGGAAGGGTTTCATTGATGCTGACAGGTTCACACACATCCATATGTTGTATATTTACTTTTCCTTGAGTGTTTCTGTAAACTAATGCTAAAAAGTAACTGTATTTATTACAACAGCATGCGTTCAGTACAACATTGCAGGAACTGCTGACCTGCCTGCAGTCCAGACTTTTCACAAGCTAAAAATATTTGGTATGTCATAAAATATGAAACACAATATGAAGACTCAGACTGCAGAGCAGCTAGAATTATATATTCGACAAGACTGAGACAACACTCCCTTCCAACAGTGTTAGAAACTGGTCTCCTTAGTTCCCAGATGTTTACAGTCTGTCATTAAAATTACATGAGATGCACAGCGGTAAACATGACCTGTTCCATTGTTTTCCGAGACACGTTACTGACGTCAGAGTTGATGAGCTCATCCATATTTTACTGAAGGTAAACTACTGAAATGTGTCACTTTCTACAAATGATTTGTTATATGTGTTCTGAATAAAATATTGATTATGAGATCTCCAGGTCCTTGCGTTGCTTATGGTTTATTTTGACTCTACAAAAGTAACTATTTTTGAGTCGTTGCCAGCTGTTACTATATCAAAAATGTTGCTTACACCCTGCACAAGTGGCCAGTTAATGGCAAGCAAAGAGACATACAGTCACAGATATACCTATAGCAAACCAGGCCAACATGTATGTTTTTTAAAGTTTGAGAATATGTCAAACAAAAAGAAATTGCAAAGTGCATAATTTATAATATATGTATCTACTGCAAAGGTTTTTCAGGAAAAGTGGTCAAAAGAAAAATAACCATGGAGCTAAACTAAGGACCTAAACATACTAAATAATGTTTTTCATTCAGTAGACATGCAGTTTAAATAAGAAATGTAGCACAACACAGGCAACTGTCCAATTCAATAAATATCCCAAGCAAAGAATTGTACCACAGCCAGTGGCGTAAGTGAGGTCTAATTTTAAGCTTTCTCAAAATGTGAAATAAGAATTAAAAACCTTCAGTGCTCATTAATCTACCTGTTTGTCCGTCCTACCTGAGGAGATGGCCTCAACAGGAGAAGAAGTACAATTCAGTCCCACCAACAACTTCACTAAAACTCATGACGAAAAGAGTGAAGAGCTCTGCTGAGAAAAAGACTCCAGTCAACAGATCGAGAGCACTTTGAAATGCTGGAGAGGATGAGCTTCTCTTGCACCTTTCTAGGCAAATGCCTGGGGAAAAATGTGACCGCTCTCAGACTCGACCAAGCTACTGTCTGCTCCCGTGTTAGTGTCCGTGTATGTGTGCGGCAGTGGTGTGACAGCCTCCCTTTGTTGCCCACAGTAAGAGGATCCTGGGTAGTGAAACAATACCTGACCATTCAAAAGGAGATGAACAGACCTCACTGAGTCACGTTGAGCCAGCTTAAGAGAGACCAAAAAGAGGCAGGGGGGGACTGAATACCTCTTCTGTGCACAGAGGAATGAAGCAAGCCTTTCACCAGCCAGTCATCGATAACTATCAGTGTGTGTGTGTGTGTGTGTGCGTGTGTGTGTGTTTCATCATGGGGCAGATTCTAAGGTTCTCATGTGGAAACAAGTTTGGATGATATGGGTGAGGAGGTCTTCTGGAGATGAAAGTGGGGATAGGAAATGTGGTAGATGGAGTTAAATGGATCACTTTTTATTTTTTTTTTACCTGTGTGCAAACTCTCCCTCTCTGCAGGGGTAATCTACACCTGCATGAATAATTGAGGAATGCTCTGTGTGTGCCCAAAAGAAATCTAGCCATTTTTTTATCTGCATTGGGGATTTGAAAGTCAGCTAATTTAATTTATTTTGTATAGCAACTTGCCAATGTTACTAATAAAAGGAAAATTAAGTGATTCAACTGCAGCATTAGATCTCTTATGGATACAACTGTAAGCAGCCTGTGCTCACAATAGCCCTGCATATGCACAATCACAAATGCTTGCTCAACTGGACTAATATTCTTCTCACTCTTCAACCAGAGAAGGGCAACTGCTGTCACTCATGTCAATGAGATTTCTAGGTATTTAACAGTCAGTGAGTCAATCACTTCCATCTCAAATTGATCTCACCTCTAATGGAGCAAAAAAAAGAAAAAAGACGATTTACATATTCATAGTGAAACAGAACAATGCTGACTGAATCTGACCAGAGTCACCTTCAGAGAAAGCTGTGGCACAACACATATAAGGGATACATCTATATTTATATATCTATATTCATATTTATACATCTATTAAGTCTTTATGCGGTGATATATATATATATATAAATACGTGTGTGTGTGTCTGTCTGTGTGTATGTAGGTGTGTGTGTGTGTGTGTGTATGTAAACACAACCACCGCTGAATAAAATTCAAGTGTTGAACTGTCGGGTTAGGCCAATAAAAACCTGAGGATTCAAGGGTTGTATGAACAAAGGAGCCAGGTGGACTGGCTTGAAGCTGCATCAGACATTTACCAACACCTCCGGTCAAGCGGCAGCAGGGTGGAGTTTAGATACAGGTAAAAGGATGAGAGAGTTTTTTGTGTTCATAATGGACTTGAATCCCCACCCTGCTGCTTTTGGTGAGGAAGTGGTCTTTATGCAGGACCATACTCCAAAGCATCCTTGGCATTACACCACTTTTTAACTTGGGAGGTGGATGGCTGAAATATAACCTGCTCCCTTTTCTTTCTAATTTAAAACCTCTTCAGAACCTTTTGAGCATGAAGAAATGCAATACACCTCATCGAAGAGCTATAGGCAGCTGAGGTTGCTGTCTAAGCACAGCTTATCATTAGCAACTCAACAGATGAAAAGCTTGTGATTAATGACTAAAACTGGTCTCTGATACCCGATGGTCTCCAATAGTCATTTTGTGAATGAACAAGTTGCAATATGTTTGTAATGTAATCTGCACCCATTATTCTTCTGAGAAAGACAAACTGGATTTTCCTTTGCTAGGCATTGAGGCTTGCTAAAAAAAAAAAAAAAAAATAAACATCTTCTAGTCACTGCTAGTTGTGCATTTGTTCAACAACTGTTTTATTCCAAAGGATGATAGTTTTCCTGGTAAGTGTAAAATGTGTAGACTATGGATGAAATGCTCCAACAGATCATCAGTCTCGTTGAAACAGGTTAACATTTATGCATGATTTGTGCTGTATGAAGATGTGAGTTTGCCAAGTTCAGGAGTGAAAAAAGATGAAGCGTTAAGAATGTCACTGAAAATTTTACCCACATTTAATTTACTTACATTTTCATTGGTGGTTTGATAGAGAAGGACAATTCTGCTGACTCTTTAAAATTACATTTCTTTAGAGATTTGAAACATTTCTGCAGAAAAGATGGTATTTATGAAGATGTAGATAAAGTAAAAAAATCTGAAATTAACATCTAGTAGAGGTAACTTACTCCTGTATGAGCTCAAAGTCACTTCACATAATGTGAAATGGGCGACTCTTTAAAGATCTATGAAACAAATGAAAAGCAGGTCCTGTAGCTGAGAGACTGACAATGTAGAAAGACGGGGAATAGGTTTTATCGAGCGTGACACAGAGAAATGGGGTCTGGGTTTGTGGGCATTGAAGTGGTAATTGATTCAAAAGTCTAGATGTGCTTGGAGGATAACCCCAGGAACATTGTTGTATAGGAACCGATATGCAGTAAGATAGCCTAAATACCTATTTGGCAAAAAATGAGATTCAGCTCTCCTCAGAGCAACGAGGCAAATGGCGTGCTATGCTAATTCTCAGCTAAAACTGTAATCAGACACTGCTTCACTTGTCCATTCATTTACATCCCTGTCCTCCTTCTTCACCAGTTGAATTTCCATGCAATCCAGCACTAGAGTTTGAAACAAAGACAGAGAGTGATTCTGTACCTCACCTTGCAGATAAGAAAAACAAATGCTGGACTTAAGCACCGTTTATCGCTTTATCGCAGCACGCAATTAACTAATTAAAAAAATTATTCAACCCACATAGTATTGTCTTTTTTAAGGATATAACAAAGCTACTCATTGTTGTGAAGCACTGGAGGATGTGGACCCAAATGCAGGCAAGGAGAAGGCAGGAAGGCAGCCAGATGCAGAAGAACAAAATTTATTCACTGCGATCCAAAGAACTAGACATAAACTTACAGTACATGCAAAGGAATATAGATATATATAATGAACCGGCAAGGGGGAAAGAAAACCAAGGGTATTAATACACTGGAAACTGAACAAGACACACGTGAAAACAATTACCAAAATCAAACCAGGTGAACTAATGAACAAATACACGAAGCTGAAAAAGAAAGCAATGGGCAAAACAGGAAGAACTACAAAATAAAACAGGAAACCAACGTAAGCTAACCCTAACACTCATAAAGAACACAATCAGATATCTTACACCCGATGCCTTCATAGAGCATTTGCTGTTTCCACTTCTTGATGGCATCCATCCACTATCTGCACCGCTTATTCCAATGAAGTGTTGCGGGTAGCTGGAACCTATCCCAACGACAGATGGGGTACACCCTGGACAGGTCGCCGGTCCATCACAGACTTCTTGATGATTCCTTCATATCGTAAGACACTTAAATAAGTGGGGCAATTAAAGACTTTATTGTAAACCATTGATGCCAAGAGTCACTGCAGGAATTTTGTTCCAACATAATCGTAACTATGATTTATACTGCTTAACTTGTATGTCTTTTCTATGTAACTATTGCTATGGTGTCTTAAACTTCACTCCAAATTGTTGAGGTTTATTATATCAGTTATCCACACTAATGTTATGTTGTTAATGCAACGTTAAAGTGTTAAAGCAAAATCATCTAGAATGGAAACCATTTTCCTGTAGTGAAGGATGAAACTGAGTAAAAAAGAAGATAGCATTGCTTGATAACTTTCTGAACCGTTTAGTGTAAATAAAAGAGTTGGTGTTTTTCCAATCTGGAAATAACTGATGTTTTAATTCTGTTGCTTTTACCTGCTCTTACCTTTATCAGATCCTCTGTACTCAGGACTCACTGCACAGGAAGCCACTTCTGCCAACAGCTGATCAAGATAAACTCAATCATGAAGTCAGCTTGTGTTTTGCATTCATACTGTAACTGTCTGTGGCTCCAAAGTCATTAGAAATTATCTGATTAAGTCCGGTAACCTTGAAAAGCACCGACAAAGACTGACAGCTAACAAAGACTCGGTTCTCACAAGTTTACAATGTGTGAAGAATGAAAGGCACAATATGTGAAGAGATTTAAAGGTGCAAAGAAACTGGTTTCATGAAATCCTCACACTGCACTAAGATTCAATTTCAATGAGCTTGGGGAGGAGCTTAAAAAGCCTCGGAGGGCTAACCGTGTCTGTTCTAATTACAAATGATGACAATCCAAAAAGCTAATTGGAAAATGAAAGACATTACTATTTACTTTCAGCAGCACTTTCATAAATATGGAAATATATGAAAGTGGTTACACAGTCAGTGAAATATAGTAAATGCAGACAGAGTTGTTTACAGTCAAAGCAGAGAGCTTTTTGTTGTCCCTCAGGACAAACTGAGCAAAGGCGGATTTGATGGTGAGCAGTAGAATATATTGAGGTTAAAACTCTGCATAATTTCCTTAAAGTTAGTCTTTTGTTAAGCTTAGCGCTTTCACCAACAAATACAACAGGATCTCTATTTTAGGTGAACATTATTTTAAACTGCAGTGGTCCTTTTCTCTATGAGTCGTCCACCGTGTATCTCTCAAGTTTGTCTGCAAAACAGGGGCAGAGGTGATGCAAGAGCCAAAGAAAATACATCTCTTGTGAAAGTAGATTTGCACTGTGGCAGCTGATGACAGCTGGAGGGTACTTGGAGGACAGCAGTAGGCATGAGGGCCAATCACACTGCCTTTCTTTATAACATTACCAAGCAGTTGGGAAGAAAATTGTTCCAAGGGCAGGTCATGATTACCACTGGAGGAGCATCAGAAGAAAACAAGACCTTACACAGACACTCAAAACATACTTGTCACAGCTGCTCCTCCAGTTCGACTGCCCATTTGTGCGGACACGTTTGTGGGATTGTGGAGTGGAGACAGAATGACAGTGCCGTTCATTCTGACGGTAATATTTCCCCAGTGGTTTGTGCACAGGTGATATGAAGAGAGCTTCTGCAGCACAGAACGTACAAGCTTCAGTGTGTGAGCTGAGAACGTCGACAAAAGCACATATTACTCCTGCAGGTCCTCAAACATTTATGAGTTCTTCAGCTCATGTTGCCCCACCGAGGCCTGTTAGATTTCATTGCATAATTCTGTGCTTGGATCCAGCCTCTATTGTGCCAATGAACCTCTGCTTATTTGCCAGAATGTTTTCTGTCACTGCTCCTGTAGCTCACAAGCCAGAATAACAATGACTTTTTTTTATCCCCGAAAGCACAGATTGATCCTATTCACACAGTAGATTGTTTAAAAATGGCCTCACTAAAACCGCCTTGTCCTCTCAGTGCAATGAATTTAATCCTGCCAATAAAGTTATATTAAACTTTTATGATGTTCTCATGTAATGTGGACAATATGTGTAATTATGAGTATTTATCACAATGAGGCACCGTTTTTGCGTTTAATCCAGAATACAAACCGGAATATATTAAAACATTTCTGTGCTACTTGAAGGTGCTCTTATTTATCACTGCTTTTCCTCTCAGGGGCTGCTTCAAAGATGTGGTGTATGCAGCTTAAAAAGGTACAACGACAAGATAATAGAAGACATACTCAGTTAAAGACTTCCAGCGAAGAGCTGTTTGTGGTCCTCAAGTATTGCTGATCTATGTATCTATGCTGTTTCCAGGACCAGGGAGAGTTGCTGAGATTGGTGTGTGTACACTACTTAAACAAATCAAAGAGAAGCTCCACCGCAGCATAAGCTAGTGAAACTGCAATTTAGCATCTGCTCTAGATACAAATCCTTTCCCAATGGTCCAATCAATGCTTAGTAAGTCGCCCAGCAATGCTAGGCGGATGTGGTTTAACAGAGATTGTCTAAAATAGTCCGTTTCCGTCTCAAAGACACAGTGGGTTAAAGGAAAACAGGGGAACTGTGATCCGATAGCACCCACTGGTGCTGGAATGGATGGTCTGCACCTTATGGTGATATCTTGCACAGACACAGACACAGCATATCCAGATTGTTAATTTTGTGTAACATAACAAGCAGAAAACCATATGAAATATTTTTTCCGCAGTGGTTTTTTGTTACTGCTGGCCCAGATCCCAGTTAATACTCACAATGCCTCTTAATAAGCCAAATAAATGTGCGAAAATATGAGAAAATACACTACAAGCAGAAAAGGAGGAGGTAAGGAAAGAGGAGCAGAGGCTCAGACTGAGACTTTCCCTGCAGGTATAAAGCTCTCTCCTTGTTTTTTGTCCTAAGGGAAGATAATGGATAGTAGGATTCATTTTCTCTATCAGCTCTGTTGGGTTGATTTGCAGTCACATCTGCCTGAAACACACACATGTACAAGTAAACCCTTTTAAAGTGCATGCACATACACACACATGCATGCACACATAACATCCCACAGGCTGTAAAAGCAGATGTTAGCACTCATAGATACACACATACAAACTCTGTCATGGAACATTAACTCGGGTGAGTTTTGTTTTTTTTTTTTTTTTAGAAGGACAGCTCATTTTATATGAATTCCAACCACAAACAAAAAACCTCCCGAGGACATTATGACTCAACATGGTTTGCTGAAACAAGGACGCGGGCTCACAGATTTCCACCCACTTGCACATACAGACAGAGGTGAGGACCCTTCTGTAGCCTCAGCTGCTTCCGACCACTTATTCAACTATGTGTTTGTCACCGACAGCAGTTTTCATTTGCTGACATTAAAAGGTTAGAGCAGTCACACTGCAGTCCAAGCTGTGTAGCACACACTGTAATTAATTGACACTAGCTCGACTCATTCTTCTTTACAACACATGCAAAATCATTACTGAAAAACACTCTCAGAAGTTATTAGCGGCTCCAGAACCTTAACAATCATTATCCATTATTTTCTCCTAATGATGTCTGTCTATTTATTCCAGTATAGCCCGCTGGACTAATAACTGACTCATCATTTTGCTGGACTGAGCAGTGTATGAACACCCGCTATGGAAACACAGCAGTGCCCCCCAACCCCCCGGATTCTAGAGGCACATCCTTCTAGAGCCTGAAGAGTCAAAGGGTTGGATGAAAGAAGCACCTGAGGCAAGGTAGGTTTTTAAAAGCGCTTTCGGTTACTGTGTTTTTAAACTTCCTTTCCTCCTGAGAAGAATAACATTGAGAGTAAGCGTGTGTTTAAATGTTTAACTAGTTGTAATGACCAAACACTGAGATTATGGCAAACAAGACTTTGCAGGCACAGGACTTAGTTTAACACAGAACGATTAGAACAATCGGTATTTATTTATTTCTGCTCTCCTTTGCTCTCTCTCATCCACACACACACAGTGGTTGCTGAATGTAGGTCAAAAGTATCTATTTCTGTGAGGCTAAACAACAGTGTTGGACACATGCAGGCCAATGTGTGAACACAAGCACACATGCATGTGGTTGTGACTTCATAGGACACTGCAGTGACATGATTTTCCTAGAGAGTAGCCTGAAACAGAACTTTATCTCACCCAAACACGAAAACATGCAGCTAACTTATAAATAATTTGTTTTGGTGTTTACTTCTTCTCTTTTTGCTCTTCTTTTTTCCACTAGGAAGATAAACTCATCATTGTTTGACAATGTAAACAAATTGAGACTTCCTCAACACATGCACCGACACACAAGTGTTGGTGATTAAACGGTGCAGTATGATTTAATGTCATCTCTTTCTTTTGTTCTCACATGAAGCTAGCTTATTTAAATGCACGGAGCGCTCTGATCCTCTCACCGAAGCTTGGCTCTCACATTACATAAATAAATAGGCCCGTTATTCTCTCTACAACACAAAATCATCAATGATGTGCATTTCCACTTATACCGGTGCCTTCTGCAGCACTGCACCAGTTATTTGTTTCTCCTCCTGTTTGTTCAATTGACCACGTGTCGACTTAAATTAGTGGTAGAAACCAAGGTTGCCACAGAGGACAGACACACAGCCTCAGGCCTTAAAACTAACACTTTCAATCAAGAGGCAGACATAAACATCAGATGAGCAGCAAAAAAAAAAAACAACCAAAAAACCTGGGAAGGTCTATATACTACCATACTGGGAAGCATTTAGTTACAGGATAAGTATTTTTTGTGATTCAAGGAATCAATCAAGAAAATAAAAACAGGGGGTGGGGGTTGGGGGGTAACGTGAAAGCAGCAATTGTGTGCTTGTTTTGTTTGTTTATTCAAGGAAAAACATCATATGGGAGGCTTTTTAGCATGACAATGAGGAAAAATCTAATTAATGATAGCAAAACAGTTTGTTTATATTACCCTCCATCCCGGTTCATGACATGATTACCATGGTTTTATTACAGAAAGAAACACGATACCAGTTGAGACACGAGTAAGATACAAATGAGCAATCTGAGGGGAGTGCAGGAAAACAGTCACCCTGACTTACCACTATTGAGCAACAATAATATAAAGATGTACATATATTTAGTCACAAAGCTCCACCTGGTGTTGAAACATTTGAGCCCAGTATGACGTTAAGACAGGATGCAACCTGAGGTCATGAACTTTTATTTGCACTTGATTTGAGGTCAATGAGATGAATAGTTCCAGAGATATAACCAAAAATCTGATTTTTCATGTAAAAATCGCCAGCTGGTGGGGAAACCATAAATCCGATAATTGTGAATTCGGTACAGATTATCCACTTAGGGACCTAAACAGGTATACTGAGTATTAAAATTAGATTGTAAATAGCGACTGTGGCACAGGTGTAGTGTGGCCGACTTCTGATTGGTGGGTCATGGGTTTTGTTCCCACTCTGTCTGTAGTCATCTCGAAGTGTCCTTGACCAAGACACTGAGTACCAGGCTAGCGCCTGTGCGTATGGCAGCTCTGCCACCATCAGTGTGTGAAAGGGTGGAAAACAGGATCTGTAAAACGCTTATGCCGAGTATCATAATCCAATTGCAGAAACTGTTTGAGTTATCACTCTCACACGAAGGATATCCAGCGGCGGCAGTAGACACAGTGGTCGTAATGAAACCATAATATCCCCGACACTCTGCGTTCAGGGATATAATTAGACAGGTTGATATGAGAATATGATCCATTGGATCAGTATACCTGATAATACCTGTATTAATTTATTAAATGGGGAAAATACAGTCCATAGACCACCTTTGTTTTGCTTTATCATTGTTACAGAAGTTAAAGTGACTTTTATCTGTTTTTTATATTAGTTTTAAACTAACTTAAAAAAATAACAATCTGATACAAACTGATGTTAATCATGAGCATAATTTCATCACCTAATTTGTTGTCTACCACAAGTCTGAACAAATCTCTGTAGGCCACGAACAAGGCTAATAACTAGTAATGAATAGATGTGTTCACCAGCCACTTCAAACAGCTGCAACATTACAGCTCTAGCTGAGAAACGCTGCTGAAAATCTATATCTATATCTATCTATATACCCAGGCTTTGTCCCACCCTTGTGGGGTAGTCTAGACAGGGCACACACCCTCATAGAGCCCCCCCAAACCCCTCCCCCTCCATCGCCCCCACCTGCACCTTCGTTCCCTCGCCATCACCACTCTCTAGCCCACACTGCCGTCCACCCCCCATCCATGTACTGGAAGGACAGGCCGTGCACCCGGATGAGAAAAAAAAAACACACACACAGGACCCGCCAAAGGCGCCACCAGGGAAACAACTGGCCCGACCCAGCGTGCAACCGAAACACCATCATCACCCAGGAAACCTCCAGAGGACCACACATGGACAGCCACCGCACCTAGAGAGGGACAACGAGCACCCAAGCACACCCCTAACATCACCATCACTGTAGTTACTCTATTCTGAATTTATTTCAGCACTTCTCCCAACATTTTCACCTACTGTGTTACCCTATACTGTGTATATAGTGTTTGTTCTATATATTGTGTCTAAATGCATTAAAAGAAGGAGGACATTGTCCTGCAGGCCTAAGTGTAGGTATACAGCTTGCCCTAACTAGGAAATGCTGCATTAAAACACTCTGAAAATGTTGGGAGGGGGTCCAGGTTAAAATTATTTACAAAAAATAACCCAAAGAACAAAAAATATCAGTAATAATCAAAGGTGCACCCAGCAACCATCGTCCCCATTCAGGCGCCCCCGCCCACCATACAACCCCCAAAGAACCCCAGACCCAGATGGTCATCCAAACCACACCCCTAAGTATCAGCTAGCCAGTCCCCCGGCAACCCAAAACAGGGCCTGGTGATACCACCCAAGCACGCCAACAATCCCCCCGACCACCCAGTACTCCGACGGACACCCAGACAAATGCCAGCACCAACCCAAATGTCTCAGGTGATGATGTTGGGGAAAGCACACCTTGGTTTAAGGTTTAGGACTGGATGTACGACCACACCACTCTGCGCCAGGGTCAGCTGCACAGCCCAGTGTATCAAATACATAATATCTAAAACCACTTCACATGCAATATTTGTACTATTTTCCACTAAATATAGGTTTTGAAATACTTACAATTAAATGACTGCTTTTTGATTTTTACATTTTACAGGGCCAGAGTATGGAGTGGAAACACTGCACACTGCTTTAAACAAAGATGCTGAGAATGTCTACCCATTTATGACTTGGGTATGACTATTCATAAATACACAAAAGGTGAGAAGGGGCTCATGCACTGACATTCTACTGGACTAATGGCTTTTCTACATCCTCAGTAAAGTCTTTTTCCCCAGCTCATTATGGTAGTCGGACTAATGCTGGAAGATTAAGTGAAAATTAAATTAAAATGGCTTTGACAATGACCGTGGGGCAGTTTTTGGCACAGATATAGGGAAATAAAAAAAGTAGTTCTTTAAAAAAATGTATTTAATATTGTTAATGGAAAGGACTTGGGTATTTTAAAGTATTTGAGTAGAAAAAACACTGAGCTTTTTGATTAAAGAACTCTGTTGATTATTATTAAATGTTTCATAGGATAAACCTGGATTACAAAATATATATAAAAAAGTGAAAACAAATTAAATTTTGAAACATTTGCAATGATTATATGAATGCTTGTGTTTAGTGTTTTTATCAAGGTTACCTTTGCTGTTTAGAAGCAAAAATCAGTTAGAAAGACAAGGTGTGGTTGTACTCAAGGCACACAAATTTGGCAAAGTATTTAATTATTGATCATTCAGTCTTAATACTATCAAATAGTAAAATGAAACAGATTAAAGTCCTGAATACTGTTTAGACTGTTTGTTCATTTGTTTATTGCCAAGCTTATTCTGTGATAAAATAACACAAATCTGAATGAGTATACGTACAGATATATCCATGTATAGCAGCAACAAACAAAAAACTATTTTATATGGATTTTGTAGTTCAAAGAGGTTTTTAAAACTACACTCAATTAACGTACCTAACGTCAAATCTATGCGACCGTTTCCGGAAAGTAGCGCGTGACTCGGTTGACACATTCGCAGCTGCTTTATACTCGGAATTACCAACTACAACAATTTTTTTTTAAAGAAAATACCTGATAATGTTGAATTTCGTTGTAAAAAAATATTCATATATCTTTAAAGTTGAATAAAACAACATAATCTCGAATTATACCCCAGTTTTTTTGTAAAGGCAGTTACATATGAACACAAAGTCTGTGTTTGATGTCTTTAACATATACGCGCTACACAAGTAACCTTGAGTTCATTATAGCTGACCAGTTCCCTCCGTTCATTAAGATACATACATTAAGAAAAAATGTGAGCAGAACTGGGTGTATTTCTGTTCTTTTCCTACGCGGGGAGGTAAAAAAATTAAGCCATTCGAATATTATTTCCGAGGTACATGAATGCAACACCGGTTTTGGTTTGTTTGGGCTCTACGGTTGATTATTTCTGCGGAAATGAGAGGACGAAGGATGGATAACACAGGCATCACCTGTTTGATTTTAAGTCTTTGTTGTACCTGCTTTGCTTCGCCTCCTAATTTCGTCCTCATTTTCGCAGATGATTTGGGTTTTGGGGACATGGGTTGTTATGGACACCCCAGTTCTCTCACTCCCAACCTGGACCTCCTGGCAGCAAGAGGACTCCGCTTTACAGATTTTTACACCTCGTGCCCCGTCTGCAGCCCTTCCAGGTATCCGTGCTGCCTATAAATCCTATAAATGCCTATAAATATATATAGTTACTCCTCTAAGGAGGGTTTTTTTCTATCCAAAATAACTGCTAATTGGCTTTATGCACAGCTCCACTACTTCCTGAACGTAAAACAACTCCCTTGTTTCCTATCTTTCATTACTGGATGAATAGATTAATCCAGGTGTGTCTGGTCATTGTCGTTGTGATTACTGAGGTCAATTGGGATCAACAACAAGTGTATAAGCTGTTTTTCCGGCCATGCAGCTTTCATTCTTACTTCCTGTTTTAATTCCTCATCCATGTATATTCTTTGGTGATCATTTGACATCATGCTTTTTTTAGAAAAATTTTTTTACATTTTTTTATTTTTTTTTTGTAGATAATCACCTGCCTTGTCTCTGTTTCTCACCAGGGCGTCATTACTGACCGGTCGTTATCACACCCGTTCAGGTATCTACCCCGGTGTGTTGTACCCAGGCTCCATAGGAGGTCTTCCTCTGAATGAGACCACCATAGCTGAGGTGTTGAAACCTCTGGGATACGCCACGGCAGCTATGGGAAAGTGGCACTTGGGACTTGGTGCCAATGGGACGTTTCTTCCAACTAAGCAAGGGTTTGACAAGTATTTGGGGATTCCATACTCACATGACATGGTGAGTTTATAAATGATCTGTGGAGGTGTACATTAAAGTTATTTGCAATTGTCTGCTTTGAGTTTAGAAGTATATGTCCTTCTGTGTCGCTATTTTTTAAAGGGTCCCTGTCACAACCTGACTTGTTTCCCCCCGGATGTGAAGTGTTTTGGATCTTGTGATACTGACACCGTAACAGTTCCGCTGATGTATAATGAAGACATCAAGCAGCAACCAGTCGACTTCCTTAACTTAGAAAGTGCTTATAGTGATTTTGCAACCAATTTTATCAAAACATCAGTCAAGAAAAATCAGCCTTTCTTCCTCTACTACCCATCACATGTAAGCAGAGTAAAACATTTGGAATATAATATTTATTTGCTTTTTTCTTATTCTTTTCTTTTAAGCTGTATAATATAAAATGTAGTGCATAACCCTGATCTTCCAATCCTTTCTGCATCTCTGCAGCACACCCACTACCCTCAGTATGCAGGTACAGGAGCAGCTGGTCGCTCTTTAAGAGGTCCATTTGGAGACGCTCTCTTGGAGTTGGACAGTACAATAGGAAACCTGATGGCAACTCTGGAAAACACAGGAGTGCTCAGCAACACACTCATCTTCTTCACATCTGACAACGGGTTGGTTCTCTTGTTTGCTTTTGAATTACAACTGACTATAATGATTTTAAAAAGAATAGTGATCACAGTACAAAGTTGTTTAGATGGCACTTGAGACTATTGATGGACAATAACCAAAAACGGAGAGAAAAAGAAAGCTGGAGCACTTCAACTGGACAAATAAACAAATATGTTGCATCATATAAAAGGGTTAAACTAATTTGTTGAGCCTTAAAAAACCTTAAAGATTCTACATCTCAAGAGAACGGTCTTCTCTACCCCTTCCTTTTTACGAGTGAATATTTTCACATTTAGTTTGCACTGTTTTGCATTATAGTAACAACAATAATGGGACAGATTGAGAAATTCAGCTCTTCATTTCAAACATTTCTAGATTTACTATATAGCAGTGGGAAGCCATGTTTTGGTACCTAGAGAGCAGTTTTGAGGGGTTAAAGGCCTTGCTTAAGGCCCCACATTCACCTCTATTGTCTCTTTGGGAACTTGGATCCAGGTCCTCCAGACCTAAGCCCACCTCTGTAACCACTGGGCTACAACTCCCACTTAGCTTGAATAGATAACTTAGTAATAACTAACTAAATTATATAACTGTGACTTCAATATGAGACTGCATGGTGGATTGGCGGTTAGCACTGTGGCCTCACAGAAAGAGAGGTTGCTGGATTGAGCCCTGGCTGGGAGGAGGTCAGAACGGTGGAATTTGCATATTCTTTCCATGTATGTGTCGGCTCCTTCCAGGTCCTTTGCTTCCTCCCGTCGTCCAAAGACGTGTTAAGTTAATTGGTCTCTCTAAAGCAAAGGTGGGGAACGCTGGTCCTCGCGAGCCAGAAACCTGCTGGTTTTCCATTCATCCCTGGTCCAGCACACCAGATTCAAATACATCCAACAGCTTATCGAGATCTGCACAGGGATTAGTTCCTTTGAATCGGGTGTGTTGGAACAGGGAGACATGGAAAACCTTAAGGATGAGGGTGAGGTTCGTCACCCCTGCTCTAATTTCTCCCTCGGAGTTAGTGTGGACGTGAGTGGTTGTTTCTCCGTTTTTGTTAACCGTGCAATGAATTAGTGAGCTGCACAGGGTGTCAAGGGGGCCCCCTAATTATCTGGGAAGCTGGGATTGGCTCCAGCTTCCCTTCATACCCTAAATTGGAATAATTGGTTTAGAAAATGACTGAATGACTTCAGTATGCCTTTATTAGATGGATCTGATATTATTTTTGCATATTAGCAGTTTAACACTATAAAGAAACCATAAATATGTTTTAAAAATAACAATCCCTGAAGAAAGTATTCATTTCAAAGAATTCCTTTCAACAAGAGTTTGATCCGGATGTAAACTTTTTAACGGCAGTTTTCTTACCCCTCCTACGATGCCCTACGATGCCCTGAAAAACAGCCATTACCTGCCAGATCAGCAGTTAATAGAAGCAACATGCCTCAAATACCTGACTGATTGTATCACATGGATACACCCTCATCAGGTGAAAAGGCGTGCTGAAAACAACCAGTAAGCTTTAGATATCCTCTGAGAGCTTTTCTCCCAAGTAAGGGACTGGACTTTCAGATCATACTGCATTGCTTCAGGAATTACAAATGGCCTGTAAGCTTTTCACCATTTCTCACATTTTTCACATCCCCTTCATTCGGTTTGAGTTCGCACACCTAGTCTAACATTATGCACATAGCCTTTCAAATCAGAGATAATCGATTTTCTTTTGACTTTTGTCAAGAACCGAAAAGAGTTTCGGACAACACAACATAGACTGTTGAAAGCAATAGATGCAAGTTGACTACTGTTATCCACTGTCTTTTTTTAGACTAAATACTGTACTGTAGGCTGATAGCTTTGGTCATAAAAACAGTGTTGTATCACCTACAGAGCTTTCCTCTTTTGTTACTCTAAACACTGTGGACTGTTTAGCAGTTGGCACTGCTTCATATCCATCCCCCTTTTGTGAGGAGTGATCAAACTTCCATCAAAATATGACACATAGTCGGCTCCGATCATCGACATTATGGCCCAAAACCGCCTGCAGTACATGATGCGCTTCAATGACAGGGACACGCAGAGTGAACGAGTTGGGCCAGACAGGTTTACTGTGGTCTTTCGTTGCAAACTGCATCACATCCTGCAACCCAAGCAGGTGCAGCACCACTAATGAGCAACTTTTCCAACTAAGACTCGCTGCCGTTTCCTGCTGCACGTTGCAAAGAAACCCAAAAAGTTTTACATCAAATTTGACTTGAGATCCAAGTATGTGTGGAGGCTGTAGCTCAGGCCTGAAATTGGTGGTTCGATTCCATGCTGACTACATGCCGAAGTGTCCTTGGGCAAGACACCGAACCCTACATCCCAGATGTAAGTCGCTTTGGACAAAAGCGTCTGCTAAATGATGATAGGATAGTGTGTAACCATGTAAGTGTCATCCCATATCGTGGCAAGTCAACCAGTCAGAGAGACAATCTGAATATGTGGTGATGAAGTCATGGTCCAAAGAACTGTTACCACTAATAGCTTCACATCCTCGACACTTGCACGACTTTCTCTCTCTAATCCAGCCACTCAGCTGCCCTGTGCACTGTGGACCTCTGGTTCTAAATCTAATGTTGTTAAAAATGTGGCAAATGGTGTATATATGTGTACAGACCTAAATATACTGTGTTGCCGCATTGTGTAGGCCTGAACTGATGCGGATGTCCCGGGGAGGAAATGCTGGCTCACTGAAATGTGGCAAAGGTACCACATATGAGGGCGGCATGAGAGAGCCAGCCATTGCTTATTGGGACGGCACCATCAGGCCAGGTACAGACTCAAAAATCTTCCATCTTTTCCAAAGAAAAGCTGGAATTGGAGACAAACGTGGTGTTTTAGTCACACAAGCTAAACTTTACTCACCATATTATTTCATTTTCACATTGTTTTAATGTAACTTTGTGTTTATGTCATCTTTATGGTAAACAATTGTCTTTTTCTCATTTTTTTCTGAATACATTTACAAAGGTGTGACTCATGAGCTTGCTAGTACTCTTGATATTCTCCCCACCATCGCAAGCTTAGCAGGAGCCAAACTCCCCCCAGTGATGTTGGATGGGTATGATATGACTGACATCCTTTTCAACCAAGGAAAGGTAGCAATGTTGTTGCTGATCTTCTCTAAATTCTGAAATATCGTGAACACCAGGTTGACTTGTGGATTTTTAATCCTTGTCTTGCAGACTAAAAGGGATTCAATGATGTTCTACCCGACAGATCCTACTGAAAAGTATGGTCTGTTTGCTCTCAGGTTGGGGAAATACAAGGCCCACTTCTACACAAGAGGTAACACACATACAGTATTACTGTAAAGGCGTTTTTCCACATGGACCTAGTCCACCTGGCCTTACACCAGTCCACCCGGCTTCAGAGCGTTTCCATTACGATTTGTTGGACCGTACTGGTACACTTTTTGGACCTACTTCGTAGTCGGGCCGTGCGGGTAGCGTGAGGTCTGCAGGCTGATTGGCTTCCAGCGAATGATGTCACTACAGAGCGATGTACACAGTAATGATAATTACTGCCTCTCCAGGTCATTTTGTCTTGCCCAACGAGACGTCTCCTGATTTGTGCCGTGAGTTTATTACTCATTATAAACCATAACCCGAACAGCAGATAAAAGGCTGCTTCACCGCCTTCCATTTTGTCTCTGTCTTCTTCTGTGGTATCTCTGCGTACATTTTTTATAAAAAAATTGTTTATTATACAAATTAAACAATACATTATGTCTCGGAGAACGTGTTATTTTGTTGTGTCATGTCGCTATCAGATGACATCGGTAACTTTCTAGAAAAATGCGCTGGACCCTAACCCCGCCCACAATAGAGCGTCTGGACTTAGACTGGATTTGCAAAGGAAAAGCATTGCAGCAGAATAGAGCGCCCCCCCGGCCTGTGACTAACCAACAATGGAAAAACCCATTAAGACAGGAGCGGCCTTAAGATTTACCACCCTGCAACTTTTAGGTGCATCCTTCTCGAGCACACGTGAATCAAACGAATGGCTCGTTACCAGGCGTCTGCAGAGCTGGTGATGTGTGCGTGAGGAAATTCAGCCATTAGATTCAGGTGTGATTGAACGATAACATCTAGAAGTTACAGGATGGCAGCCCTCGAGGACTGGACTTGAGCCGTAAGATGTAGTCACACTGCCAGAGCTGAGGTGATTTCAATTTGTTCTTACTTTTGCATCAGGTTCTGGCCTCAGTGGTACCACACCAGATCCGGACTGCTCAGTGTTCGCAACCCTCAAAGCCCACGATCCTCCTCTTATTTTCGATCTGGAGGCAGACCCCTCTGAGCACTACCCTCTCTCAGTGGAAGAAAGACCTGACATCCAAGCTGTGATCAAGCAGATTGAGAAAGCCAAGGCGCAATTTGAAGCCTCCATGGTGTTTGGTGAGAGCCAGATATCAAAGGGTACAGACCCCAAACTCGAGCCGTGTTGCAATCCTCAGTGTAGCCCCAAACCCAGCTGCTGCCGCTGTTAATGAGCCAAACTGTCCCTTCTGTTTGTGACAACATGCTGTGATTTGTTGCACTAACTTGATGTCAAAATTGCTAAATCTGAGTGTAATGGTGTGATGAGGGCTTTGCAGCTCTGCTTTTTATAGGCATTTAATCTTCTTCTCTTCATCCTGAAAAGAAATGTTAGAATCATGTTCCTCCATGAGGAGAATTTCTTACTGTGACCAGTGATTTACTTTTAAAATTAAACTTTAACTTGACTGTATGTTTCTAAATCCTACTACTTGAACACAGAACAAATGCAAAACATGTTTTGCAGTCAGTTTCAGTCCCACAAATGTTACAAACAGCATCAATAAAGACAACAAGAAGTTTCAGACATCAAGCATATATTTTATTCGTAAGACCAAACCCATGACAAGGCAGAGTGATTTTTTTTTTCCATTTTTTTAAACATTTTTCTTTGATTTCCCTTTAATTTTACAAGTCCTTGTTTTTAAAGATACAAGATAGGATATGTTGGCTCTGTCACATACTGTTTTGCTTTAGGTATACAGTGAAGGATCTTTAAGTATTAAAGACAAAAGTCAGTTTAACTGTAACTTGTCAGCGGCTATACGAGAGGACATCCTCAGAGGCTGTTTTTGTGTTGCTGTGTGAAAACAAGGATCTGAACTCGGCTGTAACAAGATAGAAAAACATAGAAGCAAGTAGATTCAGATCAGAGATGGGGCACACAGTTTGAGCTCAAAGGCAATTACTACAATCGGCAAGATGCAATAATAGCTTTCCAGTGGCAGCTGACTCAGTTACTACTGGGCTCTAACAGCAGATTGGTTTGTAGTAAGGTTGCATCTCACATATGAGCTCTAAATGTGCTGCTGAAGCCGGCCTGTAGGGAGTTATGGAGTTAGCGGGGACTAAAATGCCACTTGTGTGACAGACTGCTTGTTCTGAAAATGAATTACACTAAAAAAAAATGATAGCAGATCACATATATCAATTTTTTTTTAGGGGTGCTGATCTGATTGTGTATTTTTTTTCCTTTTTAAATGTCTCTTTAATGAATATACATATTCATTTCATCAACATACTAAACATAAAAGACACAGCACTATTTTAGATTTGCTATTATATATACATGATCTAACTGACAGCAATACACATGTAGGTAATACCCTTCTACCTGCCGTATCCACTTTCAGATAGCGTTCGCCACCAAAATCCGACACATCAAATGAGAAAGATGCCCAAGATTGCTTGAAATAACATTGGGGATGGTTAGAGGTGGTTAATCCAAAGGCCTGAAATGTAAATATACCCCTTCTCTATATAAGGTGCCTGACTGTACGATGCAGTGTCACCTGATACTATAACAGCAACATAGGTCATTGTGTAACATGTGACCAGACTACAAGTAAGAAATAAAGCAAGGGGCAAGGTGTCATCTCTTTTATTGCCCCTGCTTCAAAACTGGATCCAGTTTAACTACCTCCATACCTGTGACACCTATTTTTATATGTTTTGTGTTACCAGGTCCAAGAATTAGCAGGTGCTGGTTGACCTAGTCGCTCCTTTTCCCTCATTGAAACTTCCAAGTCAAAAGAAAAGTGAGACTAACCCATCACCAGAAACCAGAGTTAAACAGAAATGTGAGAGTATGGCTTGTCAGAGGTCCTTTGCTTTCTCTCAAATCCACATCTGTGACAGCAAAACGTGCAGTGAAACACGGTTTGCAACTTTGACTATTGAAAAATTTGCTCCTCACAGTAAAGATCAACAAGCGGTGCAACTTTCCGAGGACTGGACAGAAGAAAATAGGTGCTGTCACATCGTTCAGATTTGCTAACAGCTACTGGATCTAACCCAGGCTGAATTAAATATCCGCACAGCTAATGACATTCAGAGTTCATCCTACGTCAACTTTTTACTCTGGTCAGAGTGAGTTGTTTTAACCCACATCAAAACTATAAACAAAACCAGTCTAAACTGTTTCTTAGTTAGTCTGGATGAGGCGCCTGTTTGTCTACTTTCTATACATGTATTTACAACACACTATGGTTTTTATGCGACACAGGGAAGCTTGAATCAACGAGTGCTCACTCTCTACCTAGCTCCAATGTCACCGTCAGTATACAGCAAATTAGCTGTTTGTCAGTATTGAACAAAAAACATATTTACAGTTCACTGAAATGCCAAGCTGTTAATTTAACACCATTCCCTCACTGATTGTTGAGCTGCTCGCCATTCTCTTGGATATGTGTGTTTCTCTTTGTGTTTGTGTGCATTAGTCCTACTAGCCATGCATTGAAAAGTGATACAGCCGTAGTAGGTATATTTTCATTTTCATTTCAAAAGAGAAACCTTTGAATAAACAGGTGCTCAGCGTCTTAGTTTTTATATCATAGAAAAAGATAAAAGAAACAGGCAATCAATCCATCCAGAAAATGGAAATAAAGAGAGAGGGATGATCAAAATCAGTAAAATAACTAGCAAACTGTAGAAATGAGGATCCCGGTATTAGCAGGGTACAGGAGAGTATTTTACAGTGGAGCACGTAAATATATATAAATAAATAATAAATCAGGTTGACAGCGCCCTCTACTGGCAAGTTTGAGGAATATACATAAGCTGTAAGGGAGGAAGGTTGTCATGGCAACTCATCTTATTCCAAATAGATGTCCTCAGTAGGGCAGGCATATTCCAGGTGTTCTTGGTAGTACTCCTGGAAAGCCCGTCTGCAAAAGGAGAAGTATGGGATCTTATTATTTGGCTCTGTGGGGGATGGCTATGAAGTATTGCATTTTTTTTTCTCAGTCATTCTTAATTTTCCAACAATTTTTTAGGTCATGCAAACAAAATGGATAGTCTTGGTAAACATAAAATTAATAGAAAGGATTAAAAGTGAGATTTAACGTAGAGCCTCTTTCCCTGCTCCCAGTTCACACAGACATGGACTATCAGTATATTTATGGATTAAAGACTCACTATGGCTGAGGGAGACTTGACTCATGTCGCAAACACATTTTCAGTTTTATTTATATACCACCAAAAATGTTATTTATATTCACAACAAAGATCATGTCAAAGTCCTCTAAAGATTCAATGAAATTACTTTCCCTTTCCATCCAAATTGTAGTTTAACTAATTCAAACTCACTAAAAGCCACAGTAGTCCAATTTAATGTGGGTATTCATGTCAGTTTGTGAAAAAAATGCCATTGCTATGGAAACCAATGGATTGCCTCAAATCATACATATGAATATTGTATCTAATTTAAGTCAATTTGCAGTATCTATCCACATTCTTCAAACAAACATCTTAATTACAGATAAATATCTTGCATGAAAAATCCTACTTTAAGATAAACACTGAAATGTGGTTAACCCTTTAAAGCCCAACTTTATAAAAACTGGGCAGTAAATTTAGATTTTTAAAATCTGAAGGCTTTATTTCAAAATCTGAAAAAAAAACATATTTATGTTTTGGTATTTTTGTTATTCATTACTATGTTATAGGTCAAAATTATTTTAGTGTGATGTCTTGTGTTCACCAGTGAGCAGGAGACCAGTATCATATGGGTTTTGAATAAAGCTTCCAACATGACGTGATGCAAAATGTATGTATCAAACATGATACCTCTGGCTTTATAGTGTTAAAGTACTAAATTAGATGGATTGTTTTCTTCTCATTTCTTTGTTTGTATAGGCTTTATGATGCTCTAGGATTATTGATAACAAAGTAACTGTGTGAACTGGTGGTTAATGTTGAAGACAGTAGAAGTACAGATGCTTAATCTGCTTCAGGAAAAGAAACTGGAAAAATCTGAGGAAAATGCCAATGAGTGAGAGATAAATTAAGCAGAAATTGTTGGAAAGATAATGGCTCATTTGTACATTCACTGGAATAAAACTATAAGACACAGAAGGAACAATCAAATGTTAGTGGAGCAATGAACTTTGCAACCATGCTGTCACACTGAATTCTGTAAGAAGCAAACAGGAAACCACTGCTGTAAAGTCAAGATGAATACAGCGGATCAAAAAGTTCCTGAGTTGAACTGGAGAGAAGCTACAAAGTAACATATATGGAAATGCTGACGTTCAGTACAAATGCATATATACTGAGCTTAAGTAAAAATAGTGAGTTAATGTATCAAGTTACTTTAATCTGTAATCACAGACAGGAAAAGTCATTTTGACCACATCAGTGACATAACCAGCCAGTATTCATAATCTCACGTCAATCACAGCTCTTTAAATAAAGACTTAAGACATTTTATTTTCTAATTTCCGAGGAGAGTTGATGAAAAGTGCCCTGTTTTTTATGATCAACAAACAGAATTTTCTTCTTGACGGTAGAATGAATTCTCAAAGTAATCGCAAAGTTTGACCCCCAGTTTTGCAGGAAAGATGAACAACAGCTTCTTATAACCCGGGTATTCTTTTTTAATAGGAGTAATTGATGGAAACGGTTGTATTTATAATACTGTGTGCTGCTGTAAGGAGAAAAAATGGTCAGAACGACCCGACCAGAACCTTGTTTCTCATTTCCTACTTTACCCCAACTGGTGTTTTTGGTATGAAATAAGTTTTCCCCTCCAAAGTCAATTTAGAGGGAGGGAGTGTATTAGGAGGTTGTTCTAAGCTGAATGTTCAGTATTGTCTGTTGATTTGTATGAACTCCCAGCAAATACAAAGCTGAGTGTCTGTCATTTCATTGAGTAGTTTATAAAATGATAATTATCTGGACATACCCAACACACTCAGCCACAGGCCGCATGGACTCCTGGGATACAAACACATGGCAAGCAAATCTGTTCAGCATCGGATGCTTAGTGATGAAGCCAAAATAGCTGCAGAGAAAAGCAAAAAATATGATGCAATCAGTCAGATGTTAGAAAATGACTTTGAAACAAAAAGCAACAGGATGTTGATGTTTGTTTACCAGTTGTTCCGCGGATGGCATCCGCAGAACGAGATGTTTTTCATCTGGAAGAAGTGACTACATCTGTCATACTGAGGTTGAAAAAAGGCAGAAAAGCAGAATGAGATCACTAATCAATGGTGTGTGTTATTTCCTTTTTATGTATTGATGCATTTATTTGTCTTAACCTCATCAAGGGTGTCATATTCATCCTCCAGGCTCATGATTAGTTTCACTCCTTGCAAGCTAATCTCCAATTCACACAGAGAGGGAGGTCGCACGTGTACTGTCCGTTTCCTTGATATCGCAATCTAACAGATAAAACAAACACGTTCACAGTGAAGCAAATATGATTCTAATTTTGCATTCAGTGGGTGGTTTAAATTTCAGGTATATGAGATCAGAAGTGAACTTTTCCAACCTTTTGCATGGCAGCACATAAAATCCCGTTGCCTTGGTGATAAGGTACCTCAACAGACCCCAAAAACTGAACATTAAAAGTCTCGATCCAAGCTGGATTTCTTTTCATGCCTAGATATTGTGGGCACATAATAAAAATTATATTAATACTTCTTTGAACTTTTCCATTTCATAAAACAAAAGCAGGAAATGCATCCTCCACTCACCCAGCAACTCCTTGGACTGGCCTATGACCTCATGGGCATAGAAAGCAGGGAAAATCCCTCTCTCCCCTGTCCGCATGTTATAGCCCCTGTACCAGTAGTCATCCTCTTCTTCCTCAACATATAACGGATCATCTACATCCAGTTCCAGCTCATCTGCATGTCTTGGAATGAACCTGCAGAGGGCAGCAGAGAGAACAAGGACAAATGATGGTCTCATATAAATCTTTGTAGATCACATTTCCTTTTTTCAGAAAGCATCTTCATACGGTTTCAGATATCTTCCATTAAGGGACGAGAGTGGAAAGAGGAAACCCACTGAAAACAAAGGATTATGGAGTGACTGGAGGGAGAAGAGGACAATAGAGGCACATGTAGCTTTCACTCTTTATGTTTGGTACACACACACACACACACACACATGGACACAGGTGGCTGATCGGATTATTGCCAGACACCCTGCAGCTCTCGTGTCCAGCTGTAGCCAGGAAACCGGCCTTCCTCCCTAATGTAATTAGTCATGAACTGCTGTCGGACCACTATACACAGAGAAACCGCAAAACAAAGACATGTTATTTAGTTTATCTACATAACTGACTCCACCTCTCCCCTCCGCAGGCTTGCTGGAAAACTGGATCAAATATATTCTGTTTAAATAACTCATACCACATCAGTAAACAAAATTCCAATTTTTGCATTTACTTAATAAATAATAACTTTGCTGCCCCCTCTGTGTGGAATACCTTATTGACTGAACTGAAACTGTCTGAACTGATTCCACTTGGAGCTTTTTGATCTTGAGGGACAGACAGCATGAGACAACTAAACAGTGCCAGTGTTTTAAATCTTAAAATGTGTGTTGAATCTGAAATTGAAAGCACGGCTGCACCTGCAAATCTGTATGCTTTATTTATTACCGCTACCTACGTAACTTATTGTATCACCTCTTGGCCAGGTCACCCTTGTGACAGAGATCCTGATCTCAGTGGGTTTTTATCTGGTTAAATAAAGGTTAAACAAATAAACTTTGTTGTTTTTGATGGGGGTTTTTTAGTACTGAAAACATACCTGTAGACTGCCCTGTGTGTCTGGTCTCTCTCCTCTCCATTGATGGTGCACGAGAAAAGTCCAAAAGATTCTGTGCCTACCCAGGAGACAAGACAAGAGTTAAGACATCTTTCTTTTTTTAAAAAAATGCTCATAAATAGTACTAAAAATAAAGTACCACCATGTTTCTGAAACAGTTTGGACTCTGCAAACTCTAAATATGAGAAAATGCACAGATTTCAAAATCATTTTAATCAGATATGCTCTCATGGATTTTTTAAATCAATATCCGATATACCGATTTTGTCCATCTTCTTTCTGATTCCATATCCACTAATACCAACATATTTTACAGCAAAGTTCATGTCTGTAGACACCAAAACATGTGGACTAATTCACTTCCAAACACTTTATTCTGCAAGTGATGAAGTGGTTTAATGATGTCGCAGCCACAGGATTTATAGTGAGTTGTGCCAAACTAAACAACATCTGGAAAACTGTTCATGACATCGCTTATATTTTGTGATTTTGAGTTAAAGGAGACATATATGAAGACTCTGAAAGAAATGTACGTGTGTAAAAGTTGTCATTTAAAAAAGTAAAATAACTTAACAAAAATACATGATATTTTTCTATATCTTCGATTCTTTTAATGCCGGCTGATAATATCGGTATATCGTTAACATCAGGTATCTCTAATTTTAACTCTACATATAAGGTTATGTATTCCTTTTGAATTTGATGCCAATGTCACATTAGAAGAATCATGTCTAACGTTATTCCATGCATAATTTATCTTAACAACTCTTTATGTGTATGTTGGCCCGCAAGATGGTCATAATGTTGAAATACATGCATGTGTTGTTTCATGAATAAGCAAGACCTCTCCTGTAAAAATGTATAATGCTCAAATTCCTGCAGTTCTAGTTACATAATTGTTGTATGTACAAATGTGAAATTTAATCATGCAATGTGAATGCACCTTCATAGCAGCATAAATATCTTTTGAACTGTGCAACCACAACAGTACAAATGAGCTCTTTCTTATTTCCCACAGTACTGTAAACGACATCTGGGATTCAACAATTTATTTATTTTTTTACGTATAATCAGACATTGGGACATTTTTCCGTTTTAATGGAAATATTTAATATTTGCATTTGCATTTACTGATACAGAAACTGGTGATGGATTTAGATGTGAAGGTTTAGTACTGACTGCAGGGCCATTACTTAATTTTTTTGTTATTGTTGTTGTTGTGCAATAGTTGTAGCGTATTAGATATGTAACATGAATCTTTTATTTATATCAACCCCTGGTGACAACATCTCAGTGTTTGTTTTTTTTTATTTTAGGTTGACTTAGATTGACAAGTCCTCCAACCTCTTTTATTATTAAATTTACAACAAGCAAATATATACTCAAAAAGACAAAAAAACATTTGTAACCCTCTATTCTCATGGAAATATTTCATAATGAGGTGTAAGTGAAAGATGGATGGATATGTGAAAAAGAAATGCACAGGAAAGCCTTCATAACGAGCTCTTAATTATGCAAAACACCCTTCATTAGAGATATAAATCTTGAAGCGGCAACTCTGATTAATGGTGTACTGGAGAATGAATTCCACTAGTTGTTAGTGCATTCCCTGCAAAATTTAGATCATTTTACTTATCGTACTTACAAATAATCTATCTATCTATCTACTTATCTATCTACTTATCTATCTATCTATCTATCTATCTATCTATCTATCTATCTATCTATCTATCTATCTATCTATCTATCTATCT
>JBAMHX010000011.1:22858074-22870617 GCA_037177515.1 Pseudomugil tenellus
TATATATATATATATATATATATATATATATATATATATATATATAGAGAGAGAGAGAGAGAGAGAGAGAGAGAATATATATTTCTCAAAGTATTAAGGGAACAGAAATGTGTGGAGCTTACTGGAGGAGCGAGAGGTGCTGTTGACAAACACATTTAGGAACTTCTTAGAAAATGGGATGTCTGCCTCAGGAGATGAGTCCTCTGAAGAGCTGAGAAGTTCTGGCCTCACTTCTCCATCATCACAACCAAAACCCATCTCACCTGTCCCCAAAGGCTCCTCGTCACAGATAGTTGAAAGCTCGCTGTCATCGCTCAGAACAGAGGTGCACCTGAGAGGATAAAACACTGAGCTAAAGGCTTGAACGGCAGGAAAAGTACAATACAAGATAGCTTGCCAGTTAATATTTAGTACGTAATTTTCCTAACTCTTAAACATTTTGTCAGGCATACCTTCTAAGACTAACTAGCTCCAGTGTTGTATTCTCATCCACCACTAATGTATACTTCATGGAGTCATAGGCCAGGCCGTCATCTTCATTTGGTTGTCTCACAGTCAGGCCTTTCTCACACAGTGGGAGGTCATGGTTAGGTGACGGATGATCATGCACGCTAGAATCAATGGGTGGTGAGCTGTCGAGTTCTAAGTCACTACCACTATAGGACTGCTTCCTCAAGCTGCCAAGGAAAGGGTAAGAGTCACCATTGTCCTCATCTTCATCATTGTCTGTCGAGTAGGTGAAGCTAAAACAGCGGTTGGTCTGTGCAGTAGGCAAGTCCAGGGTCAAACTGTGTTTGACCTCTGTGATGCGCTCCAGGGATGCTGATGAGCGACTTGTCGGCCTGGGCTCAGTTTCTCGTCCTTCATCTTTGTCGCTGACAACACTCTCAGTAAGACTAGGTGAGTCTAAATCCCTTCTTCCCTCCAGCATCATCAAGTCATTATTGGGCTCCTCATCCTCCTGCTGCATCCCAACATTTTTAGATAGTTTTTCTGAAGAGTTCTTGTCAAATTCTTTAGTGGTATACAAGGAGCTCCCCCTGTCATTGTCTGTGCAACACTCAAAATTCAGCGGGGTTATGGTATCTCCTGTGGGGTTGCTCATATGGGACTTCCTTTCTCCTTCTTTTGAAGACTCCACATTCCTACCCCTCACTCCGTGCACAATCCTCTCCTTCCTGCAGCCTTGATCTTCCATATCTCCTTCCTGGGATCTCCCCATCCCTGCCTTCTTCTCCTGGTCCTCATCATTGAAACTATCTCCCTCTCCGATGTCTGAAGATGGTGAGATGGTATCAGACACAGACGCCTTCCTCTTGAAGCATTCTTCAGGGCAGCTGATTGGGTACGAGCCCTCTGAGATCATTCTGTTTACCAAGTTGCTGAGAAGCCAGGGAGAGTCTGAATTCTCGCTCAGCTCATCTTCACTTTCTGATTCAGAGTCTCCTTCACTTGTTCCATCATATTCATCTGCACTTGGCATTAGCCTGGGCCCCACTGGCAGGTAGAAGGAGCGCTTGAAGCTCTCCATGCTGTGGTCTGGTTCTATCTGGAGAACCATTGGTCTGACAAGACTGTCCTCACAGCTTTGGGTTGGCGGTAAAGTCTCATCTGGGTCAGCTTGGTGTTCATACGGCAGCTCATCATCTACACTCTGTAGGCCTATCAGAGCTTGGCCATCATGGTAGGACTCAGGTGGTAAGATGGGTGAGTCAGCAGGGGAGGGTGTTGCAATAGTGGGTGAAGGAAGAGGGGAAGGAGAGAGTAGAATAGATCCTTCTTTGATTGGGTCAGGCTGACCCAAAAGCAGCGAAGCTTTCAGTCCAACGATTCCACTATCCTGCTCCAACTCTGTATCTGGATCCAGTTCTTGGTCTGATGTAGGTGAACTGGCTTCCTCAATGGAATTGGTGAGGTGAGACGAACGGCCACTGCTGCTCTCGTCACTGGTCAGGTCCAACTCTGTCTCTGAGATGGAAGAGATCATGTTGGAAACCACAGGTCCCCCACAAGCAAAAGCTGCCTCCAGCTCCCCTTCAAGGTCGGAGTCAGAACCAGGAGAGCTGAGGTCCTTGTCCTGGTCTGATGTCATGTAACCCTGTTGGTTCATGTCCGCTATCCCTGGATCTGAGGATGGAGAGTTGGAATCGTTGGCTGCTGCTTCCATAGCAGATTCCATTTGAGCGACTAAACTTCTGGACTGATCGTGAGCTTCTGAGCGGTTTGATGACTTATAGCTGGAGAAAGACTCGGGCTCAATGGAGGGAAATTCCACATACGATGACTTGTTTTCCTTACACACCATACCGTAGGTTTCTTTACACATGAACTCCACTTCAAAATCCTTCTCCAGCTCTTCATCCGACAAAGGTGTATCAGCACCATCGTTGGCTCCCAGGGGTGCAGTGGATGACAAGCAGCGACTGGTTCCATCTGGGTCCAGATCATTCTCTGGCTCCAAACCTGACTCGCTGGTGATGGTGTAGGTGTCAGTGGCCCGCCGGTTTGAGTGTTTGTGGTTGTGATCACTGTTGAGGTCATGGTCCACTTCTGTGTCTGAACACTGGGAGTGCTCGTCAACAGAAGGTACTCTGGCTGTCTGGATTAAAGGGTCTGCCTTCGACTCAGTGAAGTCAGCAGGGCGTGGGTGAGACTTATGCTGACCAAAAGAACCTGTAAAGAAAGAAAGTTGAGGAGAAGAAGAAAGGGCATGAGACTTTGTACAACGTACCACTGATGATTATGAAGAAGAGTGCGAAAACAACAAGAGAAATTAATGAAGTAACAGCTAAAGACAGATAGCAATTTGAAGCACTACTTTTACTAGTCACCAGTCATTTGATTTAATATTGCATTAGTGGAACAAGTTCAAACTTTTTTAAATGGAAAAAAAAAGCATTTAGACCCCTTGTTTTGCAGATTAAAGTAACAAATGAACACATGAGTGTTCGCTGAACTTCCCGCTGGGGTCAAACTCACATCACATCATTTCACAAAACATCGTCACATAACACAGATGACAATGGGATGGTCTCTATGCCTGCTGAGTTGGCCTGTTTGTTACCGTATTCGGGCCTCTCCCGCCTGTTGCCCTCCATGTCGCAGAGGAGGGGCCTATGAGGAGACTGGGGGTTCCCGCCCTCCCTTGCCTGTTTTGGTGGAGTACCTTTGCTCTGAGACCCTGGAGCCTGGGAAACTGGAGAGGCTGGGCACTGGCCTGTCACATGACTACCATCCTCCAAACATGAGTGGGTTGGAGACAGACCGCCTGGAGGTACAGTACATATTTATTTCCTAACTGTGTTGTAAAGCCAGCATTGTAATACAGCTGAGCTATATTAAGCTCATTTCAAAGGAATCTAGCAGGTCTGTATAAAGCTGGAGCGACCACTGCAGTTAAAAATGCCTGAATATCATAACAAAGATAGATTTTAATGACCTAATTTATCCATAATTAGCAATTTGTTGTCCTTATTGAATGTGTTATGGAGGATAAAATGAAGACAAACACATATGAAAACATGACACATCCAGTTTTTCATAATAACTTGTGACATTCTCACCTTGTGAGGCTGGGTTGCGTAAGGAGTCCTGCCAGCTTCCTTTCTTTGGAGATAAACTGCTGTTGTTGTTCAGGGAATCCTAACGAGAACAAAGAGCACAAACAACCTTCAACATCCTGGTGTCCATGACAAAGAGCACAAACGTGCTGCATATTTGGAGTCTGGTTACTGACCTGCGACACGGCAGTGGTGAGGTTCAGGGTGGTGGGTCTGCTCTTCAGCGTGCCAAGGATAGGAGAGAGCGGAGGGGAGACTGAGGGAGACGGGGGCGCCTCAGGGTCAATGTCTTCCTCCTCTTCCTCCTCCTCCTCATCGTCATCGTCTTCATCATCGATCATCTCAAACTCCTGAAAGTCATCCTGGAAGGAGCAGACTGGGTGGTGGATGTCACTCTTCTCCAGAATAAGGGAATCCTGAGAGAGGAGGAAAGAGCTCTTCATAGACACTAACTATAAAATAATTATTTTGTCTTCCACACACAGACAAGTTCAAGTTATAATCACACATTTAAAAAGTTTCTAACAACAAAAGGTTGTGGTGAACATAATTTGGAAATGAACAGAAGTTTAACATGTACAACAAACATGAGAACACTGAGGAGGTCGACTCTTCCAGAAATCTGACAGTAGCAGCAGATTTTTGCTGACACTTTCTTCCTGTAGCCTTGGATCTTTGAAATGCAAGAGTGTTAACAAGATGAGGAAGCAAAGTGTAGCCTTGAGTGTCAGCAGCATTTTTAGATAACAACATGTTTGTGATGACAAAAAATGAAAGAATTAAACGAAATATGATGATGATGACCTAAATTATATAAAACATTCACCTCGGGTAAAGTATTTAGTGAAACCGTCAACTTACTAAGAAACAAAACAGAGACCTGCAGCATAATGTTAGCAATATGACAGAATCTATTTCTATCTAAATTATCTTGTTAATAAATTTTAATGTGTTTATTTAGATTTTATACACTGGGGTCGTATTTGCAATGCATACACAGCACAAGACAAACCAAAAGAAAATAGTTTATGAATGAAAATTGTCAGACTGCATGCTATAATTCAACATGCGAGACTTAAGATTTTGGCTGCTCATTGCAACAAAGATGTTAACAAGATGTGATGACTAAGCTAAATATCACACTTACGCTATTCATTTGTGATCTTTATTTCTTCAAAATGAGCTTTTTTTTTTACAACAATGTGGCCATGTGAAGCAAAGAAACACATACAGTGTTCACAAAGTGAGGACAAACTTGCACTGGCAATGAGGTGTTTGTGATATGGTGTATAAGAAGCAATTCCTCTTCTTGGTGACTTTGCAAACGTTTTACATGCATTTTAAAAACTTTCACATAATCAGTGGATGTCTAAAAAATGTCCTCTTCAGAGCAGCTTGTAAACTGTTTATAAATGCCAAAATAGATTCTGTAAATGGTGAAAAGTATCATCTACAAACCTTTAGCCTGATAAGTCTTTATTATCATGTATGAGATCAGTGCTTACTATTAAAATATCCAAAAACACCTTTTTGTCTATCTTTCCATACTCAGCAGCTCTAACGAAGATCATTTCTGCCTCTCTCAGCATCAGCATTGTCAAAAAGAAGCAAAACTTTGCAGAGTGTAGAATAATAGAGCACAGCATCAAGGCGGAATAGAAGTGGATTTATCTGATGTCTCTCAGGTTTCAGCTTGTTTACCAGACAGTAGGGCACTAAATGGTTTGAGGTTTAATACAAAACACTTTCGTGAGTCTGTGTGTTTTTCATATACATGTTTTTCAAGTACACAACACATTATAGGAGTAAGATCTTTCCAGTAGAGATTGTCGCATTTTATCAATGGAATGTAACCATTTATTGAATACGTTTTCACCCAGTGGCTGCGCATCACTACTTCCCCACTTTGAATCTGACGATGCAGTTGCAGGGATTGATTTGTCTGTTTTTACAGTTTGAACAGCAAAGCAGTTTGTGTTGCATCTCAGTGAAGTCTGTTTAATGGAGGAATCAAAGCTCATTCTCTCCCCCATCCACCCCACTCACAGTTCTGCTGACGCCATGTGCATCCGCTTTATGCTACAGCAACTGAAATCAACACTCAATCTACTGCCTGGGGAGCACACATGAATATGCACACTTCTATCTAATTAACATATCTATTCTTGCTTTGTAGCAGTAAGGATGTGTTAATGTTTGGATAAGAGCCATTGTTCTCAATGCAACCACACACTAACCATTCATTCTCCATCTCCTATGAGCACATATGAGCTATAACTTCATGACCATGTAAAATCCCAAAGCTCCATAACTGGGCTATGAAAATACCTTATGCTCGGTCAGGAGACATCAACTTGCAAGGCAACCTGACAGTCAAACAGGCAAGCTTAAAGAAAAAACTATAAATAAGAGCTGTGCGTTGGCAAGAATCGATCTCAGTGGTTTCCAGTTCCCAAGGACATCCCTCCCAGTCCTGTGACTGTGCCTCATCTGTCAGTCAGACTACCCTGCCCTCCTGCCGGGGGGAGGTGTTGTGAATGAATCCAACGCTCATATGCTATCGCTGGCTACTAAGAACAGATTCAATGGGCATTAGACAGTCCTGTTTAACACTAACTGCATTTGATCAAATGAATTAAATTGCTATATTTCAGTTATGGGTTGTATTTATTTATGCTTTTCAGCAGCAGCTGGTGGAGATTAAATTGTAACAAAAGAAGCTGAAGGCTGTGCAGCATTTTCATCTCTAATTAGGAGAGTGCAGGCTTGTTTAGCATGGCTAATTCTATACTCTGTTCCTGCAGCACACCATCAGATCAGTGTCATGCCAGCCTCACTTTACCAAATTATATTTGTAAGTGCAGGAAGTAGAGGCTTCTGTTCAACTGGAAAGTCAACTTTCCTACTGAACTAATAAACTAAATGAGAAAATCAAAAGACAGACATGACCCTCAACCAAACACCAGCCAAAATGTGTAAAAGAAGGAGACCCAAAAATGTTTTAAAAGATGAAAGTGGAAAAAATGGAAGAAAATGAAGCAATAGTTTAGCTTGGAAATGAGATATGAAGGTGAGAGCAATGAGAAAAACATAGGAAAAAATGATCCTTTCAGTGTTTTTAGCCTTATGGGTCACTCCCAGATGTTATTGGTGTCCATTAAAGAGTTAAAAGTTCTCTAAAATAAGATTTTTAAAGGGTCCAAAGATGAAAAGCTCACATAAACAAAATATAAGTAAGACATTTTTGGGTGCAAAAATGTAGATGACTTGATGAAAGGATGATGAAAAAACATAACTTTTTGTAAATGTACCGTTTCAAAATTAGAAAATAAAATCTAATTCCAGGAAAAAGAAATATGTGCAAAGGTTGTAAAGCCTAACCTTGATAAAAGAAAAGACTTTGTTTATTGGTTCTGTGATAAGCAGTCCTCATATTGGATTCTTGTAACAACACAGTCCAGGGCCAGGCATATGTGTAATCAAGAATCTGTGGAACTAAGGCTAAGATGCCATTCAGACTTGAAGTGGAAGTCATAGCAAAGGAAGAATTAATCAGAATTATAGTAGATACATGATACACAAATATCCAAAAAGATTCAGAACAGTTACAATTAAGTTGTTTAATGGTAAACAAATGGTTTAGCCCAGTTGACTTAGTAGAAACAGCATTTTCTTCTGAGCATCTTGTCATTTGTTTTATTTAAACTATAAAAAAAGAATTGCTAATAAATTATTACCATTAATATAAAGGTAAAAATACACATGAATAGGTTGGGTCAACATATGAGTGTGTCTTTAAATTTTAATATTTGACACTGAGAGAAGGACCAGAGGTGAGGAAGAGACACCAGTGCTCTGTCAAATACTGAATAATACATGCCCTCATGCTGTTCAATCAGGACTCGGGAGAGCTGGGGACGGCTATTAGAGAGACAGGAAGTGAAAATTCAGGGGCGAAATGAGATAGTGAGCAGCAGGGTGTATAAGTAAAACCTGCTGGAAAAAGATTTAAAAGGAAAATGTACCCTCTGCTGTGGTTCTCTTCCTCTTGATTTTTTAGGTCAAAGGATTGTATTGTTAATGAGAAAATAAGAAACATTTAGTGACATCAAAGGACTGTGTAGCAACATTTTGGCATTTAGTTGCCAATTTCAATCTTCTCAGAAAATGAGATGACAATCTTTAATTGCTTCCCTTCTCTTCGGAATGATGAAATTAGCTGCTTGAAGACAGTGAACGTGTCTGCTCCGCTTGCATGTATCGTTTGTGTTTACTGCTCATAGGTGAAGTCAGATTAAGACTAGAACCCCACAACGAATCAGAATTCATCAGAGTCAGGAATTGGAGTTGAAGGATAATCTCCCCTTTTACATTAGCTGCCTGGACATCAAGGACATTCAGCATGATGTGACTGAATCGTACTGACATGAAAGACTGCTGCTGCTGCTGCTGTTGATGATGATGATGCTGTGCTGACAAAGTGTCATCCACCTTACTGATGCAAGCATGTAAAGCACACTGTGCATGAAATTATCTGCCTTGTCTGTTTTTTCCCTCTTTTTATTTAAACACACACACATACACACACTGAGGTTGTGTCCTATCTATCCCATGTCAGCAAGATTACTTCCTGTGGGGAATGATGTAATGTAACAAGGAGCGACATTGTCTCTGCCCTGCACTTTGATGCTTGTGAAGTGAGCAGTCAAGGCTTTTGCGGATGTGTGTGTGTGTTTAAACTCACATGGGTGGGAAATCACCAAAAGAAGCACCAATGTAGGGTTTACCACTATATGGCATCTGAGTGCCAAAAAAAGCCTTTCTCTTTCTCTGGAGTACTTCCTACATGATATACAAAGACAGATATGTCTTGTGAGCTTTACATATTTTGCTGTGTTAGTGGGATTGTAGTGGAGGAAGCAAAATATCTAGCACAGATTTACACCAAGAGCTTAAGTCCTGGAGTCAACCGTCCCTAAGCTAAATCACCATTCCCCGGCATCTCGAAAGGGATGAAAGACGGAGCACGGAGAGGAAGGGAAAGCTTTAAGGGGAGAGGGGTAGAAAGGTGGGAGAAAACGAGGAGGGAGTGTGAGCTCTGTCTCTAAGCAACACTCTGCATAGAGAGGAATGGAGAAACACTTGGGAGGGAGGGAAAGAGGTTGTCTCTGCATAGCAGCAAACTGCACTGGGTCACCCAGCCTATGCTGCAGCCATGGCTCAACGCCACCAGCATAAAACATTTACATCTCACAGGATGGACATGGAAAAAAGTGATCTAGGATGACTGTAATTAAAGATTAACATGGTAAGATTTGTGTTATGACTGAATTATTTGCATATAGTTCATAACATAGTAGTTTGAACATCATTAACATCATTGAACATCATTACTGGAATGGCCTCATGGAATTCCCATTAAAAGCTTGTTAAAAGTGTGTTATTGAAAACCAGCAGGATTTCTATAATGATCAGAATATACAGAGTGACTGTGGTCTGTTTTCTATTTTTAGCTCATTAGCTAATACATTTCAGCTAGGAAAAATGTGTTATCTTAAATATGTTAGCTTCCTGAGCTAGGAAAATGGCAATTTATATTATATGACCTAAGCCTCAAAATTAAGCCACAACAATTCTTTCTTACTTAACGTATAAGATAATAATTTACTAACCTGAAATATAGCTCGCCTATGGTAAAGCCTCATAAGAACACAAGGCAGAAAATGTCTAAATCTGGTTCTGTAATATTAAATTTTGGCAGAAAAAACACACTCCTCTCTGTGATACAGCAGTCTGTGCTCTTCAGAAACCATTTAATGAGAACATTAGTCCACACACCCGTCATATAAACTCATACTTTAGGATTAAAGATTGTGAGATGACACTGTTTTGGTCGGCAATCATATTGTAACCAGTAGCACTGAGTCAGATCAACAACAGGAGCTGCAAACAATCAGTATGCACTGTGGTCTCACAGCAAGGTTGCTTGTTTAAATCTCGGCTGGGAGTTACCGGTGTATGTGTGGCTTCTATGGGAAAAGCTCCGGCTTACCTGCAACCCTGAATTAGATTTGGCGGCATTGAAAACTTAACTATTAGTGAGAAAATAGAAAAGTAAGGGATTGTGGGAGCAGAACAATGAGAAGACTGTTGTAAAGAATGTGCATGCTGGGATCTGAACCTGCGGTGCTTCAAATGTTTTATTTTCAGCGTGGCATTAATAATCTATGATTGGTCTTTGTTCACTCCAGCTCTTTATCAATAAATATCATATTATTTGTATTTACAATTAAAAAATAAAGAAGGAAAATTTAAGTTATAGTTTGCAAATCATTCAATTCAATTTAGAAATTTGTTAGAAAATAGTAAAAAAAAAAAAAACTTGTTGTTTTAAGGTAAATAAACAAATAAATAAATGAATATGAACAAGCGGAGACATGTAGAATCAGGCCCACCTTCTCATATGGATCAGAGTCATAGTTGAGTCCGATCCCACAGTCGTCTGTGATTTCAGAGAGATCTTCATCATCGAACTCCTCCAAGCTGATGTCGTGGGCTGGCCTAAGAACACATGAGAGAGATTATACTCACTACGAGCTGTGAAAGCGAACAACTGACTGCAATATGTTTCTTTCATCAATGAATACTGAAGAAGCTAATTTTCCTTTGATTTATTCCCAAACATTCAACCCCGCTGAAGAGGAAACCTGCTCATGATTTAGTCAGGCTTCAGTCTTGTTTACTAAACTCACACAGTCACAATATTACTCACTATTTTCCTCTATTCATGATCCCTTACCATAAGGGGGGGGGGACACATTTAGATAATTCAGCTAGAATAGAAAGGATGTATAAATCACCATCTGTTAAAGCAAGGATTCAGTTTACTGAATTTTACAGCATGTGCTACCCTATATAGCCTATAAGGACGTTGTCATTAGCTGAACAAATTGTCAGTAGCTGCCTCTTACATCAAAATCTCTGAACTTCTGTTTTAAGCAGCAGCATTCGACAGCAGGGAGGTGTACATGTTCTGTAATGAGCTGTGATAAGAAAGTTTTGTTGTTTAGGCTCCATTTCATCTTTGCTCCATTACGTTCAGCAGGCTTCCAAGTCTGCAGTAGCTGTCTTGCAAGGTTTTACCCAGGAAATGCTGCATTGCAGCTCTCCTACTAAGAAGAGGACAGTCCACATATTACGTATAGATACAAGATTAGTTCTGTGGAGTAAATGAGGACATGCTGATAAATGCAAAGGTAAAGAAAAAGTGGGTCAAATAGGGCCCAGTCATGTGCAAAACTTTCCCTAATGGTACTGCTTCGCTAAGGCATGGATCAACTAAATTAATCGCAAGAAAAATCAGTAAACAAGTTTAAGTTTAAAGAATAGTCGTTGAGAGAGGATGATGGTAAACAGAGGAGAACTAAGATAGGAGTCAATGGTGAGACAGAAACAGCCTTTTTGTTTTTTTTTTTGTTTTAGCTTTTTTCAATGGATGGGAAGTGGGTCCATATAAAATGAAGTATTTTATCATTTAGAAAAAAGTATATTTGAACCGCAAAATGAATAGAAAAGGTCAAAGTTGCATCTGATAATGAAGCCAAAGGATACAAGAACTTAACATTGAGGAAAAATCAGTTATACAAACATTCTGAGCTTGAATTACATGTATAGGGTTTTACAATATGCCACTATTGAGCTAAATCTAAATAATTAAAATATGTAGATACATTAATTCGGGTTGAAAATAATTTGCAAACATAATAATAATAATAATAATAATCATCATCATAATAATAATAATTATTATTATTATTATTATTTGAAGACATTGCAATTTAATTTCAGCTCATGAAATAAAAAAATATGTTTAGATGAAAATTTTGTTTGGTGCATAAAGTGCTACCTGATGGTGAAACCGTAAATTCGATAATCGTGAAATTCGATAAAGATCGTCATCTAAACATGTATACCAAGTATCAAAATCTAATTATGAAAATTCTTCAAGTTACTGCACTCACATAAAGAATATCCGGTGATGAAACCATAATATCCCCAACACTCCACGTTTGGGGATATAATTATAAGTGAATGCAAAGATTGTATTCACAAAAAAAAAAAAAAAACAACAACAAAACCATGTTAATTGTTTCTCTTTTCTAAAATAGCTGATTCTTATGGATAATAATTTTAATGCTGAAAAATTAGGAGAATGTAGCTACGTCACTGGAAATGCTACTCCACTAGTCAGTTTGTTATAGTCAGTTTGTTATAACACTCAGACCTTGAGTAAAGGTAAGCTTTACTCTGCCAAACACTTCATTTGTCACTCTCTTTTATCTACGTACATATGAAAAACTTAGCGCTTATAGAGCCTGGAGTCTCTCATCTGTTATTACCAGGAGATTACATGCAGTACAAGGGATTTAGGCCATTGGTAAGTTTTGATCTTTTGGAGCATCCATTAAAAATCAGCTTGTGGCATCTATAATCACTTGAAATATTCTGCAATGCTCTGAAAAACACAAAGACTTGAAATTGGTGCAGAAATCATCCACATCTGTCAATCAAAGACAAACACAAACACACGCAAACTCAACTTTCTCAGCGAAGTCAGTTCGTCTACTTGACCTGCAGAACGGAACAACAGGGCTGTAACATCTGCCCTGCTGTCTTGCAGGTTGTAGAATGTTTCCCTGCTCAGATAGGATTCAAATCCAATGGATCCTTGTTTGTTGTCAAGTACCACACACTGCTGAATCAGATGCACCGGTATAGATGGCACTTGAGGACCTGAGGACCTCTACTCGCTGTACAGCCTCCGGATATGATTCACAATGTAGATTTACCAGACAAAAATCACTTTTAAGACCTACCAGCAGATTGTAGAGGAATATCATGATTAGCTTAATTACCTTGCTCTTAATTAATGTCTAGCTGAAAGGGCTGACTATAAGGCTCCTAAACTGATGTCATTCTGACC
>JBAMHX010000011.1:22881345-22895623 GCA_037177515.1 Pseudomugil tenellus
AAAGAGATAAGATGATTTATAGTACACATTTCTGTATTTGTAGTTCATAGACTGTATAATAGTAAATATAAAATGGTTTTTTATATATAAATATATATATAATAAATAAAATAATAAAAAAAATATAAAATATTTTTCTGCGCTACATACCTTCAGTTTGAGACACATCACGGCTCTTCCTAGGATACTTAGGGTATCCTGATGGATAAGGACGAGGGGTCGGTGGAGTCTTAGGAGGGGTTGGTGGATTCTTAGGAGGGGTCTGTGGATTCTTAGGAGGGTAATCTGGGGGTGATGGATTCTTAGGAGGGGTCTGTGGATTCTGAGGAGGGTAACCTGGGACCTGTGGATTCCCAGCTCCTGGAGTTGATCCACCCCCACTGCCAATAACTGAGGTACCAGGTGCAACTGGTGTGTTTGTATGTGGCTGAAATCCACCAGACTCACAGGAGCCACAAACTGAATCAGCTCCACTGGCCTCTTTCCATCTGGGAAAGGATATTATCAATATGTTTTAATCTCTGCAATAATTTACATTAGCATTTATAAAAATAAAAAAAAGACTTACCCATCAGTGTAAGAGCAAGCTCTGTGCTGACTGTCAAGGACAAAAGCAGTAGAAGTTGCTTTCAAGTTGCAGGTAATGTAGAGCTGTGGGAGAATAACGAGGATGGAAATATTTTGAAACTCAGGTGTGATCATTTGTAACATTGAATACTAAATTAATTTATTGGATGCCTCTGTGACGCGTACCAGCCCGCTTTCAGCACCCTGGAACCTGAAGGCTTCCATCTGGAACTGAAGCTTGTTCTCTTGTGTACGAGCCATGAACTTAGAGTCAGATCCTGTAATCCTACCATCAAGCATGCACCTGCAAACACGCAAAACAAACCAAATGAGATGAGGGATTTCACTAAAAGTTTTATTGTTGTTGTTTAGATTGAACCTTCAGGTAACTTTCATATGCTATTTTACTACTTACCCATAGTTATCAATGAAGGCATAGCTGGGACTGGAAGATGTGTCTGGTGTAAGAGTAGCTATACAACGTTCCACATAAACACGGAGGGGTACATGGAAGTACTGCTTGACGGTAGCCTCTACGCGGATCATGTCACCGAGGAAATACTGATAACTTGGTCTCTCATACAAGAAGTCATCTGTGAAAATAAGAGGCACCATTGTTATAGTGTATATATAATTTCTGAAAAGTCCAAATTCTTGCACATGTCTTTTAAACATACCAGTCATGAGTTTCAGACTGAAGTACAAGAACTCTTCGGCCATCTTGACTGCAGAGTATGGGACCCAGAGGGGATCAAGAGGAAGGCTGCTCACATTGTGCTTCCTAAATGAAAAGAAATGTCCAGTTACCATGCAAAGTTCTATGGTAATCTTTAGAAAGTCTATTTCCACTGGAAAATATCAATATGATTTATTATTATCATGATTATAAAATAATATTTTATAATCCATAGATATTGGGTCTGCTGAGGTAGAATTGATTCCTTACACATTAAAAAGATCATGGCACTTTTACACACCTCGGATAATGACACTCCACAATTACTGCAGCATGACTGGTCCTCACCACAGGAGAGCTGCCAAGAGGTTTAGGGTTGTAGTTCAGAACGAAGGTGTACACAAGGGCATCATCTGTTGTCTTGCAAAGGCACAAATACAAATGGTGTTTTAGAAAATTGAAATCCACTGTAATGCTTAATGCATTTTATAGAATCTGGCAACTTGTGTTGTTCTTACCATTAATGTGCTTTCACAATGATGCAGTGGAGACTCATAAATCAACACATGAGCATTAGTATCTTCTGCGACAGCACCACAGCTTCCTAAGGTCAGGTCAGCTGGATCGACAAACTGGCCGATTCCAAACAGGTCCTTTTTGACTTCCACATGAGCTACATCCTCTCTGCACTCCACAGCAACAGTTGCAGCAGGGACAGGATGTCTCAACTCGAATGGCACGTCAACCTTAGGTTCAGCCTGGGGATCAGAAGGGTAAGTCCAAGTAAGTTCTTTTTCAAATGTATGTTTTTGCTGTTGTGGTTCTGCAGGTTTCTGTTGGGGGGGAGATGGGGGCGCTCCAGGTTTACCAAACCCCTGACCATCACAGAAGCTGGCAAGCAAGGCCAACCCCACAAGGCAAACAGCAGACAACTTCCTCGTCATGACTTCACAACCACAAGTGATCCGAGCAGCTCACTAGGTGCTGTAAAGAATGTGGAAATGTTCCTGCTTTTATAAAACAGTACTTGTTTACTGTGTTAAAGCCACACCCCCTCAGTTGATCATTTCTTCTCAATTATTCTCCCAAAAATATATCAGCAGCCGTTGACCAAAACCTATGAGAGCATTTAAAGCTGAGTTTAGATTCTGTCATTGATTAAGCCGAAAATAACGTTTTTATTTAAGGTTATTTTAATAAAGTTTGCTTACTCCTCACAAATTTTTTGACAATAAAGGAAAGAAAAACAGATAACTAATTAAACAAGGATCAGAAAAAGTCATGTTGACCCTGGGTTAGGGCCACCTAACCTTGACTTAAGAATGACAGTTCAGACTGTATTGCCAAAGTAAATTTTGTGAAGGTCTGTGAACCAATAAGGTTCCAGTTGTCATCACGTTAGATTAACTATCAAATATAATGTTAATGTCAGTCTCACCTTTAGCAAGTTCAGGTGACCATGAGTTCCAGAAGAACAAACAAATTGCACAGGAAAAAAGAGAAGAAAATTTTTTGTGTGAAAAAAAGCAAAGAATTACCTCAAATATTCTTCATTAATTTTAACACTTTTTTTGTAAAATTTCCAACACCGACTTATCTTGAATGAATAAATGAATATTTATTTTTTGATTAGCAATCAAGGAATTCACAAAATACGTACAGAATATAAGGCTAATCAAATAGTATTGGCTGAAGCATAAGCTTATTATGCCAACCCTTTCTTTAAGGCTTTATCTTCAAGCAGATGAAATCTATTTTTAGGAAAAGAATAAATCAATTAACAAAGGAAAAGCTAGCCATGAATCATAAAATAACTTGCATAACAATAACTTGCAAAGACAAAAATAAAACCACAACTGTAAGAATTAATTTCTCTCATTATTTATATTTTTTTCCAGTACTTTTTGTTTAAACAAATTTTTTAAATGAAGAAAGAGATGTGCATCGTTTTAGGTCATTGTCACAGCTATTCCACACATTATAGCCTTTAACAGAAATACACCTCTGTCTTATATTTGTTCTTTTCTTTGATTTTTAAAGGAATCTGTTCCTCTCAAATTATATGGTCGCTCTCTGACCTCAAACAGCTTCAACGTACAATGGCTGATTAGATTTTTTTGTACAAAATACATCATCTGGGCTATTTTAAAGTCAATTAAATCGCAACATCATAAAATTTCTTAACTGAATAAACAAGGCATTTATTGGATCCAAGTTCTATTACTGCCATAGAAGTGTTTCTTTTTGCCCTAAAGCCATATTGGCTGTCGCATTAAACATTATATTTCTTGATTAATTTATAAGCCTTTAAACAAATATTTTTTCTAAAATTCGTTAAAATTGTGGCACTAATGATATTGGTCTATAGTTGTTCAAATGAGCTGTCTCTCCATTTTTGTGAATAGGAATAATTTTAGCTATTTTCGTTATTTTCATACAGTAGTAACACTTTAATTTAATCAGTTATTTTCTAAATAGCTGCTATGTTATTTTTTTCTTTCTTCAGTCTTAAAGTCCCCTACAAGCATTTTTTCTTTGTGACATATTCTTGATAAAGACTAAAATAAGCAGAAGAGAAAGTTTAGGAAATAATAAATTACTTAAATCAAGTTAGTATTTGGTAAACTTTAAACCACTGTCCCAATTCTGAAGGGAGAAACCAGATGACACGTGTTGAAATTATTATATAACCTTGCATCTGTGTTGTGCAACTACAGACTTCAGTGGAGATAACTAAACATTGTGCACTTTATTTTAAACTTTTTCAATACAGAAAACAACACTCATCTTTAAATCTAATATGTTTATTATGACAAAGTCTTGCTATCTTCCAATATGATATAAGTGTGATGTAAATTGTGATGTAAATTGTTCTGAGTTTACTTTTTAACCTTACTTACCAAAAAACTTACCACTTCAGCACATTAAGCATGGTCCAGTTGCTAACTGTGGCTCTTGATTGGCAGTTTAGAGAACAAATCAGCAGTGAGATATAAAGTCAACAAGACCTTTATCTTATAAAAGCCTGCATATTTGCTTACAAATTTTCACAGTATCTAGTGTTTTTTGTGAACCACTTTATGCTGTGAGCCCATAGCAATGCGGGTGTTTTATTGTTGCCTCCTGGCAACGGCTTTGCTCAGCTATCTGGCTGATGCACAATCGGGCAAACCTGGTGATCCTCAGAGGCCATCTCAAAACCCTCAGTGGCCACAAAGACCGCTGCAGAATCCCTATGTTCCCCCGCCTAAGGATGCTAAGATACCTCCGCCACCTCAAACTCCCCAAATCCCACCACCACCATTTCACAGCTGTGAAGTGGATCAGTATGCCAAGATTCAATGTGGTGCTCCGACTATAAGTGCTTCAGAGTGTGAGGCCATAAACTGCTGCTTTGATGGGCACATGTGTTATTATGGTAAATCTGGTAAGTGCATCCATATTTCCTCAGCATTTACTACAAAATCTGTAAAACATAGGGGACAGTTGAAAATTGGCAATGTAATTTTCTTCTCTTATATAATCCTAAACTCCTTTACTTGACCTCATTGGAAAATGTATTGGAATTAAGGAAAACTGAATTGAGAATCCAAGCAGATTTACGCCAAGCTGATCTGTGAATCTATAGCAAAGAAACGACCGATGTTTTAATGCACTTTGTGGGAAAGTACCATAAATATTTCATCTCATGCAAACAATGTTAGTTGTAGTATCATGTTAAGATGTAATGCATTACTTTATTAAGCAAGTTTGTAATTAAGAAAGAAAAGATTAAGGTGGACATGAGAGGCAGTTCACACATAACAGTTAGTCTAACTGGAAAACATGTTTGAAAAGAATTTACAATGTCATTTTGTGGTTGTCATAGTTTTATGATTTTTTTTATTTTTACATGATTCTCTCAGTGACTCTTCAGTGCACCAAGGATGGCCAGTTCATCATAGTTGTTGCCAGAGATGCCACCCTACCCAACATTGACTTGGAGTCAGTAAGTTTCATTGGATCCGGTACAAACTGCCAACCTGTCGGTACAACGTCAGCTTTTGCCATTTACCAGTTCCCTGTGACAGACTGCGGCACCGTGATGATGGTAAGAACTGCAAATGTTCTAACTTAAACTTGAAAAGTATCCATTTTTTTCTACCAACCATAATATCTGAAATATTGCAAATCTAATGTAGGAAGAACCTGGTGTGATCGTTTATGAGAACAGGATGTCCTCTTCATACGAAGTGGCAATTGGACCTCGTGGAGCCATTACCAGGGACAGCCAATATGAGTATGTGTTTTGTTTTGTTTTTTTTCTAGAAACTAAGTGATCATCACAAAGACTAAAATACAATTGCACCCTAGCAACAACTGAAAGGCTTGGTTCTTTATCATAACATGGAGGTAGAGTATGATACGATATGTTCTAGTTTGCTATTCTCCTCATTTTCGATCACGTTGGATAAAATGTCTTTTAAATCAACTTAATGTAACAAAATTACACAGTAAAATGTGCGTATCATCCGTGCTGTTGCACTTTGACAAACAGTGTGATGAGAACAAAGACAGTCCAGTAATGGAAAACAATGAAGAAAGTCGTACAATGTCTTAAGGTACCATGTAATGAAAAATCACCGTTTGAGCATTTAGTGGGGGCAAAAAGACAGACTAACGTTAAATTCAAGCAAGCCAGTCCTGACTCAGTGGGTTGTGTTGGTTGACTTAGATAGTGCTTATTTCTTGCCTCAGGCTGTTTGTCCAGTGCAGATATATTGGCACTACAGTTGAGGCTTTGGTAGTTGAGGTTGGTTTGGTTCCTCCACCTCCCCCAGTTGCAGCTCCTGGACCCCTGCGTGTGGAGCTCAGACTGGCCAATGGGCAATGTGCTGTCAAGGGTTGTGTTGAAGGTTAGCATAAAGGAGATGCTACACATTGTTTGTTTTTGGCAGTAACTGTGTTATGACCACTCTTATTTTGTCTCTACAGCGGATGTGGCCTACAGTTCCTTTTATACTGACTCCGACTACCCCGTCACAAAGGTTCTCAGAGACCCAGTGTATGTTGAGGTCCGAATGCTAGAGAGGACTGACCCCAACCTTGTTCTAACTCTTGGAAGATGCTGGGCAACTACAAGTGAATACCCTCAGAGTGTCCCCCAGTGGGATTTGCTGATTGACGGGTAAGATTACTGGTTTGATTTGGAGCCATTTATAATCCCTATTTTATAAACACATTTTTAATACTATACCACACTAGCCCTTCTCTCTTTATAGCTGCCCCAACCATGATGACCGTTACCTAACCCAGCTTGTTCATGTGGATTCTTCATCTGGACTGATGTATCCAACCCATTACAAGCGATTCATTTTCAAAATGTTCACTTTTGTTGGACATGCTGCAAATGCTCCAAATGATCCAACCAAACAGGCCCCTGCTGACCCAGGATATAATCCTCTGAGAGAAAAGGCATAATATTCAATATATTTTTCCATTGAAAAAAATATGTTTTCTTTTAACATTATTTCTGAAATGATCTAGTCTGTGTTTTCTAGTTCAAACTACAGTCCCTTTTCTGTCCAGGTGTATATCCACTGTGATGTTGCTGTGTGCCAGCCTTCTCATACAAATAGCTGTGAACCAAGATGCTACAGACAGAGTAAGCACAGTCTTCACACAAATTTCATAAACATCGTGCATGTCTAAGCTTTATTCTCTTGAGATGATCACATGAAGCTTGTCTTCTATGATTTCTAAGGGAAATCTGTCCCTAACTGATCATTGCTATGTCTTGTGCACAGAGAGAGCAATATCCAGCTCTACAAGGAAACTTCACAGAGAGGAGACCACTGTGGTCAGCAGCAAAGAGGTTGTCATGACTGATACGGTTACACAGTAACCACATCCCAGAGGAGTTTTAATATCATCAAGTCCAAGTCTCTGAAAGTTAAATAAACCATTTGTTGACCGAGAGTATAGTCAGATCATTGCTTATGTTCTATTACAATATCAACCAGACACATTTTCCTCACGACACTGCTTTCCAAATGGTTTTCACAATTGAAATGTCATGCTGAACTCTCAATAAAATGTGTTAATACTCCAAAAAATCTTGATTGAAGGAGAGGGTACAGGGGTCAGCTCGAGGACCACCATTCTGTAGGTTTTCAGATGTTTACTTGCTGCAGCACACCTGACTCAGATCAGCTGGCCTGTCATAGACATGTGCAGAATTTGACTCACTGTTGGAACACAAATAAATCAGCTGTGCTGCAGCAGGGAAACTTTTAAATCCTGCAGGCCCCCAACCCCCAGCTTATGAGGACTGGTGTTGGTGACCCCTGGTTATGAGATTTTTCCTCCTTTTAATGTTGATCACTGCTCACTAGCAATATTAACATCATGGGTTATATTTCTCAAGTTGAAAGAGCATTTAACTGTGAAGAGCTGGGAACCACTCGTATTATGAAAGCAGATGCAAGACCTGAAAACTGTGTAATAGTTTCTCTAAAGAAAATAAATACCCACAAAAAGAAGTGTTTTTGTAAAATAAAAGTTTTTAAAACACAAAACCATGCTTTTCAACACCCTTGTTTAAAGCATACAGTTAGGCCTGGAAAAATTTGGACAATAACAGTTTCATTGATTTGGACTTTGCCACTACACTGGATTTGAAATGAAACATAGGATGTAAATTAAGTGCGGAGTTAGGAATTATATTGAAAAGATTGAATAAAAATATCCTACACAGCATTTAGGAACTGTATCCACAAAGTTTCCTCATTTTAGAGGCTCAAAAGTAATTTCACAATCAACACTGATGCGGATAAAATGTTTATTTTTTATACCTTGTTGAGAATTCTTTGGAGGGCATGACTGACTAAAGTCTGGAACTGACAAACTTCCCTTATCAGCGGATTTCACTCCTTTGTTATCCATCACTTGACCTTTTTTTCTGCTGTCTGTTGTTGCTTGTTTTGGGGACTTTTTGTTCACACTTTCTCTGAAATTCATGGTCAATTTGGTGGAAATTTGATGACTAAGCCAAAACATTCAGCTTCTTTGCCTTAAACATGGCGATTTGTTATTCAATGATATTTAAATATAGCTATTACAGAAGAACATTTCTTGTTTGACCAAGATTGATGAGCATGCACCCTTTGACTATTTTACACAATACGTTTTAATAAATAAAATTAAAATTATTACATTTGCATTATTCTCATAATTTTCCTAATTTTTTAAAGCACTAAACTTTTAACCACACTGTTTTCACTACTCATTATATTCAAAGTCACTTATAAATAGTTTTTGTAGTATTACAGCTTTTAAAGTATCATCAGACTAACTGATCTAGACCACTAAAGATGACTTTTTCTTCACATTGACAGATCTGCGAAAATACAGGATATTAATTTTCAAATAAACGTTTTTTTTTTCAAGTGACTCCAAAACACAACTTGCTTTTTGTAAAGGCAATTACAACGGGAGAGTTGGAGATAAATTTAATCTGGAAGGCATCTAATTCTGGTTTAAATTGGTGTTGCTCAAAACATGTACTTAACTGCCCATTTATTCCTCATATTTATGTCATATCTGTTCTGTTTTCATCATTTTCAACCTTGACAAAAATCTTAATTTATAGCAATTGTACAATACTAATTTTACTGTTTCTTTATTTTAGTTTTTCAAAGCTGATTTTTTTTATTATTTAATAATGCTAAAGTATACTGCCGTATATATCATTCAATAACTATGCGTTGGTCCCTCTGACACAATTTGAAAGACTCTTATTTGTATGTGAAATATGAGAAAAATACATAATTAGTATTCTTTAATTTAAAAAAATCCAAAACAAAAATGTTGACATGAATTGATGCAGTATTAGAAAAGAGTTTAGAGCATTACTGTTTCATAGACATTAGAGCACGGAAACAGCAACCAAAACAACCAATAATCTTTAGAAAAGCTTTGAATATTCATAAGTTTGCATTACATACACTATAACATTGCCTGTACTTGTTGTACTGTACAGTTGGATAGTATTTATGCTATGATGGCAGTCGGAAGAGCACATACGTGGAAGGTTTACTCAGGTCTATTTATGTTTTGATGTTGACATAAGTTTTTTTATTTGTGTGTTCACCAAAACTTTCTGTATTCACAATGAAGGTTTCTCATCATTATGAGTTTAAAGTGCAGACTCCCTGCTTTAATTCGAAAGTATTTACTTCTAAATCTGAGAGAAATGATTTAAGAAATATAACTTTTGAATATTTATCTGCCTTTTTTTAAAGTAACAGTAAGTCAATGAAAAGTTAACTCCGGCATTATTTAACTTATATCCCCCTCATGGATCCATCATCAGTCAAGCAGGTGAAATGTCTGGAGTTGATTTGAAGTGTGGCATTTGTATTTGCACTCAAATGCAAAGGTGTAATATCAAGACACTGCAATTTATTTAAAATTCGGATTTTTTCTGTTGGGGTTGTACAAAATATTCATGTTGAAATATCTTCAGAGATACTTGAAAAATGTCAGTAAATATTGTATCCAAAAATAAACATTTTATCAATCAATGTGAATGATCTGGATCGTTGGATCGATACGTTTGCATGACAATCTGCACTTCTTACAGCCTTCGCTTTAACTGGTTTGTAAACACTTCATTTCCCAGACACCTTCAGTGTCTGAGAGGACGACGTAAGACGTACAAATAACATTGGCCAATGAAATTGGACTTTCGAGTTAAACCCTAAATTTTGATTGGACAGTAATTACGCTATCTCGGTTTAGCCCAAATTGCTGGCGGTTGCGTACACCCACACGTTAAAGTCATTAGAATATTTTATAGTTAACGCAATCCACTGCCTCCGATGAGATTTCGGCCAACCCGTTATGTTTGTTTCTTCCGGTTTAGTGGGTTAACTGGCCAATTGCGTCTCTTCTTCGGCCTCAAGACAACGTTCTACTCCGGTGCTCCTCTTCTGTTCGCCCGGAAACTCCCAATGCAGTACAGTAGAAATTTAACCAGCAGTAACGGTGACAGCGCGGAGGGCGTGAGCAAAGCAGGCAATTCAAGGCTCGGAAGGCCAAAACAGGGACCGTACGGCGGAAACGTTCCCTCAATCGTTGCAGCAGAAGATATGGGTTCTCCGTTGGAGAAGAAACACGTGGGAAATGCGCTTGACGTTAACGAGAGGAACCTACGGACTCCGAGTCCCATGCTAGGAGCTAGCTGCGACGAAGACTCGGAGGCAGAGTCCTTTCGGGATGGAAGAAGTGAAGATGTAGATCGAGACACAAGGAGTAAAGCGCTTGCTTGGTGCAGAGACTTCTTGTCTGGATCGTGGAAGACTATCCATGAGAGAGATTTTCAAATTAGCATCGTCAGGTAAATCTAATCCATAGCATGCTAAGGATGATGCTAACGGTGGAATAGAAACAAGGGAAAATACGACATTAATTTATTCTTCTATTACTTTTTGTGTGATTGTTTTCATCCATTTGGTGATGATTTTATAACGGTCATGTTTATTTTGGCCTCTGTGATTTTCATTCAGCCATGACAAGTTAAAATCATGATCAAACTTTCAAATGACACTGTAAATATACATCTAACATTGTTTTCCAGATGTTTAATAAATGTTCCTGAGTCCCAGTTTGCAAACCAGTCTTTTATGGTGTTTAATACAACAGAATTGTATATTAAGAAGAACATGCTTATTGTTTTTATGTGTTTTTATTTTTACTTTGAGCCTCCAATAAAGATGAATTGATTTAAATGTCTGTTTTGCAGCGGTGGACTCAGTAATCTGCTGTACCTGTGCAGCTTGCCTGAACATATACAAAGTATGGGAGAGGAGCCAAGGCTCGTGCTCCTCAGAGTGTATGGTGCCATCTTACAGGTTAGTCTTTTTAGTTTGAGTCAGTAAAAAATATAAACTTTTTTTATTTGTATCTGTGTGAATATTATAATAAAAACCATATGCTATTGTTTTACATCAATCAGCCATTGTTCTTCATGGGTCTCTTGTGAATGTGTTGCAGGGCGTGGACTCACTGGTGTTGGAGAGTGTGATGTTTGCCATTCTGGCAGAACGGACTTTGGGACCCAGACTGTATGGTATCTTTCCAGAAGGACGCTTGGAACAGTACCTTCCGGTATAACCACAAATTTATATGTCAACAGTCACGCATTGCAACCTTCAATAGATAAACTGTACTAAAAAGAAACACTGTTGTGTTTCTGTGAAAAAGGGAACAGTGGAATAGTTTTTCACATTTACCAGCCTAGTATTTGTGAAAGTTTATTTCTGCTTTTTTTTTTTTTTTTAAGAATACTCGGATGCGCACAGATCAGCTCTCAGATCCAGACATCTCAGCTGAGATTGCCACCAAGCTGGCACAATTTCATGAAATGGTTATGCCCTTCAACAAAGAGCCAAAGTGGCTGTTTGGGACCATTGATAAGTAAGGACTTGCACTGCATATCCTGACTACAAAGCCTAACTGCAATGTTTTCATATTAAAATATACTCTTTTTTTGTTTGTTTGTTTTTTAGATACATGGATCAAGTGATGAATATTAAGTTTGTTCGTGAAGCACATATAAAGAAATACAAGAAAATTGCGAAGATTGACTTGCCTGCAGAGCTAAAGAGTCTCCGGTGAGTTAAAGTGCAGGCTTAAAATGAGATAGCAGTATTTTGTGGAGTACTTTTGTACACGTGTCATAGCTGAAAGCTCAGGAGTTGTGATTGGAAAGGTTAGGAGAAAATGTTTAATGAATTGTCCCTGTCATTGTCATTTACTCTTCACCATTATAGAGAAACTGCTGTTATTTAAACCATGAACAAACTATTTACTCTGTCAGAGCTGCCTCTCGCATTCCTACAGGCTATTTCCATGTTGAGTGTTTACAGAATTACATCTTATCTCCTCACTTTAGTTTAGCAATTATTTTGTTCCATACAGGGTGAAAATCAAGGAAGGCTTAATTTGAGAAATGGTGTATGCATCTTCTTGTGCATTGAAGAAGTGTGTTTTATATCTGTTGCAAAGTAACCCAGCCAACAGATGCTTTAGAAATGGGGTCACATTTTTTTTTTAAGAAATTGATTTGTCTCCACTTAAAAAACTTCTGGACGTGAATAATATAATTCTTATTGGGGCTGGAGTAGTGGGATTTCTACAACTGGGCAAATGCAATATTTCAAAACTGTCAACAGAACCAAGTGTCAGATTTTAAATAGCATGCAGACATTTTGCTTGTACATGCAGAACTGATGGCTGTAGCTGGGGGATTTCATCATAGGGACCAGCTCTTGTTGCTTTTTTCTCTCTGACTATTGATTGAACTTTGTACCAGTATCTCCACGTTTTCACCGTCATCCTTCTGAAAGTTTGACCTTAGAACCAACACAGAATCAGACCCGTGTTTGTCTTTTTTATCTGCCAATAAGTGTTATCTTGTAGTTATGCAGCAGATCCACTCTGTTGCAGACATGAGGTGAATTATCACTGAAAATCCTCATCTTTGGTTGTTAAAAATAGTCTGAGCTGGAAAGAGATTTACAACAGTACCTTACAAGTGAACACATTAAAGACATTTTTTTTATACGCCTTCTCCCCCGAAGGAATGCAAAGTTGTAAAGGCACTTGTTGAATCCACTAGTCTACTAGTCTCATCAATGCATTGGCTTATGCCGTATGCAGCTGTATTGCAATGCTAAAGCTTCAATGGGCAACAAAATATCTTATTCACACAACAAACATCGTGCTAAAATGCTAATATTTGTGTTGAAGCGACAGCCAAACCGGAATCAATGTCAGACACGATATAACATGTTCAACTTAAAACAGACAGATTCTGATAAGATGTGTTTGTATGATTGCCTAAATGTAGTTTCGACAGGTTTTCTGCTTTTACAGTCATTATTGAAGTGTTTTTTTTTTTTTTAAGGACCAGACTTTTTTTTTTTTTTTTAGTCATACGCTTCACTGCCTGCATATGTAATTCTTCATAAACTCTATCCTCTTTGTTTTTCTTTCCTTTTTTATAATTACCCTCACTGTTAATCTGCCTGCTTTCTCTACCACAGAGCGTTACTGGCAGCAACTCCATCACCAGTGGTGTTTTGCCACAATGACGTCCAAGAAGGTAGAATGCCGATCCAGTTTCCATTCTCGCACTACTGGTTTGATCTGTTTGATTTACACTTTGGCTCTGCTGTCATGGTTCATTGGTTACCCTTGTCATTATGCAAGTCAAAGTCATGCTATGTTGTAGTTATTAGAGGCGGCTCATATTTGCTTACATCATATTCCTAACATGACCTGAGAGAACATGTTAACACACCCAGACTCATGTCTTGATGGCACAAGATTAGATATAACGACGATACTTAAAAAGATGAGTTCAAGACTGTTTTCCAAAGTGTGAAAAGTTTCCCAGAAGAAGCAGAGTGTCTAAGCTATGTGTTTGCATTACTTGTTCAACACCATGTCAATATCTGAACAATGAACCCATTCTTCTATGCCAACCCGGTCACGGTATTCTTCTCCCCAAAACAAATTTGCAAAGCATCAGAACAGGTTTCCAATTTGTCTCCAAAGATACTGGATGTGATTCAGTTTTAATTTACTTATGTTTATATCTGTTAGACACATGCAAAGCAATGCCCTCACAATACATTATAAGGATATAATGAACTAAGTGTTGCTAAGGTCGCTTTGAACATCATCCAGTTTAGTCAATTCCTGTCTAAATCATTCGAGTTCATTGCAATCCAGTCTGAGTGGTTTCAGAGCAAAAAGCCTGCAGTACAGTATGCATTTAAAATATATTTAAACCAAGAGAATAAAAACCCTAGATTCTTTTTATTGATTAAACAGTAAATATAAGAAAGGTAGAAGTACGTTTTCATTTTGACTACCTTTTACTTCGTTCATTTCCATCCATTAGCCGAAATGCTGTAGGAGACCGTTTTTCCTGTCAAGGACGAGGACACTGGTTTCTTTAGATTGAGAAGAATATAAATTTAATAA
>JBAMHX010000011.1:22933222-22960036 GCA_037177515.1 Pseudomugil tenellus
CTACATCACTCACATGTATGGAAGGAAAGATGACAACAGACCCCAGGTTAAAAAAAAGCGAAGTTCTCCTTTAAGTAGGCTATTTGGTTGTTTCTTTTCTGTTTTTTTTTTTTTTATTTTATGTCTACTCTGTCGTGAAAAGTGTACACCAGTGTAGTGTAATGTACAAAATATTGTACAAAATATTCTTTTTTTTCTTTTTTATTTTCACTTGCTTGAAATAAATCCAATCCAATCAAGACATCTTTGAGGCAGGTCAAACTGAAGGCTAACTTTCTCAAAGAGGAGAGAATAAAGAGTTTTGATATGTCTGCATGCTTTTTCTTAATTATACAAGTTAGGATAGACTGTGTGTATACTGATAGTTCAGCAGAATAGTTTTTATGTAGATTTTTTCTTCTTTTGCATAGAATAGACAAACAAAGCGGAAAATAAATGTACATGTTGTGATGATGTTATTCTGTTATGACATTCAAGACTTTCCTGCAGGGAAGAAGTTTGTGTGTTGTACATGGAAGCCTCTGCTGTGTTTTAATCAAGACACTTATCTTTCTCCTTTTAGGACAATAAAAAGTTCTTTAAAAGGAGCGACCTTGCAAGAAAGGAGCAAGAAGACTACTTCAGAAGATGTGGATATAAGGTTAATATAACCAGCACACATCTCTCTAATACACTTATATTTGTTTAGGAAAACACTTTCTTTCAGTATTTTGTGAAGTTTAATGATAAAATAATGAAGTACTTAAATCTTTTGGCAGAAAAAAATCAAAGTTAAGTGTTGTTGTTCAGGTGTGTGTTAGTGTTTACTTTGTTGTTTTTTCCACAATTTGCCTTTGTTGCCTGCATCTGTAGGTTCAGAGAGACACTCCTGAGAGACAGGTATGGGATTTCTTAGTGAAAATACCAAGCAAGATGCATGAAAAAAGGATAAAAGACACAGTGTCCCCAAGCTTCCACTTCCTTGGCATCCCCAATCCTCTGAAATGTTACCAAATTTTAAGTCTGGGTGGGGAAAAATAAATTTAAAAAAATATGAAAAATACTTTTCTTTTGCCATGTGGGTTGTCACAAATCAGCGAATAGATTTTAGATGTTTGGGTACAAAAAGGAATTTTTTGTGGTCCAATTGTATATTTAATTGGGATGTCTGATATAATCGACATACAGATATTATCGGCATACCGATATTATCAGCCAATATCTGCATTAAAATGTTATATTGGAAAATCTGAGTGTTCATTTTTTTTTTTTTCTTTAAATGACAACTTGTACAGAACATGTACAAATTATATATCAAACTCTTCCTCTACCTCAACATCACAAATAAGAAAAGTCATGTATAGTTTTCCACTTTGGCATCATCAAACCGCGTCGTCACTTGCAACATCTGGAACTTGGAAGTGGACTCGTCCACATGTTTAGGAATTATTTGTTTTATTTTACCTAAAAGTATCTGCAGACATCAAATTTGCTGCAAAGTATTATGTCTTGCCTGAAATTATTTATTTTTTGTAGGGAAACAGGTCAAAATAAATTGGTATCAGAATTGTAAATTTGGGTATATCGGTAAAAATTATAAATTTAGTTTCTGCAAGAAAAAAAAGTTTTTTGTTAATATTTTTTTTATGACAAAGAAAAAAAGAATTTGTGTTTAAGGTTGAAGCCACAAGCAAAAGCATTAATGTTTCCAACACAGTATTTATGATTCAAGCAGTTTCTTTAACTGTACCACTATGACTTACTTCTACAATTAGGATACATAGTGATATTTATAATATATATATTCCAATATGAAAAACTCTAAATATAAAGAGGAACAAGGAAATGAAGCATCAAAGCCAAGATGGGGCACAAGCACTGTGGATTATAGCATGGCATACTGAACTACAACTTAATAACAAGCAAAAAATACCCACTTTTCTTATCAAGCTATGCTTTTTTATTTTGCAAATTATTTGTCTCGGAAACCTCAGTATTTAGAGCTACTGTAGGTTCTGCAGGCTTTGTGTCATTAGTTTGCACTGCATTCTAACATTTTCTCAATTGAAAATGACATTTCTGTTGAAGTTTGCTGGGAGCTGAAAACACCAAACTTATTTATTACTTTATTAAGTTGTTTGAGTAGAATCAGTCATTGGTTACTATTTCCTAATTGGTCTTTTAGATTGTGCTGCTTTAACCACAATCTGAGAGTGTTGTGATGCATGGCCCCATGAAAGCATGATCTTGTCCCATTCTGAGTTTTTTATTCTTATTTTGCTGTTGTTGTAAATGACAGGAGATTTCTTTGTAGTGAATCTTCATCATTTGCAGCTAGTTTACACAGTTGCATTTGGTTTAATCTTTATATTAATTGTGTGACTTGTCTTACTCAGAACAGATGCAGGTAAGATGGAGACGTGTGCAGTTCAGTCCTTTTAGCCTCGTTTCCCCCAACAGGTCCAGCTTGGTGCATGATGGTATGTTTAAATATACCATGCATTTTTTAGTTTTAAATGAAAAGCGCAAACAGCCGTGTGCCGTTCTCATCTGTTGTTTGTCGGGTTCTTCGTTCTAATTCAAGAAATGGCTTCGCTTCCAGACCCCTTGGTGGAAACGGGGCTTTTTGAGTGACACGTCTTTGTCAGTTTGTGATGTTATCTATTAAAGAACATGAGTTTTTAAACATCTCTTTGTTTTTCTTTGTGCTTGGTTCAATTCTTCCCGTAATGTTTGCATATTTGTGTTTCTTCCACATTCCCTTTAAGATTGATCAGGAGGACGGAGATGAAGCATCCACCTCGGCTAATCCGGTGTTGGAACTGGAGCTAACGGAAGAGAAGCTGCCAATGACACTGTCTCGTCAGGAGGTGAGGAATTAAATGATATGTTTGTCATGTTTTTCTTTGCATGCACTGTGTTAAGTATTTGCTCCATTTGTGCAGGTTATAAGGCGACTTCGAGAACGAGGGGAACCAATCAGATTGTTTGGGGAGTCTGATTATGATGCCTTCCAAAGACTCAGGAAAATTGAAATTCTGACCCCAGAAGTAAACAAGGTAGGACTGATTGTCTTGGCGCTGTATGCATGATGCATATAATTAATAAATAAAAAAATAAGTGTCTACTGAACAAAGACCTTACATGTAAGCATTACCTTTATGCAGAGGTGGTCCAGAAAGTAAAAATCATATCCGGCAGCTGTTCCAACAAGTTACCAGACCAGCTGAACTTAGTGAACACAGTTCATCTGGCAGGTGAACGAGCCTGTTGGTGAAAACACCTGTTCTACGTGTACAGGTAGATCCAGAAATATGGCAACTTTTACTTTCTGGGCCAGGAATTGTCTCCTCTGCCTTTATGTGAATGGCTGTCTCTCTTTAAGCTCAAGAAAAATGATAAAAAACTGATACACAAGCACGTCAATCAGGATATTTGCTGCTTGTTCTGTATCTTAAGGGCTTAAGAAATGACCTAAAAGCAGCTATGGACAAGATCGACCAACAGTACCTGAATGAGATTGTTGGAGGAACAGAGCCGGGGGAGATGGACACACAACACGACCTGAAAGTACATGAAGAAAACACCACTATAGAAGAGCTTGAGGTACGGCGCTCGATGTATGTCAGGGGGTAGAAATTCTGCAATTTTATTACTAAATGGCTTGTTTTATTTATAAAATTGCTGTAATTTTGAGCGTGGTTGGGTATTACTAACGTGTTTTATAAAATAAAATGAATCTTTATATCAGTTTAAATTGTGTGATTTTTGAATTTTTTTTTCTTTTTTAATGCTAAATTTCTTCCTAGGCTCTTGGAAAAACTTTGGGAACAGGTGATGACAATGGAGACCAAGATGTTATTGACAAATTTTTAAGGGTAAGGCAAGAATATCATGCTCTACTTTTTATCTAGAGGGAGCTGTTGGATAAGAATGATTACAGAAAAGTTATGTTTGCTATTTGGGATTTATTTTACGTTTGAAATCACTTAATTGGTAAATCACATAATTGGATTTTTTGCTATTAGGAGCCATAATATCTCCAGAATACAGGAATGTTATAATGTTCAGTATTTGTGACAAACAAATGATGTTTCCTGTTTGCTAGTTTCTTCTTGGTGTTTGGGCCAAAGATCTGAACAGCCGAGAAGACCACGTGAAGCGCAGCGTTCAGGGCAAGTTGGCGAGTGCAACACACTCACAGACCGAGTCGTACCTCAAGCCCCTCTTTAGGAAGCTCAGGAAGAAGGTAACACCATAAATAATATGAAAATCTTCAATTTGGTCTTGTGTGGGGTGAATTACATCTGCCATTCTGTTTCATCGTGTCTCTTCCAGAGTTTACCTGCTGACATCAAAGATTCAATTACAGACATCATTAAGTTTATGTTGGAGAGGGAATATGTTAAGGTATGAAAGCATCATCTACGCTCTTTCATGATTACAAGTACATCCCAACATGTTTCAGTAACAGACTTTCATTTCAGGCAAATGATGCCTATTTACAGATGGCCATTGGGAATGCTCCCTGGCCTATTGGTGTGACTATGGTGGGAATCCACGCCCGTACCGGACGAGAAAAGATCTTCTCAAAACACGTGGCCCACGTCCTCAATGACGAGACGCAGAGAAAATATATTCAGGTTTGTGTCAGAGATAAATTTCTTGTCAAAGTGGGACATCACTGCTTCATTTCTCACATTAGTGTTTTACAATGTTTTTAGTGGGAATTTAGAATTGAAAATGATTTCTTTTTAAAATGATGAAATGTTCAAATTATCACCAGGGCTGTATATCATAAATTACTGTAAACACATTGTATAAAGAAATTATGCACGTGTTTTATAGAGCTTTAAAATGAGCATCCAAGTAGATACATTTTATTTATACTGCACTTTAAGAGTAAATATGACTTCTTGATAAGTTATACACTGAATAGGTCAGCATTTTTTCTGGATGATGTATTCTAACCAAACTAAACTTTAAAAAGGTTACAGTTGCTATAATGTATATTTCTTTCAAAGTTCAAATTCCTCAATGTGTTTCTCTCTACAGGGTTTGAAGAGGCTAATGACTATCTGCCAGAAACACTTCCCAACTGATCCATCAAAGTGTGTGGAGTACAACGCTCTTTAACTCGTCAAATTAGCAGATATACCAACAATGCTTTTGTGTTCCTTGTATTGCAATGCAATTTTGGATTATTTCTCTTTCTTTTACTCCTGTTCAGTTCTATTTTGTTATAATAAAATAATGGTTTTGGCAGAAAATTCTTAAAGTTTTTTCCTTATTAGAATTTCTGAGGGGGGGCAGAATAAAAACAAAAAAAGTTTAGGTTGGTAAAGCGTAATTGTATACCAATAATAGTTTCATACTGCTGAGAGATTTTTAAGACTTCTGATAAAAGTATGACTGCCCCAAGAATTATTATGAAGAAATAATGTCTAAATGTTTAATGTGGAACTTATCCTTATTTCAGTCTTTATGCTCATATGGAAACCAGTCGTAATTCCACTGAACCACCTTACTGTGATAACAGCATAGAGTTTAAATGTTCCATCTGTTAGGATTATACATTTCTACAAAGTGAACAAGTTAATGCCTTTTGTGATGTTTTTTTTTCTTTGTAATTGCTGAGATTTTCACTTGTCATCTGCAGCTGGACTTCCAAAAAGGGGTTATTTTTAGCTACTATAATTTGCTTTGTCATTCGAAAAATGTGTCTGCAGAGACAATAAAGGACTGTCACCACCATATTTTTTTAATTGCATGCTCTGTTAGCCAAGAATTCACGAGTAAAGAGTTAATCTGATGCAAATGGATAATTGAGGAAAGTGTTCCTTTTATATGCATGACTAGACAGCAGTCCAACAAATTATTCAAGCAGAAACTACATTTGCAATGACTGACTGCTAAAAGAACCCCTTGTAGTTTTTTTTTAAAATGGTAACATCCAACGTCACAATGACCTTATTACTCTGTGTAACCATGGTGATATTCTGCTCCTTGTGGTGATAGTATGTTCTTGGTTGCCAGAGCCCACGTCACCGGCGTTTCAGTCTGTCAGCTCTGAACACGTCACTGAACACGGAGGCTCATCTGGGCAGGTTGGCAGCATAGATATCATGAACTTCTGTTGAATTTTCCTTTCAACTCGTTCTTTTCAAATCTAAACCACAAACAGAGTTGTGTCTTTGCAGTGGAGAGACATTAGACATGAATAAATAAACATATCTGAGGTCAGTAAGTTTATCCATCCGTGCAGACTTTCATCCACCTGTCCTTGAATGAAAGTAAGCTAAATATTTTGGCTTTGGTCCAGTTTCATCTTATGAATCACTGTCAGCGATGTTTGCTAAGGCCTTGAGATGATTTGCCAGGGAAAGTGTTTGCTGTTCACTTTAGAACAAAAAGAGGATTCGTTGTGTTTTATCATACTTTGCAGCAGTTGTGTGAGTTACACACTGCTTGTATAGAAGTGAATACTTTTAGGTGGAAACAGACAAATGTGAAATGAATCCAGATTTTTAACTTTAGTTATGTGAACATCACATTGTTTTTGGTTAGAAAAATGTTACTCAAGCAGACATAGTGGGCAGTAAAGACAACATGCTTGCATAATAAGGATGTAAAACACACTTTTTTTGTTTGTTTTTGCTGTATCACATTTTATTTCTCTGATCCATGTTGGAATATTATTCACTTACTCATCTTCATTTCACTTTAATTTGCAGAAAGCTTTAGAATATAAAAGACTGTAAAGCGTTAGGTTGGCTGCAACCCAGGGGGTGGGGGTGTCTTCATGACCTCAGACCTATGTGCAACCTCATTACTGGCGTAAGATGTGGGCGAGCTGATAAAAAAAATCTGCTCGCACATCTTTTTGTTCAGTAGTCAGAGAAGGACGTGTTGGGGATCCACTGAGTGCAGTTAACACTTTCAGATCCCAGGTTTCATAGGAGGATGATCTCCACCGCTCCCCTCTGAACGGCATACATTAGCATTCCGATGAGGAAATCAAAGCAAGGCTGTCACACCTTTAATTCTTTTATGTTATTCATATTTTGGGACAGTGTTGGGCCGTATTTCAGTTAGGTGAGATGAACCAAATGAGTTCCACAAACATTGAAGTTTTTTTTTGCTTTAACACTTTAAACTTTTTTACTTTAAAAGTAATTTTGCATTATGTTAAAGACAACAGTTTAGTTAGGAAACCTTATTAATGTTTGATTAGATAATCATTTTATCCAGGTTAATAATTTTCCAGGTTTTGTTGAAAGTCTGTCAGATTGCAGGATTCTTTCTTTTGTGTTTATTTTTTATGGACTGTAATCAGAGCTTCGTTTCTCTTCATGTGAACTGGCTGGACAGTATAGTTGCCAGGCACCTGAGGTTGAAAGGTAGAAGCTAATCACCAGTGGAGGTGTAGTATGTCACACCAGCATGTCTCTTCCTCTCTCTCTTTGTTTGTCTTTCTTCCCACACTTCATCTCTGGATCCTTGGCAGTCTAAATGGATTCACAAAAACACCTACTATCCTTTTACAGCCAGAAACAACTGCAGCCTTGTAAAGACTTGGGTTTAAAGTGATTTGGGTGCATTAATCTGATCACTCCCCTTAAGTGTTCATTTTATTACAAGGTCATAAAGGTCTGCACATAATGAATGTGAAATTAAATGTACGTGTGATGCATTGAAGTCATTCAGCAAAATCAGGTGGAAGAAAAGAACATTTAGTCTGAAATGAAATGGTGCTCATTTAGAATGATTATTGGTATAAGGCACAAATTTCAGTCCTTGTAATGATTTTGCAAAATGTTTCCAGGCCAGGTTGGTTTGGATGATCTCTTACCAAACTAAATTAGTTGTTTAAAACAAAGATTTTACAGCTTGTACAGAATAATTCAGGTCTTTGGAGGAGTCATTGCTATGGTGAAATGTTCTCATCGTTCTTATGAGAAAAGAAAGAAAATGAAAATGAGGAAACAAGAGACCGAACTGTAAAGTTTGCAGGCAGTGTTGTGAGCAATCCTTCAATAGATCAAATGAAATGGGAATATTTATGGCACCAGCAGGACAGATTATGATGTGAGGCTCCTACAAGCACGTGTGGCCACCTGCGTCTTATCTCTCTTTTTTATCTTAGAAACTACTATTACTGACAATTAGCTGATTACTTTGTAATCTCCTTATCGGGTTGCGTTTGCTGTGACACTTATCTTACCTACACGTGTGCGTGGGTTTATGAGAAAAGGGGTTTGACCCGTCCTGTTTCTGGTAACAAACACATCAATCACTGACAGAACGACAGCAAAGGGCACATCAGCTTCTGCAGCTGCTTGCGTGATTCCTGCCAAGCTGAAAAGTAACTTTGCAAAGTGCTGCTGCGTTCGTGACATAAATATTTCTGCGTAGGCTGGTTGCACGTCTTAAACGCTCCCTGGACACACACATCTTGCAGCCAGAGAGGGAGGGCATCATCATGCTGCTCGGAGGACGCATGTGGCCGCTGGTCAGACTGCGCGTGGAAGCCAAACCCGCTTCTTTCATCATGTGAATGTAAAAACGCTGCGATCGGGGAGAGACACGGCTCCTGGCACCGCCTGGCACATATTAGACCAATCCCCTTCGGTATGGACGGCTTGCAGGCAGAAAACACCGGAGTTGGTGGAATCGCGGAGGACGCGGAGGAAAAGTATCGCGCGCTCGCTTATGACACCGCGCTCAGCACTTTGCTGGCAGTGGTTCTGTATGTGCTGGTGAAAGTGAGCCTGGACGGCTTCAGGCAGTGGCGGGCCAGGATCTCGGTGCTTATCGTGGGTTCGGGACCCGTGGGGCTGACCGCCGCGCTGGTCGCTGTCCGCTCCGGGAAGGTGCTGAAACTCACCGTGCTGGATGAACGGTACCGGACCGCCCTGCTCTGCAGACCCCAGCAGATCGCTCTGGATCCACGCAGCGTGAACTTTCTGCTGGGACTCGGGGTGGACTTTGACAACATGGAGGGCTGCTGGCACAACGAGCATTTCTTCACCAGGATAGGTGTGTTTCAGGAGTACCTGCTGAGCATCCTGGAGCAGAAGAAACAAAGGGTGGATGTCAAAGTGCAGCTGGGGACCAAGGTAAGCTCTGGTCACAAACTACATTTCTCAACTTCTATTGACATGTCCTAAAGTGGTATCTTGCTGTTTTTGATGGTGTGTAATGTAAACCAGGAGCTCAACCTTCTAATAGGTTATATTAAACCTACACATGTAAACTATTATGTGGGGACTTTCTACAAAAAGGAGACACTATACCAAAGATATCAAATTTTCCAGTGATTGCAATGTATCTGCTGTCAAAATATCATCTTCCCAAAGAGACCTCAGTCAAAGAAAACACGGGTATGTTTTCAGTCCATTGGGGGTCCAGCATTGATCTGTCACCATGGAAGCATTTGAATCAGATTGAACAAATTCCTTTGAAACACGTAAAGAATTTTTCCTCACCAGCAAAACTACTTTCTTTGTAAAGTGTTTGGGAACTGCCAGCCTTAAACAAGTCTCTCTGTGGCTAAATATGCTCATTCACATCAGATGTCTTATAGCGAGGCTCCTTTACACAGCTTCACACCGAACAACAGGCAAACTGAAAGCAGCTTTTCCGTAGAAATAATCTGTTATATAAACTGACCTCAAACACGAAGAGAGCGCTTTCTACAGTTTTTAGGTCAGTGGAGAGTAAACGGTGGAATTAGAGTAAACAAATCCCCACCCAAACATACCACAGCATCGAAATAAAATGGATTTTAAATGTAATCCTATTTATCCACAGAGGATTACCTTTCAGGCATCCCCAAACCAAATGCTGCTGTTAGTTCTGGCACCTTATTTTATAGCATATTAAGTTTAGCACATGTCTGATCAGCCTGTGATGATAAAATAACAACGCTTATCCCTGTTTTATTACAGGGATCGTTACGTCATTATGGCTGCCCTCACTGTAACAGCTCCACTGCCTCTTACTAGATGTTTTAAGTGAAGTAACCTATTAACACAGAAACTCAGATGTTTCTGAGAAAGACACTTTAACTATTATTACATTTCCAGTGCATATTTGTATAATGGCTTGAACTAGCTGAGACTTTACAATGACTCTTTTAAGGTTTTATTAATTTAATCTTATAATTTCTTTTTGCCAACAACACACAGGAAAAGATGTTGTAAGTCTACCGCTCTCTGGGTTTAGCAACTTTCCTTTCTTCTTATACCCCCTCACCCCCACTACTCTATATCTCACCAACCTCCAGAAGATGGAAGACAAGGTCAGCTGAGTCTTTGATCCCAGAAAACGTCCATTTCTTATAAAGTATCAGCCAAGCTTGCCATTTCCTGTTGATTAGACAAGACGGAGGGCTTGATGACAGTTATAGACTCCTAGCCCGCAAATCCTGCAAAGGTCTGAAAATGCAAATGATTAGATGTAGATCTATTGGGGTTTTCGTCATTATAAATCCTCTAAAACACTTTTATTCTCTTTTTCTAGCCTGCCAACTTGTTCTTTTTTGTTCTTGAGACAGGCAAAACTCTGGTGAGGGACAGAGATTAATTCACCAGAGCATTGAAATGAATCTGTCAGAGAGATGTCCTGTTGTAAGACAAACACACCCAGCGGCACTCATTTAAACATTGCAACAATTTAAACAACCGTAGATTAATAGGTACTGGGAGGGAAAAAGCTCACTTTCTCCTTTTGAGGATTTGTTAGGGTGCTCCACATGTAGATCTTGTTGTTCTACCAGATTTTTAAGTATTTTCTTTTTTAAAAGATTTGCTGTTCTTCACAATCTTACATGACTTTAGAAACTGTCAAGCTTTTCAGAAGCCGCACATATTGTGTTCTGAAGCTGATAGCTGCTAAATAGTCTAATCAAACTTTATACTTTAGTAAAAAAAAAAAAAACAGTTAATACTGCATAATGCTGAACAATTTTACAAATATGTCTTCTATTTTAACAAAAAACTTTTTTTGAATGAAAGAAAATACAGAATTTGTTAGTCATAGCCTAAATAAATACATTTCTTTTTGTGTTAGTTCACAGAGGAATACCTGCAGCGGATTCCACACAAAGACTGGCCTCGTGTGATCGTGGTGGCGGATGGCTCATGTGGGGACTCCTGCTCCGTGTTGGGAATCAGTTCCGATTATACTGTGGAATCCTGCCATGCTTATGGAGCTAATGCCACCATTGAGAGATTGGACCAAAGACAGGTCTGGACACACACTTTCTATATATATATTTGCTCATTTTCACAGAACGAAATCAACCTTCTAAACAGGTCTTAGCCATCTTTGCCAGATGCTAAACTATAGCATCAAATAAAACAACAAATATAAATTTCAGGAGAGAAACACTGCATGGGTAACAGCAATGGAGCAAATATGCAAAGTTATAGATCTGCATTTTAGAAAGTAGCTTATGTAAAACACGTAATTAATTAGCATGGCAGAGGTAACACCAGCTGCAACTATAAATGTGCTGTATTGTAACATTTGCACTGTGAGTCAACACACATCAGGGTGCTGTTTGTGTAAAGAATAAGGACCTGTATAATGAAGGTGGCTTTGTTTGCCTATCTAGATAATCTTGGCAAACAGTGGGTCAGACTTTGTGATAGCACCTGAACATAACATCCAGCTCATATAAACTGCCTGATTTCAGCCGACTGTATGTCATCAACATCGGCATCATCTCCTCCGTCGGTTTGGTTCGATAGGTTCAGCTGCTGTTACGATGAAGGCAGGTAATTGCAACGGTAAAGCTTTTCATTCACTACAGGCCCACTGGACAGACTCTTAATCTGCTCAATGCTTGTTAAATATGAATCAAGACATGAAAACGTCAGCTGCAGTGTTTTTCATTTGGTGCCCCCAAGGTTACTGGTTTCATTATATAAGCAGATGGTTCCTTGAATTATGACTCAGTTGTGTTGCCAAGAGATTAGAGGATGAAGCCGATGAATATGGAACATTTCCACCGTATAATCACTTATAAAATGCCCTAAAAGTAGTTCGGTGAAAAACGTTCGTATATATTTAGTTTAGTCTGTGATGGATGGGCGACCTGTCCAGGGTGTACCCTGCCTCTCGCCCAGTGCTTGCTGGGATAGGCTCCAGCGATCCTACATTGGAATTAGCTGTACATATAATGGATGGGTTCTGTTTTGTTACAGACTAAGATGTGAAGCAAGTTATATTAAATCCTAAATCATTGTTTAGAGAGTCTAATGACAAAAATATCACATTTCTGCTGCTCCACTGAGGTAAACACAGTGAAAATGCCAATTTTACAGCAGTTGTCCACTCATACTGTGCAGGTTATGAGACATTTGCCATCACTGATATCTGTGACTCATACAGATTGACTCATGTGGATGAAAGCTCTGTCTTTATATTGTATCATTTTTAATAATAGCTTATGTACACAGACAACACAGAGGTTTCATTTGCAAGAAGACAAAATGTCCAGGGTAAAAAAGCTTAAAGGTTAATATCTGACTGATATGTGACCACAAGTGAAGCATCTCCTGTTGTTTCACGGCACCATAACCATTCATTCATATCACGTCCTCTTAGGTGGCTGTGTGGCTGTCTTTTATTGGCCTCTGTTCTGTCTGGCTGCTTCCTGTAGAGATTGAATTTTCCTAACAGGATATGACCTGGTCCTCTCTGCTGTTCCTTCCATCGCTGCACAGTTGCCGCTCAGTTCTCTCACTGTCTCCGTTGGCTGCTTTGAAAGCTGCTTGATCCGTCTTTGGAGGTTTATGTCACTGAAAAGAAAATTGATCACTTTTGTCTCAGGAGAAAATGGTTTGAAACTGCAAGGCTGAAGCACTGAATAACATTCAAGCTATTTTTAAACTCCACCCGAGTGAGATCAGTGGTAAGGAACTGGGATTTTATTGGTATTTTCAGCACACATGTATAAAAAACTGCATACCAATTAAACTTAGCTCTTAGTTTAAGAGATTACTCAGATTCCTTAAACTTGTTCAATGTTTTCTATCTGGAATAAATGAATCCTACAGCTTTTCTTTTTCATTTTATCAGGTGCCAACACCTGAGATCCGAGCACACAGCCTCTACTTTGACCTGTCAGCTTATGGAGTGGAAGCCCTCCGAGAGAACAGAAACCAAACGGTCAAGCCTGGCTTCCACCTGAAGATCTACGGCACTCTTAGAAACCGCTACATGGCTCTTGTCTGCCCCGCCTCTGATACCAAGATGGTCCGCTTCCTCAGGCACACTGCAAACTCCTCTGTAAGATTATTGTTGCTGCATCAGCATGTTTTTTTTTTTGTTTGCATTGCGTGCAGTTGTCATTAGGATCATTAAGTGTGATGACTTAGCAGCCGTGTATCCATATTAAGAGAGCTGCCCTGCCAGTCGTCTAGTTCCTCACTTCTCATTGAGCAAAATGACTTGGAGTTCTAATGTGTGAGTCTGTTTGTGGTTTTGTGTGTTTTTATGTCTGTGTACGTGCTGGAGTGTGAGTCTTTATGAACCAGAAAAAATCTTAAGGTAAAGAAATGAAAGAGAAATAAAAGGTACTGATGCTTAGTGGTGTGTTTGTGTGTTTGTTTAAAGGCCTGCTGTAATCTGTTGTTACATTTTGGTGGATAAATGAGAAGCTTTTTTTTGCCAGTCTCATGGTTTATAGCAAACTGTGGCATCTGGAACAACAACTTGGTATTTTATTTCAAGCTGATCTATTTTCATTTCAAGTGACACTGTGAGGATGTTTCGCCTGCGGCCGTAGCTGAACATGTAGTTGCACTACATACAGGTACTGCAAGACTGTCCATTGTGTTTCTTGTTGCTATGTGGGTGGCCATTCAAATCTGTTACTTGGTAACAGATGACTGTGTAAGTATGGTTTGAAGAAGATCAGAGTTGAGCAGAAAGAAAACTGAATGAAAAGAAACGCTTGTCAAGTTCAGTCAGTCTTACAGCAAAACATTTCTATTTTGGTTCTTATCCATCAACACAATGATTTTAATTTGTTACTCTTCAGATAGCAATGGGCTACGTAATAAAAGAATAATATCGATCATTTATTTGAAGTGCTGCCTTGTCTTGATTATTGTTTTTATCAGCAAATCAGAATTTGTCTGCAACATTAAATAAAAGAAGTTGGAATTTCTATTTATTTAAATGTTGTGTTCAAATTGCTTTGTCACGAAAAACTAAGCAGGAATAATTTTATATATTTTAGCATTAATAGTCCCCCCCCCCCACAGCCACCACTTGCTACTTAAATTTTGCTTTCTGATTCACCTTCTTACTACCACATACACTGGGTTTTTTTTTAACAGTGGGCTGATATTAAGCAAGATGATGTGATGATTTTTAAACCAGCATAGATTTATAATTCATTTAAATGTTTTCATCTTCAGCATTACACAATTGTATTTGTATTTCTCAATGCTGCAGTGATTTTTGCTACAGCATCACATATGGTTTTAATATAGATTTACTTTAGGGTGCAACATTTGCTGTTTAATGTATGTTTTAAACACTGTCCCTGTTTATCATGCGTTCAGTGAGTAATGATCTCCTTGTTATCGGAAAGCCTCTATGAGATACTATTTTGATTTTACTAAATATTGTCACTTATTTGTAGCTGTGTTCGCTAAGGTATTCCACCAGGACTTAAAGGCGAGAAAGACTTTAAAGATTAAAAGCGATGAATTTTGTAAAAGTGTTCTTCTGACCCGAAGAGAGTTGTGGTGTTTGTTTCTGCCGTCACATTCTCCTTCATGCTTTTTTCTCTTCTCTCACTTTCACTTGTTTTTGAGCAACAGTGTTTGTGGAAACTATCAAATGAAGCACAAAGATCAGTTCATATTACTTCCCCCTCCCTTACTCCACTTCCCTGTTCAGAGCACATGTGACAGACGTAACAGAGTCTGGAGATGTTGCGGAGAACGTTCTGCTGCCTGCAGCATTCTCCGGTTAGGCTGTGGGTCAGTAGCTGACCCACTGGCTGTTAGCTGACATCTACCTGCTGGTTTTGTCAGTCTGCTGTCCATCTGTTTATTAGAAATGTTATTGAATGATCAAGATATGAATATGAATTTGTGAGATGATTTTCTCAGGATAGTTTTGTTAAAAGTGATGACACCAACTTTTTTATTCTCTGAATTTTCTTTATTGTCCTGCCTGCCTGTCCTGTACACTCTCACCAGCTGCGCTGTAATTTGAATGCTTCACTTTCAAACACTAACTACTTATTTTTAGATATCCATTTATATTTTTCATGAGTTTACACCTTTAATAAAACTTATGGTAAGGCCCTAATCATCACAATAAATCCTCTGCAGTCACAGTCTGAAACTCACAATCGTACATTAATGTATAGTTCATGCATAGTTCATGCATAACCATCAGAAAAAACATTTAATAGATATCTGTAATGTTGGCCTTTGTTTTGTTTTACAGATCATGAAGAACATTTTCCACCAATCCTTCAACGCTTATAAGACGGACATAGAACCTCGTCTCAGCGACGTGACTCTTCACCACATGCAGTGCAGCCGCCGTCTCTTTGAGATTCAGTTGTCGCACAGACGCATCAGTGCTGCTTACATAGAGGGGGACAATGTTGCGGTCATTGTAGAAGGGGAGGCGGCACGCGTCCTCAATTTCGACACAGGTAAACATCTTTGCAGCACAAATAATTACATTCTGATTTATTTCTACTAAGATATTCTTTAATATTTGCCACCTTTTCTGCCTACATATCAAAACATACTAACAGAACAAAGATGCCTGACAGGAAATGAAACAATTAGAAAGCAGCATGAGAAGAAAATCAGACATGAAGTGTTCATATGTGCTAATGTGACTCATTTCTGCACTGAATGGCCTCTCAGCACATATAAACACAATTATTGCTGTTCATTGTTTAATTTTTTCTTTTATATGCACTAAATATTCAGTTGTGTTCTTTTCATTACGAATATATGTATGTTTTCCAGAACACATTGGAGTATTTTTCTGCAAAGTATTTTGCAAAATACCTTCTACTTGATTTCATTTGATGCACGTGATGTCTGTGATTTAAGTTTTCCTTCTCTTTGTTTTCCTCTCATCTTCACTCCTCTAGGTTTTGGGGTTAATCTTGGTATGCGTGGCTTGGAGTCAGTGGGAACATTCATTTATCGAGCAGCTACGGCTGTGGACCAGAATGATATTCTAGAGGCGCTGTCAGCTAAGATGCAGCACTCCAGACAGGTGGCACAGACCTTCAAGCAGACAGGCGTTGCTGAGTCAATGTATGAATGAAAGAAGGGGATGACTCAACGCATGCATCATGCCACCTAGTGGAAAGCACAGCCTTGTTCAGTGAGTGTGAACAACAAATCACAATTTAAATTCAGAAATGGATTTTAGTGGTTTTAAGGTGGAATGAGTGTATTCAAAGGAGTAATCAGTGAAAATGTATGTTTATGTGTTATTCCGTGAGTGGATCTATTTGGAAGAAGTGGAACAACTAGGGCCATGTTTGTCTTAAGAAATGTTTTAATTCTTGGGAAAAAAAGAGATAATCACATAATCTCTTACAGTTTCACTGAAATTAAATGTAGGCATTATGGATGCACTGAGGTGACTGAATGAAAGGCGTTTAAGTCTGTAGTTGAACTGAATAATTTCCAAACACTTTGTGATTGTGCAGGATGCCCTGTGTTGCTCTGACTGTGCTGCAGCATTTTTAACATTAACTGAGACATGTAAAAGTGCCAATGTATTAACAAAGAGCACACATCAAGTGAGACCAGGTGGCAGCTGTTCCAAATTGTTTTCATTGAGTCTTTTGTCTGTGATGGCTTTTTTCTGATTATGTGGCTTTCATAATGGTGATCTTGTTCTTTAGCATTTGCTTAAAAAGGCCTAGTTTCTTGTGCTGCCTTCAAAAGGAGATTTTTGTATATTTTAACACTGTGATTACATAATGTATTCCTTTTTTAATTGTTGTTTTGTTTTTTAGTACAATTTGTTCCCAATGATGTGAAAAGTCTCAGTGATGATTTAGTTTAAGTGCCAATAAAACTGAAGACACAAGTTGAGTAGTACATGTATGGCTGTTGTTTACATGGGCCTTTTCCATATGTTTAATCACAGCAGATGTCTCATAATATTGTATTTATTCAGTCCACTTTATTTGTAGTAATATGGAAATTCAATAAAAACTTAAAATCCCAAAGCATCAACTTAACAGCATCACATATAACAATAAGCAAAAAGCAGATGCCACAATACAAGCATACATACATACAATCAAGGTTGGGAGAGAAGCAGTGTTTTGCATTTCCCATGGTTGTTACAAATAATGAGAAACTCAGATTTGATGGAATTCAACAAAGTAAAATGAATAGATATATTTATAAACTAAATATTATGCCTGAATCAATACTACCAGAATGATTAATAAACATAGTGCCCACCCCCTCCTCAAGCGTTTATGAACCGGCTCTGTGAAATTTGTTGGTATGGGTTAGGTTAGCGTCTTTGGCTCATGTGGTTTTAATAAATAAAGTAGGCTAGTGTTGCCCTCTAGTGGTTCTTCCTCCTCGTTTGTTGATTTGTGTTTTGTTTTAGTAATGAAGGGATCTCAAAGATTCCTTTAAGGCCAATGTCCTACAGGTTTTAAATGTTTCTTTGTTTCAGCACAACTGACTGAAATTACAAGCTGTGTGATACAATTGATTTGAATAGAGTGTGTTGGAACAGGGAGATAACTAAAAGTTGTAGGGCTGCGGCTGTCAAGGAACAAAATGTAAGATTCCTGATGTAAGGCAAGGTAAGTTTATTTGTGTAGCACTTTTCATATGGAAGACGATTCAAAGTGCTTTACCTAAATCATTAAAGCATTATAGGTGATGTAAAGAAGCATAAAAGACAATGACAAACAGCAAAAATCCCAGTAAAATAATACATTAAAATAATCTCCATGTTTAGTCTGGACTAGCTGAACTGGATCTTTGGATCTAAGAGCTCTGCTTGGTTTATGTTCTCTGAACATATCACAGATTTATTCTGGTCTAAACCGTTCTAGGGGTTTATAAACAATCAGCAGGTTTTAAAATCTATCCTGTGACTGACTGGAAACCAGTATAAAGATGTTTAAACTGGTGTGATGTGTTCAGATCTCTTAGTCTTAGTTAAAGCAGCAGCATTTGGATGAGCTGCACATGTTTAATGTTTTTTGGTCCTGTTAAAAGAACATTACAGTAATCCAGTCTGGTGGAGATGAATGGATTTCAATGTCACAAAAATAACAATAAAATAATCATTAACAACAAAAGAATAAAAGCAAAAACAATAAAAACTGTAAACTCTGCTCAGCCAAAGCCCAAAGTGAATAAGTCTTTGGCTTGAATAAGGCATTTTTTAAAATTAAAAAACTATTCGCAGACTGTACAGACAGAGGTAACGTCGTCCACAGTGTGTGAGCCACAACTGAAGGGTTGTGTGTTGATGAACCTCAACAAGGCCAGATATTTATTATAGTTTCTAAAAAAAACTAAATCTTTATTTCTGTTGATGTTTCTGAGTGAGTAAAAAAACTTCCTAGTGAAGTTCTGATGTCTTCAACACTCCAAGGTTACAAACTTTTCTCCAGATGTTTACGAATATTTACCCTTATTTCTTTGCTACCAAATATAATTATCTCATTTTTTCATTTTTATCTCATCCAGATGTTAAATTGTTCTAAACACTGGCGCAGTAAGTCTACTAGACTGCATTTGTCCGATGAAAAAGATACATAAAGTTGTGTATCGTCTGCATAACTGTGATAGTCGATATTAAAATTAGAATTCATCTTCTTGTACAATACACCTCCAATGCTCAGTTGTGTGTCAAACATCTGGTTAACAGGGGTTATTTTTATCATTAGAAAGTTTTGTAACTTATTTCATTTCATAGCGATGCTGAATGTTGGGCAGGACCTGGCTCCAATCAGTGGAGATGACGAGCCAAGATAAACTGGTCTTTCTTGGACAGAGGTAATCTCGATAGCATCTCTTTTAGATTAGAAAATCTGCTCATTTCTTTTAGGATTTAAAGAGATGATGTTTCTCTGTTGCATTGCAGTTTACCAGTGGTTTAGACAAAATTCCAATGAAAATTGTATTCTAAAGATAATTTAGTTATGGAATACTTGTTAATTTGAACATTTCTTCCCAATTACTTGTATGTACAATACTAGAATTTGTGTATCTTAAGTTTAATCACAGCCTATCTGCTCCTCCTTTTAATATAATTAGATAATAAAAAGTGTGAATGTTTTATTAATTGAGAGTTTATTTGACACTACAATGGCCAGACATGTTGTACTTTGTAGCTGTATGTTCATCGTATTTGTGTGTAATCCTTTCTTCTCTGTGAACTTGAGAATGAAAATGACTGGGAAATATACTGCTGGCCTTAACTTAAAGATTTATTCAGTGCTTGTGACAAAATTTTATGCAAATATCTTGGTTGAAAATTGATTAGTTATATTCAAAAGTCAAATTAAATGTGACATAATGATGATCTTCAAAAACACTTTTCAGGCCATTCCTTGGAGAGATAAGTCATGTAAAGAAGAAAATGCTGTGAGCATATTTCACATTTTGTTCAGAACTGAATTGGGAACATTATTCTTTGGTGCCCACATAATAAATTCTGTCAATGTCTTCACTAGAAATGTTATATGACTTTGGAGAGACATGGGCATAAACTGCAACCTGACAGGAGGGGTGACAGCGTATAACTTGGAAGTAATAACTCTGTTTCGATTCTACAATGAGCACATTTTTGAGACATAAACAATGCTTAAATATTTACATCTGATATGTCTGCACTGAAATGTAGGTTAGCTTAGCTAATTTGAGAATCTCATCACTAATCCTCAGTAATAATAAACACAGAGCAGCAGAGATACAAACATAATACCCTACATGGTATAAAATTGTATAAATCATATTTCAATGTATAAAACAAACACATTAAATGTTAAACAAAACATACATGTTGCTATCATTTATAATTTCAATTAAATAATTTTAAGATTTTTAGTCTTTTGAGCTAATTATATACAATCAAAAGCAATTAAATCTCCTGTAACATTATGTCAAACTTCAAGTTATTTCTGGTAAGAAGGGACTTATCTCTCAGGAAGTGAATGAACTACAGGATAAAGATGTCCTTAGATATTTATTTGTTAATGCAAAGACTGCAGGACAGAATATAAATTGCTTTTTTGCTCCTTATAGCAACATGTCACTGTGCGATGGACATAATGTCTCACCACAAACAAAACCAGATACGAGCTATAATCATAACCAATCAAGGAGAATGTCCCCATGCATTAGTATCATATTAATGTGCTGCAACTAATAAAAGGCTAAATTATATAATAATCTTTTACAACATAATAAAAACATTTATTCCACAGGGAATAAAATGACCTAAAATAAAATTAGTTAAATAATCAGTTACTTGAGCATTGACTTGTAACAGACAAAAAAACACCAGTAATTATGATAAAAAAAAGCAGACGGACTAAGCTGTGAAATAAATTTATTTTTTTCAATACTTCAGCCTCTCTTATTGTAAAAAATACAAATCATACACATCAGGTGCTTTTACTCTCAATTAGCAGGACATCAATTTGTGTGGAACATATTTAGTGTGGACAGTTTTCACTCCTAACAGTATGAATGCTTTGCTGTGGATGAAATTTGTTAGTAAAATGAATAAAAGGGGTTTTAGTGCTTTTGAAGATTAAAATGTGAGAAGACAGTAGATATGTTTTTTCAAGACTAATATTATTCCAATACACTAAACATTGATAAGCTTTGATCTGTAGTCAATAGAGGTGAAAGGGAATGACCTGCTGAGACCAAACCTCTCTGTGCCAACCTGTTCCACCGTGTGACCAAACAAACAAGAGACGACCCCTCTGTTCAAAGCCTTTTGCTCTGTCTAATTAAAAACATGCATCCGCTGGCTGTGCCCTCCAAGGTCAATAGTCTGGACCTCTGAACTGGCCTCTGCTGTAGTGCAAGGCCTTTCATTAGATTAAACACAATAATGAGAAAATCTTTTATCTTTGCATATAATTAAAGCTGGAATGAAGGACAACTTAATCAATGATGTGGAATGACAAGTTCGTAAATGAATTAGACCTGCCAATTGGGGATTGGCTGTGATCAATTACAGATGTTAAGCAGAAGCTAGAAGCACAGTAGAAATAACAAAAAGCATCTTTGAGTTGAAATAAACAATCCATGAAACAAGCTGAAGATTTAGATTTAGCTGAATTAAAGATTGTCTGTGTTTGACACTAAATTAGAAAAAAAACGTAAATTAGAAAGTAATAAAAACATTTTGTTTTCTCTTTGAATAAAACCATTGTATTTGGCATTTACAAATAATTTTAAGTGATATTTTATACAAAATTTTAAGGTGTCCCAAATTGAAACACACACGACAATAAAGCTGAAGTTAATTTTAATGGCAGCATCCAGACAAAGGAGGGCAGTGTTGCCCTTTCAAATTGCCTCTTGTTGCATGTAATGGACTGCAGAACCATGAGACATACCTGAGTAAAATGTTTTTTCTAAATTATTACAATTATTATTTTTAATAAAAATAAAAAATGTAATATGGCAGGACTATTAATGTTGGTTGTTTGTCGTAAAAACATTTACACCTTCTTAACTTTAAAACTCCAAAAATAATATTTGACATTACACATAAAGTACAAATAAAACAGAATTTCTTTAAGATTTTTATTTTTATTTTCAAGGGATTCTCCCATCAAGGAGTTGAGAGAAAGTTGGAAAAGATTAAAGAAGGGAGCAGTTTTAACAGATGAACATGTGGATCTGTATTTGTGGAGATGGGGAAGGATGTGAGCATGAGCTGGTATTGACAAGCCCTCAGCTGCTGCCTGACATAGAGACAGAAAGTCACTGTCACATGACTGAGATATCGGCACCTTGTCCGATTGCACAGAGGGCCTCTTATGTTTGCTGCCAGCACAAACATGGGCCAAGTCATTCAAATGCATGCGTACATTCAAAGAGGCAGACAGAATCAGTTGCAAAGAACAAAGCAAAAAAGAATAAACGTGATAAATGTCTGTTGCTGTAAAATCACTACATTTTGTTTTTGCACTTGTGTTCATGAAACACTAAACCGCTGCTGCAGGACTGAATACCTTTTTGAATTCTGCAGCAGGAAAAATTATCAGTTCTGCTATCTGTTCAGCTCCTATCTGTCCCATCGCATTCACAGCCAATTTCCCTAAACTGTCACAGCTCATAATTGGGTCTTTCTGTCAAGAAGGAAATTAGGTTCAATGTTTTAACTAAAACACACATGTCTCACTTCTCCAAACCTCCCCTCTCCTCCTTTTCACTTTCCTTCTCTAATGCTTACCAATCACCCTGTTCCCCTAATACAATAAAAAATCAGTTTTCCAGATAAAATGCAGCTACCTCTCTTCCCCCTTGACTTCCTCCCCTTCTTCATCAGTCAGTGTGTGTGTTGGAAGGGGTGTACGCTGTGTGACAGTGGTAGCCCCAGGGCCAGGTTGCTGTTGACAGGGACGAGGGTCTCTGATTTGAGGAGAGCCGTCACACCAGCGAGTGCAGCTGCCTCCCCGAGTGACACCTCCCTGTTAGTGGCGGAGATGTGGACACGTGTGTCTGTGTGTATTTTGGCAGTTTTGATGGCAAGGTTGATGGACTGAGTGGCTGCCTAAAGTGCTCAGGACAAACAGGGAAACTTTCCCTGATGAGCTGACAGGCCCTCATGCTGAGCACCTAGCTGGGCACTGGTTGGTGTTTGGGAAAAGTGCAGAAAGCGTGAAGGTAAGACAAAAGAAAAACAAGCAGGTCTGGGAAATGGAAGAGAGAGAAAAAAAAGAGAAGCTAAACGGCATGCAGTCGTAATGTGCCATGCTTGTGTGCACCATGTCTGTGTGGGTTTGTGTGTCTCCTGAGTCCGGGCAGTGTAGATCACCATTCCACCTTATCTAATTTCATTAATGTGATCCCCTGTCCATCCCCTGACGGCTTAATAGCCATTATTTGTGGGTCCCTTCAAATAAAGGCTCAGCAGTAAATTGCAGTCTGTGGAAATCGAGATATAAACGCCACCCTGCATTACTGTATAATATCTTTCCCTTTAATTAACTGAAAGCCATGCTGACATTTATTGGATTGCAAGTTACTTGTTAATGGCAATAAATTGCGAAACAAAAAAAAGAATCATTGCTTATTTTACATCAATAATTTGTGGACCTTTTGCTAATGATTATTCATTACTCGCCTATGGGGACTGCTGTGTTTGGTAAGCTAAAGTGAATGAAGAATGTAAAGTGGGCAGCATCTACTTAGTGTTATAGCTTTTGGTGCGTTAAATGCCGTACTGGGTTGCAGCTCCTTTTTACTTTCTTATTTGGTTTTTTGTAAAAATTGTTGAACATCGTACTGAAGTACTTCAGGGACAGGGTTAACTTGATTGTTTTCGTAATGAAGTTATGATGCTAAATGTAGTGATGGCATAAAAAACTTTTCCTTTAATTTCATGGGGTTTTAGTGATGAAATTACTACTCCAACAAGTAATGGCAAGACTGTAATTCTGCTTAATGTAATTTAAAAATATCCAATTCAAATATTTAATAAATATTAAAGTAATATTAATAAAACATTGGACGTTGTGTTTGTGTTGATAGTGCATCATTCTTTTAGTCCCTTTCCAGATTTTTCTAAGTTTAATAATTTCAACAAAAAGATGCTTTCTGTTTATCGGGCCAGTTTCTCTGAGCGATGCCACTCTCTGTGTGCATCACTCAGATGCTACCAGCTTGCTATTTGGAGGAACATATTCCCTGTCGTGGCAGGCACCCGTCAGAAGGATTGGTGGCTCTCATCAGGCACTGCCACTTACTTGGTGGTGGCGTTGATCTGGCATGGAGGGAACAAAGATCTGACAGCCCTGCCACAAAAATCAGACCCTTCATAGGCCCGGAAAAGAGACTTACTCCCCCTCCTCTCTTTTCACATAGAAGTACGCACACACAAACACATACACAAAGTCAAAAAGAGCAGTTGGTCAGAGTGTACGCATGCAGCTAGAGCCTGTCAGTGCAGATCTAGATGACGAGGCTCTACATGTAGAGGATGATTGGGGAGGAAGAGAATGGCAAGTGGAGGGAGGGGAGAAGGGGGTCAGGCAGACAAAAACACAGCTTAAATGATGAGACATGAGCTGAAGAACCAGCTCACGCTCAGCCTGTTGACCTCTCTGACCCTGTGTGTTCTTGCTCTGTGGTAACCTCTCCACGATGCCGTCCTGCCTCTGGGTGTTTGCCCTGGTTAGACCTTCTTCTTCGTCATCTGTTGTTTCCTGGTTGTGGATATGACCAGAGACAGGCTCTCAGAGAGACATCGCTCTCCACCGATATCACGCTGTGTCTCTCACACAGTTGTCTCGAATGCCTCTTACTCATCCCTTCTGATGCCTCCCATCAACCTGCGAATGAGCAACTGTGACAAGGGGGAAAGAGGGAGACGGAGAGGGAAGAGGGGAGGGGTCAAGAGAGGGCATTAGAAAGACCCGTTTATTTTGCAAGGTTGACAGAAAAGTCTCCATAATGCTGAGTTGGGATCATGTTGAGCAACATAAACTGTGACTTTTTAGGGGAGAAACAACCTGCTTTGGTAAACTTGGAATGACTTTGAAATAATCTGGACTCTTCGCATATTGTAGATTGTCAGAAGAGAAATGCACTTCAGCAGTTCGTAGCTGGCCCATAGAGCAATGCACCAGCCATCTGAAATGACAGGTGAAAATGTCCTCAGTTTAAAATATCTTTTTTTCTCTATTTATATTTACTTTCCACAACATTGTGTCGTATGTACATGTGGAAGCCCTAACCAGAATGGTTCAGTGCTACCAGATGGTCCATCAATGACTAATTATCAGGTGGGTAAAGAAAAGCATACAGGGGCCAACCATTTGATTTGCTGTCATTTTTCCCCGTAGGTGGGAATGAATTGTCCTCCCATTTATGCCTCCAAGCATCTGAAAATATATCTGTGGTCATTATATTTTGTGTAATTTGTGTTTGAGGTGAAACCTTTCTTTCTGGTAAATTTAAACAATTGGTTTTTTGGAGTTTTTCCTTACCGCCAAGGAGGGTCTAAGGACAGGAAGTCCTGGGTCTGTTTAGTTTAGTGTAGTCACCAATTGTGTGTATTGTGAGTTATGTCTATTGTTCTGTTATTACCTGCACGTGAAACCCTCTGAGACAACTTGTGATACTGGGCTATATAAATAAAATTGAATTGAATTGAACTTTCTTACATATTTGAGACATTTTCAGAGGTTTAGGAAAACATCAATCCTAAGCTATGATGGTGGGTTTTAGTGCTTGGCTGCAAGAGAAACAGAAAATTACATTTAAAAAAATAAAATCTAAAGAGGAGATATGAATAAAAGTCTGTCTGATTTTAACACCACTTCTCAGACCTTCTACTGTAGAAAACACTACATACATTTGTAACTCTGGAAACTTGCATTTTGTAATTTCTGAATACATGAATAAATGAAAACTGTTGTAGTATAACTTTAGCTTCTAACACCTCTTTTCTGTTCTGTATACTTTATTTACATTTTTTCTTTGTCCTCTTTTTTATATATATAAACACAATCCAAAGAAGAAAAATGGTTTTCAAGCTGACATCAAAACAATAAGTTCATTTATTCACACATAAACAGTTCCTTTATCTCCTCCTTAACAGACTCCTTTTGTTCAGCAGATCGTGTCACAGTTAATTTAGCCTCTGTAGCAACAAGCTCCTTCATTTTAAAATAAACATATAAACATATTTATTTCCTTGAAGCTGTGCACATTCTGAATGCCTTGTAAGTGCCAAAAATGTACAAGTTTACCAAAGTTGAATATAAGACACACAAGGTGATTAGCTTCATGCAAATAATCTGCTGCTGATGATTTATCATCTGTTTAGAAAAGGATTATAATTGTCCAAAACATAGATAACATTTTGTCAGAAAAAAAAACAAACAAAAAAAAAAAACGCTGTAAATGATGCCCTGGCAACTTTACCAGGAATCTCCTTCTTATAGATCTTTTAAATCAGCTTTCTTTATGTGGATCTTTAGTTAATCCAGAGTTAGTCACACTTCCTTTCCATAATATTAGCTCAGCCTCCTCAAACAGAAAGGGAATAAATCTCATCAGCCATCTGGACAATGCATATACAAAATGATCAATTTCAATCAAAGGAAATTAAAAGGAGCTTGATGTGTTTGACAAGTAAATCATTAGCCTGCATTACATCTGTCCAGGGTGCAGCGCTTTGTCAGAGTATAATCTCTTTAGAATTATTGGTTCATTCAATTACTCAGATTAAATGACACAGTAAGAAACATGTTGCTTCTATGGAAAGGTGAAACTAAATGAACTTCCACACTCTTTTTTTCCCTTCTTACAATGCCAGTACATCTGTGAGAGTTTTGATGCTTGACTTTGGCATGAGCATTGTTATATGTAAACTTGGTTAAGACAATCCTGATGTTGATCGGATTCATATATTATGAATAATTAATTTTTTTTAGGGTTTATTGTTTTCCTATTTCTCTTAGCACAATGACAATGAAGGATCTAAATCGGAATAATTAGATCTGTATAAAAAACATCCATCCATCCATCCATCCATCCATCCATCCATCCATCCATCCATCCATCCATCCATCCATCCATCCATCCA
>JBAMHX010000011.1:22960136-22970773 GCA_037177515.1 Pseudomugil tenellus
CCATCCATCCATCCATCCATCCATCCATCCATCCATCCATCCATCCATCCATCCATCCATCCATCCATCCATTTATTAATTAATTCATTATGAAGATTAGTCCAATTTAGGGACACTGGAAGTGGGAGCCTAACGCAGCAATAAGCAGGAGAGAGGCAGACCCTGTACAGGTTGCCAGTCCATCACAAGCAGTACCTGGTCATTATACAGTGTGTGTGTATGAACTACTGTGCTCAAGTCCAACCTCAACAACATCACAGAGCCTGTCTGAGATTCAGTCCCAGGGGCTATGTTACTGTGCCTCCTCTGGACCAGAGCCTCCCCCACTAAATATTCAGGGCACCTCAGTCACCTGCTCATGATCAAACCACAGAAGCCCTTTCTTTGGGCACACAGGCACAAGTTAGGCACACTGTGTGAGCATGCTATGTGCCAACGATCATTATCAAAAATGTGTGTAATATTTCAGGCATTACGCTCAACCAGGTAGGGTCAAAGAAGATCAATACATTTTATACTTTTATTTCAAAACAGTCTAATGTTTATTTTGATTATCTATCACAGGAGTCTAATGAACAGCCTACAGTAGAATTTTATTTATTCTATTCAACCAAGCTCCAGTGTATATAAACGATTTTGTAGTTTCAGATTTTCCCAGTGGAGCACTTTGTAGTCAGACTGCAAGTATGTTTGTGGTTTCCAGAGTCTCTAAAAGTAGAATGGGGACTAGTCTTTTGCTACCGGTCTCTCATTTATAACTAGCTAATTATTTGAGTTAACATATGTAAAGAGTTTCTGGGACATTTGGCATCACTTTATGGTAAAAACTTTGGTCAAAATCTTGTGGATCACAATTTGATTAATGTTTTCTGGAACTTAATGGATACTAGAAAACAGAAAATTGCACAATTTAAGAATTTTTACATATCACATGGTAATAAATGTAAACATCCCTTAAAGTTTTCATATAAAAAAAACCCCTAAATTTTCTTAACATTTTTCCATGAATTGGGTTTTTAAGAGTAAAAACAATCAATTTTACTTAAACCTTATGTAAAGTCTTGGGGTTTCTTTATTCATCTCTTTGATAGTTTCTAAGCCAGTGTTTGCCAGTCCTGATCCTGAAGTGCCACTGCCCTGCAGGGTTTAGAAACAACTTTACTTTAACAAAATGAATGAAATGAAATGTCGGTAACAGGCTGCAAAGAACTGGACGAGGAACTTCATTATTCTGAATCAGGTGTGTGGAGAAGGAACGCGTCTTAGGCCACGTTCACACTGCAGGCTGAAGTGACTCAAATCCAATTTTTTTTTGTCCCTATGCGACCTGTATCTGATCTTTTTATAACAGTCTGAATGACACAGATCCCATCTTTTGAAAAGCGACATAGGCCACTTGGATATGTGATCCTATATCTGACCTGCATTAATACAGTGTTTCAGAGAGATTTTCAGCAATTTACATAAAGGTTCTGCTTGTCATTAGGAAATTATTGATAAACTCCTTATCTGTAAAGGTGCTGCATCACTCTCCTGGCTCTCACTCACTCCTGGCTGCAACTTCGTATCCAAACATTTCTCCGTGCAGATGTTTCTGCTGCTTCTTCACAAAATGCCGTCTGACTTCCTCTTTTGTAATCTCCTTAAAATGATACAGCTGAAAATGTGCCGATGACAGTTAGATAATAATTATAAAATGGAAAAATGTGCTCCGCTGTTACAGTCATCTTTACTTTTGTAAACATGATGACATCACTCATGTTGATGTTCATACAGGACATCACATACACATGTAACTGGAAATGTGAACGAATTCTTGAAAAGATCGGATTTCACAAAAAAATCTGAATTATGGCCTGCAGTGTGAATGTAGCCTTAGACATGTGGGGCAGGGGGACTTAAGGACCAGGATTGAGAAACACTGGTTTAAGCTATAGAATCAATCTCCTGGGAGTGCCCCTGATGCACCTTTTCTCTTTGCTCTTTATTTTCTTTGTAACATAGATCTGTATCAGTATCATTAACTTGTTTCTCTTCTTTTCTCTCAGCAGGTGTCCCTGGTTAAAAGTTGTGTTACTTGAGTACCTCAGTCCAGTCTCCTCCAGCCCCAACCAGTCAAGATAGATTGTCAACCTCCGTAGTCGAGTTTCATTGTAGGTTTTTCCTTCCTGTTAAATGGTGTTAACTCATTTCTACTGTCTGCCCTATAGAAGTTTAAATATATATATATATATATATATATATATATATATATATATATATATTTAGCTTGAAAGTAATTCTAGTATACAGGCCATACAATATTACAGCACATTACATTACAATACAGTCATTTAGTAGAGGTTTTTCTCCAAAGTGACTTACATCTAAGAATAAGAACAACACAAGCAAGAAATCAAACAGTAGAGGACATCATAAGTGCAGTTGGGCAGATGTAAGTCTAGTTGGACACAGTTGTTGCATGCAATGCTTGAGACACAGATTTTTTTTCCCAAAATGTCATCAGTACTGAATTTTCGCAAATAGTTGAAAAAAAAATGTTCCTGATTTATTATAGCTTTTCTATTTATCGCAACTAATTGTGGAAATGCTCCTTAAAGATCTTTAGCCTGTTCATGAAAGTAGATAAGGATTCTGGAGATTGAACAAAGTTTGGCAGTTTGTTCCACCACCAAGGAACAACAGAGGAGAAGAGTCTCGCTTGTGATTTAGCCCCACGTAGTGATGGTAGTACTGGGCGTCTTTCACTGGTTGAGTGTAGATTTCGAGGGGGAGTGTAAATAGGTAAACATGAGCCGTTTGAGTCAAAGTCAAAGTAATAGAGTCAAAGGTCACACTTATTGGCAGATGTAAAGAAGGACTGGCTGGACAGACTGTGAGCTCAGTTTTAGAAAAATTTTGCTAAAGATGGCGAGCCTTCGTCCATGCAGAGATATCAGCAAGACATGCTGACATTCTCATTGAGACAGATGTATCATCAGGTAGGAAGGAGAGGAAAAGCTGAGTGTCATCTGCATAGCACTGGTATGAGTAGCCATGAGAGCTGAGAGAGAACTGCACTAAGTGAAGATATGTATAGCGAAAACAGAAGAAGGCCGAGGACCGAGCCCTTAGAAACTCCTGTGTTCAACACATGCGATTTAGACACTTAAAGGATCTACCAGTGAGGTTGGAAGTGAACCACGAAAGGGCAAAACCTGAGATGCCAAGCTCAGACAGTGTGGAGAGGAGAATCTGATGGTTGACCATGTCAAAACAGCTGACAGGTCCAGCAGAATAAGGACTGAGGCTTGACCAGTGGATCTGGCAAGCTGTAAGGAATCAGTAACAGACAGGAGAGGAGTTTCAGTGCAGTGGCCCTGCCTAAAGCCAGACTGATATGGATCAAGCAGTTTGTTATCATGAATGAACTGTGAGACCTGACTGAACACGACACGTTCTAGTAGTTTTAACATGAATGATAGACTGATAAAACGTTAATGGTGTACCTTGCTCATTCCCCATGCAGTGTCAGGTAGGTTCAGGACTTCTCATCACACATCTCTACAAACCATCCTGTGTTGAACAGCTGATAAATACAATACCAGTAAAAGATGCTTGCTATTTGCTGTGAAAATTAATGGTGTAGTCGGTGATCAATCAATCAATCAAACTTTATCTATAAAGTGCTTTTCATACAAATGTTGTCATTCAAAGAGCTTTACAGTACAATTTAAAACGTTAGATATTAAAAAACAATTCTGCACGTCTACAAATCCCCCCCCTCCCCACACACACACACCTCCTGCCATAAACAAAGACACACAAGCACACACACACACATACAACAAGCACGCTAACGGAAAAAAAAAAAAAAAAACTATTTAGAAAGTTATAGGCTACACTAGGCTAAGTACAGATAGACCAGCTGAGATAACGTCATTAGGGGAGTCGTCTGCACCAAGAGCAGAAAGTCACCTGCAGCCACCGGACACCAGCCAGAGCCAGAGCTCAGAGAAGAGGTCAAAACCAAACTCCATGGCCAACGAGCCAGAACCCAGCAGCCAACCACAGGCCCTGATCCAGAGGTTCTTCAAAGGAAACACTGGAAATTCAATAAATGAGAAAAATAAACAGATACATAATTAAAAGAACCACGCTTGGACATCAAACAGAAAATAGTGAAGAACCTAAAATAGATAGATCGGTAAATAAATAACTGAGTACAACTAAAAGAATAAATATTAAATAAAAGCTGAGCTCAAAAGATGTGTCTTGGGCCTGCTCTTAAAAATCTGAATGTTTCTTGCAGCCCTGAGGTCCTCCGGCAGACTGTTCCATAGTTGGGGGTCGCAGAACTGGAAAGGTGCGTCACCGTGAGTTTGTGTCCTGACTTTGGGAATGACAAGGAGCCTGCTGCCGGAAAATGTCAGTTGGTGATGTTAATCTTCACCTTTCAAAATCAAGTCTATGGTATGTTATAAGGGATGAGATTAATATTTAATTACATCAATAAGATAGTCATTGATATGAGATATGTAGCAGTTTTATGAAGTTAAAACCTGAGATGAAATGTTTAAGCAGACTTCCTGCTTTTTAAATCTGCTTGTCCATTTGTTGTGTGTGCATGTAAGAGTGTGTAGTGAAATTTACCATCTTCAACAGTCTGCAAAGTTCATACAGGGTCTCTTTGTGTTTGACTGTGAGCATATGTAACACATGTAACTGCATAGACGTTGTATGCCCACCAAACATTCACCTGATTCAGTCTCCATTCAGTGACACAAACCAAACAAAGGAGGTGAGGAGCATAACAATGTGGACACCTGTTAGAAGAAGAGACTTTGCAAGAGAATCTGTAAAATCTACAACTGCAAAATGTACAGCTGAGGATATCATATACATATAGTCCCAAATGGTTACCAAGATTGTAACCATTAATTTCTTTTGATTTCACTTAAAGTGATCTAATAGAATATTTCATTCAATCTAGAGGTGTGAAGGGAGTCATGTTAGCGACATAAAATTGGTATTTAAAAAGATTGGAGGAGAAGAATTGGACATGCCACACTTGTAATCAAGGCTGATTCCAGAGCGGTTTAGCAACCGTCTGTGATCATCATGAGCCAATTTTATCCAGACTGAAGAGACACGATAAGGTAAATCAGTTACTCAGTAGGAGATGCAACTGTCAACTGTTGTGACAGTAAAAAGCTAATTGTCATCGCTATAATAGGACACTGAACTGTTGCAACTTCAGTTTTTACTTTTGGCCACTAACAGATAGGTTGGCTCCTTTCATGATTATCTACCAAACCTCATGAAAGTCTAGCTTCCTGCAAAGCAAAGAGCGATGTGTGGTGTTTGTGTTAGAACCTCTTTCTGTGTTACGGACAGCACTCAGTCAATATATTTAACAAAAATGTCATTATTTGATTTATTTTCCATAAGAAAAACACTATTCAATCTTACAGATCAAGTTCTTTAACGGGGATTAAACTTTCCATAGCTCTCCTCAAACTCAGTTACTAGTAGGTTAACTAGACTGTAGCTTCATTGCCTCAGAAGACAATTTTATATCATTTTAGAAATGAATGGGAGGAAGAGCCTTTAAAAAATCAAACTTTAAACCGTCCTTTTAAATAAATCTTATAGTTGAGAATAGTCTAACCGTCCATTATTTATGCTACCATGGGGACATCACATGATACACTGAGCACTTCCTGTTACTTCCTCTGCTACATGTATAGGACAGAACTGGCATCATTAACATATTTCTGCTTTTTCTGCAGTTCTTATTTCGTAATTTTCCTTTTTCTGCAGGTCTTCCTGGATAGCAGCTGTAGTGTATATTAATCTGTCGTTCCTGTCCTCTCCACTCCCAGCCAATCGAAGCAGATGCTGCCCTCCCTGAGCCGGGTCCTGCCGGAGGTTTTTCCTTCCTGTTAAAAGGGAGTTTTCCTTCCCACCGTCGCGTCATGCAGCTCAGGATGGGAGATTGGATCGAAGTCAAGATTCCATGCAATCTTTATGGTTCCCTTACACAGGGTTTATTTTATGAATTGGCTGAGCTGTGTAAAGCACACTGAGACGACATAGTTGTGAAATGGTGCTATACAAATAAAGAATTGAATTTAATTGAAAAAAGATGGAAAGTATTTCAATTGCAGTTTTAAAAACATGTTGTGTAAAAATTATTTATGCATTTATTGAAATTGCCTGGAATAAAAAAATATAATCACTAAGTAGTGGTTTGGATTGGTGTGAAGCATTTTGAGCATCCAAACTTGTAGTAGTGGAATATTTTCTTTCTGTTAAATATCTTATTCTGTCTCAATATTTATCCATGCCCATTTTTATTTTAAATGATCATGCACAATCATTATGCATCTGCCTATACTTTTTTAATTGTCAGAAAATATAGGACCACACTCTTTTTTTTTTTTTTTTTTAAAAAAAGACAGGGATAAATATGCAAACTACTTGTTTATCTTCTAGTCACCCACTGGCCCTACTCAGAGGATTTCCCCCAAGATCTCCATTAACAATGGAGTGAAACAGGTGCTAAACTTCACTCCTCTCATTAATTATTGGTCTTTAATTTCGCAGTCCTAGATGTGGCTGCAGCACACACACACACACCTCCTTTCGCTCTCTTACACACACATACACACACACACCAACAGTTTGAGCCATAAACCCCTTTCTGCCAGTGGCTGATGCATAGCACCCTGTTGACACACACTAACAGTGATATATTCCAGTGGATGAATCTCTAATTAAGCTTTGGCAGGGACTCCACAGTAACTTAGTGCCACACTTCATTATGTGCACACACCCCTGCTCCAACGCTCAAACCCCTCGTTGATTTAAGGTAACATAGAAAATCTTTGTACTGCACTGCATCTGTTTCCTCTCTTATTTCTGTCTGTGGCTGATGTGATTTTAGGATTTAAGTGGGAATTTATTCAGCCATTTAAATGTGGGAATACTTCAACAAGCCACAAATAACAGTACGACAAAACAGCCTTTTATATACCATTAAGTAATTTGTAATTTCATGTGATGTTCATGGCTAAAATTGCAGACTGGGAGACTACCGTATTTCAGGTCTTCACTAAAGAAAAATGTCAACATCCAATTTGCAGCAACTGTAAAATAAAGAAAGAAAAAAAGCCTAACCACTGACAGAAAAAAACACTGAGCAGCGTTGTGAATCAGCTTCTGCTTCGGGACGCTGCAGTCTGATTGTTACATGCACCAAGACAAGGATAGGTCAACAGTCCTGACCTCTGATGATGGTTAAGGTGACAGATGTCGTACCAAGTTTGTAATGGCTTTGTTTTAATGACAGAGTGAGTCACAGCTCGTACATACGCAGGGTCACTTGTGAACTCATACGAGATCGCTGTCACACAAATTTCATTCTTCTCTGACGCAATCTGCTGTAACCACTTTGGATGTGTCGGTCACTCAAAATAACAATGTCCCATCACTTTGGTGATTTCATTCTACTCAAAAAAAGGGAAACACACACAATTAAAATGAGCAAAAATACAAAACGGACTTCAAATGCAGAAATGCCAAGCCTTCAATTTTTAATTAGTTTTCTCTTGTCATAAATCAGGGAGTAAAAACAGTGATGTAACTTCTCTCTTATCATCTGTGTCAAAATTTTTGGAGCTTGCAGTATTTCATATATTTTAATTTCTACCGCTAAATGTGTATGTCCATGCAAGTGCTCTGAATTCTCCATTTTTCTGTCTCGCTCCAGGCCTTTTTCTCTCCCAACCTCTGCCATTTTTTACATCATTGTTTGACCAGCGCGGAGGCCTACATCTGTCTGCCATACATAAAAAAATTAAACAAGGACTACAAATGAATCACAGGGGGTGTGAAATTCTTTAAGAAGTGTTAAATGCTGAGTCGTGTTAAATCACAACCAAAGAAAGAGACTCTCTACAGAATTAGTGCTTAATTAGGTCTTAATTAGCATAATTATGCATGCTAACAGTGTCTCGACAGAATAGCAGTTGTCAGGAGGGTTGAACCATCTGTAACGGCAGAGGATTAATACATCATCTTTTATATCCAACAACGCTTTACCTCTTCTATCTTAAAGTGCTTTTCATTAATCAATTTTGCTTTTATAGAGCAGGAAATTTGGCATTTTTCATTATGTGCCATTATACCACTCCCTTTGCTGCTATAATAGTTCTAATTAGACCTCAAGTGTGTCTTCAAACACAAACACTTGTACAGAAACACACAGAGATGTGCTCACAAACATTTGTGTTTAACTGCAGCAGCTTCTGGAGTTGTTTTACTTGACAGTGGGTAACACAAGGAACACAGACAGGTGATAGACACATGTATGGGTGGAAAAGACTGACATTGAGAAGAAAACACACTGAGCAGAAAGAAGAGGAGGTTGGTAATCAATGAAAGTCTTGAACTTAAGAGATCGTTTTCATGTTTGGTAATCAGCCAAGAGCACCTGTGTGACCTCTATGAGCTAAAGAGGGATGAGGAAACAGGAGAATGCAAAAAAAAAAAGAAGACTGCACGGCATGGTACGGGTGGAAAAGTACTTTTAACAACCTCTGGCATTAGTAATCATGATGAAAAGTTTTTCCTTTTTTACATTTTCTTGTCAACATGTTTGTCCAGAAGAACTTGAGTCAGAATAGATGTGTTGTCATCAAGGTTTTTCACCTGTATTTTAGAAAAATTTCATTCTTCGTTTATAAAAAAGTAAAATGATCTGGAGGGATTATTGCATTTTTTTATAAACACCTGATATGTATTAAAGTTATTTAGAAACAACATTAATAATCTCTAATGCAGTAAATATTCAAAAATCTCTCTTGACTAGATGCTGTCACTGTTCTGAGGTGCTTCAGATGTGTGGACCCAAATGCAGGAGGAACATGCAGGAGGCGGCAGCCAGGAAGTCTGAACACAACTAAGAACACCTAAAACAATCCTAATTAATCCCAAGTAATGATCCTGCAAGTGAATACAAAACCAAGGCCTTATGGAACTAAACAGGTGAACATGATAAAAAATCAATACAGGTGAACTAATGAATGATCCCTCCTGATGCAGATTATTTTTTTCTGGTGTCTCCTCTATTAAAGTTGAATTATTCTATTAATACCTGGCAGTAGGCTAACTAATGATAAAATAATTGGAGAAAGTCGCATAGTTGGAAAGACAAAATATATATTGTTAGAGTTCAGGCCAGATGTTTATAAAGCTATTTAATAGTGTTATATCCACACAATTTGAGCTAACTTAAATAATAAAAAACAAAATCACCATGATATCAGGTGAAAAAATACATTTAATTTATTTGAAAATTAAAACAGTTAATTTTAGGGACAATGTGTAATTAGTAAATAAACAAGTGCATCAGATAAGACTTGTGCATCTCACACTGGTTGACATGTGTATTTAAATGACATGCTAGCACCAGTAGCCACATTTGCAGTAGGCATTCACAGTAAAACCAGTTGAAATAAAACCCACATCATCACAGAAATAGCTTGTCGAGTTTAGCAAAACAGCTTTTCTACTGTCTGTAACTGCATTGCAGTGACTGCAAAACATCTGCGATTACTGTGGATTAAACTAAGATTTGAAATTAAATATTTCTTATGTTATAAAGATTATTTCTGTCATTTAGAAACAGAACCATCTCCACATTTGCCTTCTGCTTCATTAACATGCAAATGGACTAACAAATGATTCTGATGTCTTTTCTTCTTGTATTTCCACCTATTTCCTTTTTCCTATCTGAGAAATCAATGTGTTGATGGATAACAAGCATGGCACATCTCACCTTTCTCTTTAGGGAAGGGTGACAGAATCACTCCCAGTGCTGCCATTTCCATCTACCAGCCCTCCATCGCACACCGACACACACTGAGGTGTGGTCAGGGCACATACTCAACATGGCTGCAATCTATAAGAGCCCTGAGCCTTAGGCGACCTTGAGACACTCCACTTACTCTGGCCTTGCCAATAGCACAAGGGGGAGATTATGTGTATCTATGTATATTTGTGTATTTTAATCATACTTTTTTCATGTCATATCTGAAGTAACTCCTCCTAAATGTAAAGATATAAAGCTTATCTTACTGATGTACACGCTAATTCTCATCATGTGGTATTTAAAATGGGAGTAGAACATTCGAACAAGGTCTCCCCCTCTCCTTCTCACCCCTCTTCCCCATTCCTCTCCCAGGCCCACAGGGACATTAGCATTATCGATGAGCTCACCCCGTCACCTCAGACACAGGCTCTTAAAAGAGAATAATTTCATGCAAATGAGATATTGATGAGCTAATGATTAATTGGCTGCCTGTCTGTGTTAATATGCAATAGCTGTCGTGTAATATGCATTTCTAATGACTCTGTCTCAGTGTGTTCAAACAAATGGGCGACTTTGATCATTGGGGTACTCAGAGGCTTTTCAGCATGTTAGCTTGGGGATAAGGGTTTGCCTGGGGGGTTTGTGCAAACTACCAAGGGAAGGCAACCACAGAGAAAGAGGAAGTTTTTCCATCAGCATGTGTATGGGGGGGGGGAGGGGGGGGGGGGGGGGGGGGGGGGGGGGGGGGGGGGGGGGGGGGGGGGGGGGGGGGGGGGGGGGG